>LPNX011098484.1:0-41449 GCA_001517045.1 Pseudotsuga menziesii
AAAAACAATTTTGTTATGCATTGCTAAGTTAAAATAAACCCCCTCGCTTTCCTGAGTACAGGTTCGTGGATAAGGGCTTGCCCGAGTACTGAATTTGGAAAGATACTGCAAGGTTTTATCTTTTTTTTCTAAATCAGAAAACTTGTTCTAATTAAAATAAACCAAGACTCCTTCCCCGTATGCTCTACACCGCTGCAGCTTGTCTGATCAGTTGGCTGTATCAGAAAGGGATACGAGTTATTAGATCTAATAGGAAAATCCACACAAGTAATTTTCTTGAGAACTCGGGAGGTTGCAAAGAGTAATCACTACAGAGTCAGGGGGCTACTCTACGTAGGTCTATCCTCGCCCTGTTGGACACTTGGTATTACTGCTTTAGCACTCAATTCGAAGGGACTTGACTTGTTGGGCCAAACCCACAATTTACCCATTCCTTAATCAATTCATTTAATAATTTAAAATTTACCAACCGAGACACTGCAATACTTTCACTGAGACTACACTAGCAACCCACTTTTGCAAGCACTTTTTTCATTTTGGCACTGGTCTTTTCTGTTCCTTTTTGCATAAGTTAATCTCGCAATGTGTCATTGAATTTTGTGTATCTAATTTGAGTTAAGGTGTTGCTAAGGTTAAATTGTGATTGGCAGTAATTGGTAATTTCTTAAATTCATCCATTCCATATTAAAACTCCTAGAATTAACTACTTCTCTCGTAGAGTAAAAACTTTAGATTTTACTTTTCGTTAGGGTCCACACCCCTTGGCGTCGCTAGGAGTTGGCCTAGACGGAGGAGCTGAGTATCAGGTGACAGCACTTGGCTCAAGCTTGCCCCCAAGGTCGCACCCAGTGGCTTGAAGATTTCTGCCACGTTACCCGAGGTGCGAATTAGGCGGCAACACTTTGCATCCAGACAGTTAGTTTCTGTTCTTCCAGCCATTATTTTACAGTATGGCCGCCCCTTGTGATATTATACTTACAAGTTCTAACTATTTCTCATGGAAATCTTGTATGGAGAATGTTCTACGAAGTAGGGGACTTTTCTGGATAACCTCAAGGAAAGAAACATAACCCATTGATGATGATAAGAAAATTAAATGGGCAAATAGATGTGATGAAGCTCGTGGATTGATTAGGATGTCAATCTCTACTGATTTGCGATTCCACATATCTCGAATTGCTGAACCTGATATAGCTTGGGAAAAGTTGGAATCTATGTTTGGTAAACACAATGAAATTCAGGGTCATCAACTTGAGAATGAGTTGATTTCCTTGAATTCAAATGATTTTTCATGCATTCAAGACTATTTATCTAAGTATAAAACTCTTAGACTCTTATGTGCAGAATGCAAGATTAAGAAAGAAGACAAACAATGTATTTATCATATTCTTTTCAAACTTGGACCTGCATATTCTGTTTTTGTATCTACATTCTACTCCATGAAAGAATCCTTGGCTGCAGCTAGCTATCAAGAGCCTAGTCTTGAATCCTTTTGTGATTCCTTAATTAGAGAGCAAGATAAGTTCATTCATTTTGGAATAATTAACAATGCAGATACATCTAGGAAAGCCTTATTGTCCCAACAGAAAGAAAAGTCCAAGGCTCCCAAGAAACAAAATTTTCGCAATAATAAGCCAAACAACAATGGTCCCAAACCCTCTTAGTCAGCTCCTTCTTTAAAAAATGACAAAGGATCCAGGCAAAAAGGAAAGAAGACTGAGCGTCATTGCAATTTTTGTGGAAAAGATAATCATGATGAATCTAAGTGTTTTAAGAAGATGGCAGCCTTGGAAGCAGCAATGAAGAAGCACCACATCAGCCTAGGTTCGTCTTCAGTTACTAACTCTGTATCTTCTTCTTCTACTTCAAATGAATGGCTCATTGATTCTGGAGCATCTTATCATATGGCTAAGGATCAAGCCATCTTTTCTACTATGCATGAATGTAACACCAAACAAATATTTGTTGGTGATGATAGATCTCTAAGTGTTGTAGGATCTGGAACAGTTCCAGTAGAAAATGGTCATTTCAGTGATATACCAGGTGTTCCAAAAATTTCCTGCAATTTCTTATCAGTCTATCAAATTACTCATTCAGGTGAAGGTAAAACTATGACGTTTACACCTCACCAAGTTGTAATCAAGGATTTTAAAAATCCTCAAAATGTCCTTGCTACTGGAACTGTTGATGATATTACCAGGTTGTATAAATTTAACAACTTTGGGTCATCACCTTTTTCTTCAGTTTTTATGGCTCATAGTGATAACTTGAGCAAACTTTGGCATGAGCGATTTGGTCACTTAAATTATCACTCATTGCAACAACTATGTAAAGACAATATGGTGACTGGTCTTCCGATGGTATCTTGCAAGGATGGTGTTTGTTCCAGTTGTGTACTCGAAAAACATCATCGGGACAGTTTTGACAAACGTGCCTCTTGGCACGCCTCGATTCCTTTGAAACTTGTGCATAGTGACTTGTGTGGTCCTCTTCCATTTGCATCCTTTTCTAGTTTCAAATATTTCTTAACTTTCATTGATGACTACTCCAGACGCACTTGGATTTACTTCCTAAAACTTAAGAGCGAAGTATTTAACATGTTCTTGGCCTACAAGGCCCCTGTTGAAAAACAATCTGGTCATCAAATTATTAAGTCAAGATCTGGCAATGGAGGAGAATATGTTAACAAGAAGTTCACTACTTTCTGCACTGAACAAGGAATCCAACAACAACATACTGTTCCATATACGCCACAACAAAATGGTGTAGCTGAACGGAAGAACCGCACTTTAAAAGAAATGGTTAATTGTATGATCCAATCTAAGGGACTAAGTCTTCAATATTGGGCTGAGGCCATAAATTGTGTAAATTACATAGTTAATCGCACACCCACTAAAGTTTTACAAGGTATAACACCAGAAGAAGCATTGAGTAAACTTAAACCAGATGTAAGTCACTTTAGTGTGTTTGGTTGTGAAGCATGGGCTAACATTCCGGATGAAAAACGGAACGCATTGCAGCCTAAAAGTGAAAAGTGCATATTTGTTGGATACTCTGAAGATGTAAAAGGTTATAGACTTCTTTAGCCCCATTCACATGATATAATCATTAGAAGAGATGTTAAATTTGATGAAAATCTCTTGGCCTGCGAGCCTAACTTGGCAGGTGTGCCATCTTTGCCTTGCGAGCCTGATTCGGCGATTGTGCCTTCTTCTTCGTCTTCCAACTTCCTTGACAGGTTTTTAACTCCAGTTTTTGATGATGACAGTGAGGATGAAAATCCACCTCCGCCTGCTCATGTTCCTCCAATTGCACCAGCACCAATACTTCCTCGATGGGTCCGTTCAACATGTGAAGCAGCTGGTGATCTTGCCAGTGATCCTAGAGATCAACGTCGAACACGTTCTCAGTTTCAGCGAGCCTCTTTTCTTTTGGCTCAAGTTTCCAAGAATCATGATCCAGAAACTTTTGCGGAAGCTTCAGGAAATCCAGATTGGGATGCAGCTATGGATGAAGAATATCGTTCCCTAATGGCGAACGATACTTGGGATCTTGTTCCTCTTCCCAAAGGAAGAAAACTTGTCAGATGTAAATGGGTCTACAGAACTAAGTATGTATCAGATGTAAGTGTTGAAAGACTTAAGGCAAGGTTAGTTGCCAAAGGTTTTTCCCAAGTTGAAGGGATTACTACAATGAAACCCGTGCTCCTGTCGCAAAAATGAATTCCATCCACCTTGTTCTTTCCCTTCCAGCCTTACATAACTGAGAAGTCCATCAAATGGATGTCAAGTTTGCCTTTATACATGGTGATTTTCAAGAGGAAATTTACATGGAACAACCTCCTGGATATGTTCAGGATAACTCTAGCCTTGTTTGTCTCCTTAAGAAATCCTTATATGGCCTTAAGCAAGCTCCTAGAGCTTGGTATGCCAAAATGGATAACTTTCTCCTTGACATTGGTTTTTCTAGATGCCATTCTGACACGAATGTCTATACTAAGAAAGTAGGAAACCATCTCATCATACTTGTTCTTTATGTTGATGGTCTTATCCTTACTGGTAGTGACTCTAAACTTATCACCCATGTGAAATCCAGTCTTGAGCAAAATTTTGAAATGTCAGACTTAGGAGATTTGCATTATTTTCTTGGTCTCCAAGTCTTGCAAACCAAAGAAGGAATCTTTCTTTCCCAGTCTAAGTATGTTTGTGACCTTCTTCGTCGCTTCCACATGGAAGATTGTAAACCAGCCCCTTCTCCCTTCCAGTCTGGAGTCAAACTTTCTGCCACTTGTACTTCCCCTAAAGTAGATGCCACCTTGTATCGTCATCTTGTTGGTAGTCTTTAATGCTTGAGTCATTCCTGTCCTGACCTTTCCTTTGCCATTGCTCGTGTTGCCCGTTATATGCAAACTCCTCATGAAAGTCACTAGAAAGCAGCAAAAAGAATACTTTGATATATTCGAGGTACAATTCAGTTTGGGATTCATTACAATACAGGAGGGAAACCTTTGTTGGTTGGTTTCACTGATTCAGATTGGGCCGGCGATCCTAATGATCGAAATTCTACTACAGGTTATGTTTTCAGTTTGGGATCTGGACTTATCATTTGGGCTTGTAAGAAACAACAAGCTCTTGCTCTTTCTTCAGCAAAAGCAGAATATCGAGCCGCAGTTAATGCCGGTCAAGAAGCTTTATGGCTTTGACAGATCCTTTTAGAGTTTGGATTCGAGTAGCAGCAGCCTACTCCACTTTGGTGCGACAATCAAAGTGCCATCAAGCTTGCCAAAGATCCAGTTCTACATCAACGCAACAAACACATTGAGCTACACATGCACTTCATCAGAAATCTTATTCATGATCGTGTTCTTGAAATGCTCTATTGCCCTATAGATGATCAAGTAGCAGACATCTTCACCAAGTCTCTTACAGAAGCGAAGTTTTCTAAACTTCGATCTATGTTAGGAGTTCAGGAATGTGTCCTTAAAGGGGGATAGGCTCTAATGCCTCCTTCCTTCTCCTAATAGTGTCACTTTTGTAAATCCTTCAATCCTATCCCAAGTTGTTCTTAAGGGGGGATGTTAGGATATTTAGACACTTAGGAGTTAGTTAAGATCAACTTGTGTAATATATCCGTTAGATAAAGTGTGTTTCTTTAGTATGCATTAGTATGCATTTGTAAATATTCTAATTCGACGGTCACGATATGCTCTAGACATAAAGTGATTCGACGGTTCAACTTCTTTTAGATCATACCTACCATTGATCCGTGGCTTAACACCCGATTGGTTTATGATCTCTATTTAAAGAGCATAGAGGGTCCTTGACTAGTTGATCGATTATGAGAAGCTCATGTAACTTTCTTTCTTTTGCATAATAAATTGCTCAAAGTAGCTATTTGGCTGGGGTCGTGGACTGTTTCCCTCTCGAGGGTTTTAACTACGTGAAAAATATCGGTGTGTTGATCTGTGATCTATTTGTGTGAAGCGATTGCTCAAGGTGTTTGGTCTTTTGGGAGTACCTTGTGTACCCGAACATTGTTGGCATTGTAGAATGGTGGATTCACATGCAACTGAGGAAGCATCTACTAAGGAAGCAAAAATCAGATTCCCAAACGGTGTCAAAAGGAAGATTTGTATGCAGATCAACAACGACATCTGAAAAAAGGTAGCAGAGATGATGCATGCTGACCCACACTTTTGTCAGTGTGCAAAGCTAGAGAATCAAACAAGGAAGTCATGCATTCAATTGCAAGAAACCAAGAATAACCCGATCTACACAATCGGTGCATAAAGACAAGCGTGTAGCATCCCAATCAAGAACATCGTAAAACTCCTTTAGATCTTGTGAATTCCTTTCTGCAATTCCAACAACTTTCTAGGCAGTATCACCTATAAGGTACATCACTTGTCCATAAAAATACTCTACTGCTTGATAATAGATATCCTCGATCTTTAAATGGCATTTGTATATGGAAGCTTTCAATTTCATATGCCAACTCAATTTCTAGTGGCTGGCTTCTTCCTTGACCCAAACAATGGCTCCAACAGTGGCTTGATCCTTGACATTAACAACTCTATATCCTTTCTCTCTTGGAGACTCTGTCATTGGTTGATTCTTTACCTGGATTCTTTTAAAACCCTAATAAACAATTAAGCTCACTCACTTAAAACAAGACTTAGGGTTGTTAGAGATTTAGCTTTGGAGGCACTCCGCATGTTTTTGCTTTGTATGCGGAAGTGACCATGCACTAGCCAGGCTACTTTACTTTGTAATGTTGTTTTATAAAGTTTAAAGTGACTCTTATGTAAATGAGACTTTTTATAAAGTATTTCCTTGTTTTAATTTTATAAAGTGACTTTATGAGATAAAGTGCACTTGGTTCATAAAGTAAATGTGACTTTATTAAAATTAAATGTAACCACTTTTGGGGGGGAAGTTTCTCAACACTTAATCTTGAAAATGCAATATTTAATCTTGTCCTTTGGATTTAGGGAATGGGGAAGGTGAAAAGTCACTCTCAAGTTATAAGAGAGACCCTAGGGTAGTGTGCAAGACAAGTTGAAAGAAAGCATTTCCAAGAGCGAGCAATTTGGATGAGTTAAGAGAGCTACAATTTTTCTCAAGTGGGCACAAATCCCAAGGATAATTTTTCCTTCTCAAGAGGGAACAAATCCCAAGGAGTTGGGCACATCTCCCAAGGCATTTATTTCAGTTGAGTACTACTGTTCTGTACAGTCCGTACGGTACAATAGTGGCACAAATTTCGAGAAAAATTTATATGCACGATTTTTGAGAAGACAAGAATTTTTTTTGGGCACGAAAGTCCGTACTATTTTGTACAGGTTGTACTGTCAGCTGGGCACAAAAATTGAGGAATCTAGTACACTCATTTAATGCTGAAATAAAAGCTGCTGTAAATTAATTTTCTGCATGATAAATGCTGCAATTAAATTTCTCTTGGACTGGTTTTCCCCAGGGTGGGGTTTTTCCAGGGTCACATCGACCAAATTTCTGTTGTTTTATGGGTTTATCAGTCTTCTATTTTTTATGTGATTTTTCCGCTGCTATAGACTTAGTTTTAGTGTTTCATCTTGTTGGGTTATTGATTTAAATGCATGAGCAGTGTTTTTTTATTAATGACAAGTTTTAAGTTTGAAATCTGGGTAAACTAAGTGTTTGACAAAAGTCTGAAATTTTTGTCAATATTTCTACATGGTATCAGAGCCTCAGCTCTGAGATTACAGCTGATTGTGGGTACAACAATAGTGTTGCGTTGTTGGGCAAGGGTTCTTGCTGTTTTTTTTAACAAGTTGTATATTGGAAGACCTTATTTGGATGTGACTTGCAGCCTTGCAGGTGGTGGGGAAGAGTGAAGCTATTGTTCTTTTGGTGGTCTATTTTTTTTCTTTGATAGTAGAGATGACTGCATGCATCTGATATGAGGATCGGTTGGATGGTATGTACAACTACTTGCAGTGGAAAGTCAGGATGACTGCTATTCTCAAGGAAAACAAACTATGGATCATAGTTAGCACTGTGGTAACTCCTCCTCCTTATACTCATCCTGCTGCTTTCGATATGCATGAGGTAAAAGAGGCCAAAGCCCATAGGTTGATTCTGGATGGTATAAGGGACCACCTTATTCCACATGTAGCTGAGAAGAAGGCTGCTTATGAAATGTGGACTACATTGAAAGGCTTGTATGAGGCTAAGAATGAGAACTGGATAATGGCTCTCAAGGAAAAATTGTAGGGAACCAAGATGGCCAAGGGTGAGGTGTAGCATCTTTTCTTACTCAGGTGACCCAGATAAAAGATGAGCTAGCTGCAGTTGGAGAAGTCATTTCTGATTCTTAGTTAGTGAGGATAGCCTTGAAAGGCTTCACTAAGGAATGGGAAGTCTTTGTGAAGTGTGTGGTTGCTTAAGAAAACCTTCCATATTGGAGCAGATTATGGGATGATTTCACTCAAGAGGAGATTTGGGAAGGATCTCAAGGCAGTGGACAGAAGGAGGGTGCTAATGAAAGAGAATGTTGCTCTTTCTACTAAGAGCAAGAAGAAGTCCAAGAAGGACATGAGCAAAGTTCGATGTTTTGCTTGCAGCCAGTCTGGACACTTTGCTTCTAAGTGTCCTGAGAAGAAGAATAAGGAGGAAGATACAGCTGTTGTGGCTACAACAGAAGAAGAGAACTTTGTGAGAAGATTCGGGAAGGAGTTCTCGTTGTTCTCCCTTAAGTCTAGTGCTGACAACAATGGAGTAGTTCAGCATGGTCCTTGGTATGTTGACAGTGGAGCCTCACATCATATGACTAGAATATGGCATATATTTCGTATCATTTCTAAGACTGGTCCTAACTGGTTCGTTCAGTCAGAAGGGGGACAGGCACGTGCAGTGCGAGGAGTTGGAAAAGTCAGATTCCAACTTAGTCATGGAGGATACATTGATTAGGATGGCGTCCTCTTTGTTCCAGGGATGAGGGTAAACTTGCTCTCGGTCTCAGCCTTGGAAGATGCAGGGTATTCGACATTGTTCCGAAGGCGACATGTGTACATTTTTCCAGATAAAGATGACCTGGGTCTTGTTTATATATACTCAGAGAGAGCAGGACTGATTGATCCACAGTTGATTGGTGATCGGTTCAGTGAGTTGTACAAGTTTAGTGCACAACCCACGGTTGATGAATCAGACGAGTAGCAAGAGGCTCCTGAGGCTGTAGTGGTGTTAATGGTACAGTATTGAGTTTCGATGGAAGAGATGAAGTCTCTTCTGAGTATTGGCAGGAGGCTCAACCAGCATGAGCAAATCAATGCTCAAGAGTGGAGAATTGATTCTCCTAGGAGCTCAGGGTTCAAGGTGGCTGCCAGAAGGTTATCTTCAGATTCGAGCTCAATGCATGTGGTAGCGTTGGTTCTAGGTTCGAAGGGATTTCCTACAATGAACAATGCGATGGATTTGAGGACGGGACCTGTTGATGATGGAAGTGAGTACCTCCCTCGCTAAGAGGGAGTGTTAGAGATTTAGCTCTGGAGGTACTCTGTATATTTTTGTCTTGTATGCGGAAGTGACCATGCACTAGCTAGGCTACTTGACTTTGTAATGTTGTTTTATTAAGTTTAAAGTGACTCTTATGTAAATGGGACTTTTTATAAACTATTCCCTTGTTTTAATTTTATAAAGTGACTTTATGAGATAAAGTGCACTTGTTTCATAGTAAATGTGACTTTATTAAAATTAAATGTAATCGCTTTTGGGGGAAAAGTTTCTCAACTCTTGATCTTGAAAAGACAAGATTTAATCTTGGCTTTTAGACTTAGGGAATGGGGAAGGTGAAAAGTCACTCTCAAGTTATAAGAGAGAGCCTAGGGTAGTGTGCAAGACAAGTTGAAGGAAAGCATTTCCAAGACTAGGCATTTCGCTGAGTTATTTGCAGAGAGAGAGGGAGCTGCAATTTTTCTCAAGTGGGCATGAATCCCAAGGAGATTTTTTTATTCTCAAGAATGCACGAATCCCAAGGAGTTGGGCACATTTCTGAAGGCATTTATTTATGTAGAGTTGTACTGTTCTGTACAGTCCGTACGGTACATCAGTGGCACAAATTTTGAGAAAAATTCCTGAGCATGATTTTCGAGGTGGGAACAGAAATTGAGGTGGGCACAAGAAATCAAGGAATCTGGTATAGTCATTTAATGCTGAAATAAATGCTGCTGTAAATTAATTTTTTTCCTGATAAATGCTGGAATACAATTTCTCTTGGACTGGTTTTCCCGAGGGTGGGGTTTTTCCAGGGTCACATTGACCAAATTTCTGTTGTTTTATGGGTTTATTAGTCTGCTGTTTTTTATGTGATTTTTCCACTGCTACAGACTTAGTTCCAGTGTTTCAGCTTGTTGGGTTATTGATTTAAATGCATGAGAGGTGTTTTTTTATTAATGACAAGTTTTAAGTCTGAAATCTGGGTAAACTAAATGTTTGACAAAAGTCTAAAATTTTTGTCAATATTTCTACAAGGGTTCCACTCTTATACCATGTTTTTTTATTCTAAATACACAAGAAAGCTTGCAAATACGAGTAGAAATATTATGAGTCCATACTCATGTAAAAGATATGGTTTTATTATAATGAAGTCATTGAATACATTGACATTGAATCGTTTTCAGTGTTCATAGATGGTTGTATAATCTAACTACCTAATTTAACTGCTTTTTATCAATAATCATATCAATGACAATTAATCCTATCGATATGAATGTGGTCTAACAACAAGTAGTGATGTCATCTGGCTTTTATTAACATGGAGTCCTGGGTTCAAAACCCTTTGTGGGTGTGGCTGTAAATATGTCCTTGTAAATATAAGAAGTATTCTACAAAAAAATGACAATTAATCCTGATTGCTAGTCATTTATACAACATGACTGATTATGTTATCAAGCCTTAAACTCTAATAGTGACTTTCATGCATTCTTGGATGTAGTATTTTTATTGGAGCCCATCTACCAAGATTTTGAACTTGGCTCATCATCATGATAAGCACTATCCAACTTATCACCAAAGTCTAGACGACATGGAGGACAAGCCAAAAATGAATCTTAAGGCCTTGAAAATGAACTTAAGTGTTTTTAATTCTTTTTCTTTGAGGTTGACCAATGGTGGGATATTGGCCTTGTTATCACACAAACTAACATCTTGAGATTAAATCCCTAACATCAATGATTGCTTATGGATAAACAAGAGGGAGGTCACTGTCACCTCACCAACCTTCTTCTGTTCTTTTGGCTATCTCTTCTCTTGCTCAAGGGAGGAGTCTGTAAATAAGATTACTAGGGTTAAACAATGAAGCACAAGGTGAATTTGAAGAGTAACCCTAGCAAAATAAGGTTTTTATGAAAGGAAAATACGATGGCGACGAAGAGATTGGATACCAGTTCCTTATCAAATGGGCAAATGGGGTCAATTAAGGATAGTAATCAAGACCTAGCTAACATCCAAGGATAGCTAGGGTTTGAGAGTCAATTCCTACCATATCCAAGAAAGGATAGATTTATTCTAAGATCTATAAGGAAATAACCTGTTAGGTATCTTCAACACTAACTTGGGCATAATATTCATCAAGCATGCAATTCTAGGGCATACAATCAAGAGCTGGAAATGCACCACCTATTCAACCATAAAAAGCCAAATAAATTTAACATTGCAAATAAATCGTCCAAAGTAAGAAATCATTGTTGATCCAAAATACACCATAGCATTAGCAAGATTTCCTTATCATAGTGCCAACATCAACCATCCATGAGCACCAATAGATATTTCGTTAAGTCTTAGTGGGATTTCTCCCCCAATCCAAACATGAGAAATTAATGAGAGACCCAACCCTTTTATAGGTTGTAGCTCTAGCTCATTTTACAATAAAATATGAATAAACTGGTCTAAATCCCTAGATCTATCCTAGGATGAAGTAAAAAAATCAAAATGCTCCAACAAGCCTTAACAAACTCTAACAACACCCATTAAATATGGTGGTCAAAATCACAAGTACAATATCCAAGAGAAGAAAGGCCTAAGAAACAATGTATCCATCAAATGAGGGTGAATGATGACAAGAAGTCAAACCTAGCCTCCAAAGGCTATCGAAAGGTAGCAGTCCAAGAAAATGGCCTCAAAAGGTGGAGAAGTTCCTCTATTGAGGTGAACGTTCTGCATGAAAAGGCTCCAAAAAGCATGCAAGACGAAAATATGGTGCAACTTTTTGAATGACATTTCTAGAAATGCTAAGTTCCTCTATATTTATCAGATTTTCTATTATTACCACTTTTTGAAAATCCCATGTCAACTTTGCAACTAATGGCATTGAGATGGCTCAATTCTTGGCACTTTATCAAAATATAACTACACTTGAAGTTAGGACATCCCTCCATAAACTTCCCATAAAAAATGGCCCAGATGAGTGTGTAAACAACACTCCAAAAGGTGGCTGCTCATCAAGGGAAAACCAATGAATGTAGAACAAGTCAACAAGTGCAAGAGGTTGTTTCCATACATCAAGGGGTCAAACCCTCACCAGCAAATAGATGCACAATACCTCATTAAAGAAGGGAGCAACCTCAACTTATGTGGAGTAAATGATGTCCACATAACAACCAATACCCAACCTCCATTCCACTTTATAATTCCATGAGCCAAGGAGACCATCAACCCATGATAAAAGCATTAAAACCAAGGAGAATGTGTCCACAATAAGCATCCATCACCGGAAAGGAGGGAACAACCCTCTATACAAGCCATTAATATGCCTCCATATGTGTGAATGGAGAGTGTTACGCTGCACCTGTACCAGCTCACCTTCAGATGTTTGTCCAAAGAGAGGGTTCGTATTTTTCTAAGCCTGGATGGGTGTTATCGGTATAATCTTTGAGGGATGGTTATGGAAAGACCCTTTGGTTTTGTCTTTAGGACTATTATGGCTTAGTGGCATTGCTTACTACCCTTTGTTGGGGTTTTTAACCCTGGGGTTGGTGTCTGGGGTTCCTAGGGGTAGATCATCGGGTCACATGACCCCCCACTTGTTTTCTACTCTGGTGACGGTTCTTTTAGCTATGTGGCTATTGCCTCCTCTTTCAGTCACTTGACACACCCTTCTTGGTCCTCTTTCAGCATAGTGCCCTCTTCCCTTGGACATTCTATAGTGATGATGTCTGACTCTTCATCCAGGCCATACAACTTGATTTGGGGGGGGGGNTTTGCTCATTTTTAGCTATTTTAGTCATTTTTGGGTAAACTCTAGGGAAAATGCCGCAAGTTACCCACAAATATTATTTCATGTTATATTTTTAAGGGACATTTTATAATTTCAAATTGACATTTTAAAGGCATGTCAGCCTAGTTTATTTGTAAAAATTGAGTGTTAGAACATATAAATAGATCTCCTCTCTTCATTTTCAAAACACAACTCATGGGATAAAACTCAATTTTTTTCTTTTTTACCCAAGATAGGCTTATGAAGTGATGCACACCTGTTGGAGGGCTGTCTTCTTGCTCTTTTCTATGAAAGTTGGTTTTCTTTCGCTTTGCTAATGCTCGGTGGATGCTAGAATTGTTGAAAGGACACATGCTCAAGTAAGTCTAGTCCATTTTTAGCCTTGCTTGATGAATGGTAGGTAAATTTTGCTTCTTGGATAATTGAATGGTATCCCTAGGGTTGCATTCTCTTTGAATAGGACTTTTTATCTACTTTCTATCCCCTTAGCATAGTAAAAACGATCCCAAGAGGAGGTTTTTACGAAGTTTAGCCTTGGATCTCCAACTTTGCCCTAGTTTAGGGTCTTCAAACTAACCCTAGAGGTTGTTTCAAGAAGCCCTAATCCAATTGACAAGGAGAAATGCCTCCAAGAGGAAGGCTGGTCAGCTTCCTCTAAGGCTAGGGTTTAAGGGTAATATTCATTAAAACCCTAAGTTTGTCCATCTTTTCTACCTAAAAGCTCTAGTTGTACATTTGTAAATATTATTCTTAGGTTTATTTTTGCATTTTCTTTTTGTAATTAAATTTAATTTTCTGTTTATACATAATTAGAAAACCCCATAAAGCTGAAAAAACCTAACTTAAAGAAAATCAGTCTTAAACTTGCCCTAGCGGCCTCCTTTCCCTCCTCTCCTAGCGTTCGCTCTCCTCTCCTTTACCTTCGCCCTCCCCTCCTTTACCTTTCTACACCTTCGCCTTCCTTCCTTTCTATCTCGCCTTCCCTTCCTCCTTTTTCCTTGCTTCTCGTCTTCCTTCTCTTTCCTTTCTTCTCCCTTCCATCCTCGGTCTCACCACCTTAGCGCTGCCCTTGCCCGCGACCTTGCCATAGAAGGGCTCGGCCCTCATCTTGGGGCCTCACCTAGGCCGTAACAGCCTTAATTTGCCATCCCTTTACTACTGTTAGGGTTTGCAATTTGCAGACTGTCAACACTTGGACAGTCCTCTCCTTGATACCATAACACCTACACATACAACACAAACAGAATCAGCTTTTAAATATAAAATTGCTCACTGTTTAAGGGCTTGCATAAAGGGTTTGAAACATACTTTTTCTAGCTGCGATACAGTCTGAAAATTGCAATACATACAATCCTTGAAATTCATATTTGTTGCATACACATTGGTAAATGGAATGGAGGTGGTATGATATACTATTGAGAGCATAAATCTTGTTTGTTATATTTCTTCTCTAATACATATATATTGATGTTGGGACTGTCATCATACTGATGTTAAGACTGTCATATTGTATTGACTGTGATATTCCTAAATCAGTCCCTATATTTGTCATTGAGAAGCTATTGGTTGGTTATATATTGTGGTTAATGCCCATACATTGAATAGTACATGGTAATGCTTGTGATTGTTGATTGATCTCTGCCACTACTTACATTGGATACCTTGACTCAGATACATTGCACTAGAATCTCAAGCACTAAATCTGGTAGTATGTTTTCTTCATTCGTAAAATCACATTGATAAAGGAACTGGTCACTAACTTGGTTATCTAGAAGACAGAGCATCTTAAGTGTCTTGCAGAGCATCGAAAGGCTCTCCCCTTGGAGGTTACGACACTCCAAAGTAGCTGGATGTGTGACTAAGGTGACAGTGGTCACATTTACCATGCATTTGTTCATCGGACACTAGCCGTGCTAGTTCATCTGGTGATAGAGAGAAACAAGGAGGGCGTTGAACCAAAGATGATACCCAAAAGTGCTATGATGCCATCTATGTGCTAAATATCAAGAATGCTCCACGATAAAATGCCTCCTCAAGTATCATACTAGGTCATCCAAATGCCCATCAACATGTAAACCTTTACTAAAAATGTGATAAAAATCACAAGTGAACGCCCATGCAAAATAGGGGGTAATAGGTCTATAACAAATAAGTAAGATGACTACTTTGCTGTTTGGTTTGTAGAGTTTAGTTTACTGTGTGGAAAATTCTTAGGGCCCTTTATATGTAAATACTAAAAATCAGTGTTGCAATTATCTTTGATTTCACCTGATATTTCCAATTTCTCCGAAGTTTTTTGTGTTGTCGATTTGTCCAATATTTTCATAATTCTTGAGGCCTAAGTTTATTTTGGCCGATATTTTCCAATAATTCATTATATTTACCCATGTAATACCCCCGGTTTTGACTTGGAATATATTAAATCAAATTATGTAAATGATGCAAACATGCTAGTATTGATTCCTAGTGCAGAGCTCAAGGCCAAGGCTCGACTAGTGAATATCTTGGCATGTATGATGTAAATATTTTTATATGGACTGTGTGGTTGGTTTGTCATGCCAATTCGAAATGCTATGTAAATATTATGTTGGAAAATACTATAATGGTCCAAGATGGTTGTGTGAAGAGCACTAGAGGGGCTATGCTTCCACTAGAGGGGAAAATGAAAGGGGGCCCTATGGGAGATTAAATCCTCTATTGCAAAGTGTCAACTTTGGAACTCATCCATTTGCTTCCATGTGCTTTAAATGATCTAATTACTTCCTTTTTATTGTTTCACCCTGCTACCGGATGAAATGGTAGTCCAAGCCACCGGCAAGCATATGTGGAGAAAGTGAGCACTGTCACCTTAGTCACTTTTCCAAAACTTCTTTGGAAGTTGAAACCTCCTAAGGGAGAGCCCTAATGACAACTCTACAAAAGACACTTACACACAAAATATATCTCGCATGTGTAAAGTTGGTAACCAGTTCCTAATGGAATCAATGCGTGGATATGAACGATATAAGTACATCCATCCAAAGATAAGCCAATAACCAATTCGGGTATTTAGTCATACATATACCAAGAGTATGGAGCATCCTTCAATTAGTTCCAATGTACCAAAATAATTGGAATAAGCAAATGTTAGCCAATTCAAAAGCATTCTTTATCATTGAACATCCGAAACAACACTTGTATATCAATAGTATGAGTATATGTATTAGTTGTTAATGTAGTAGTAGTTTTCCACCATTGTTTAGGTATCCATTACAGACTAATGTGTAAGAAGTAGCATGCATAACTAAGCATCTAAAATCATATATGAAGTAAAGTAATAGCAACAATCATCTACCATTTGTTCATTCTAGAATTCGTATAAGCAACAACAATATGCATGAGAAAACAATCAACAACAATATCATAAGCTTTCAAAATATTGACAAAGTCATATCACACATACATAATGTACATGCAACTTGATATATGAAGGTAAAACTAAAAGGTGCAAAATAATCCACTTTTAGTTGTAATTTGAACTAGCAGTTTATACCAGGATTTACTAACCCTTTAACTAGTGATTGTTTCCTTGTGTACAGGGTTTAGAGGAATGATGTAAAAAGAAAGGTATTGAAGACCTAATATAGGGAGGTCTGCCACTGTAAGGGCATCCCTAAAAGGTGGATAGGGATGCAAGAGAGAAGAAGACTTGGGACAAAGTCTTCTACAAACCTAGATGAAGACCCGAGAGGTGGTGATAGGGTGACCGAGGGTAGAGTAGAGAGGTGCAGCAAACAGGCCGAGGGTAGAAGGAGGTGAGGGTTTGAGGGAGCAACAGTATAGCAGATCCGAGGGTAAAGGAACAACCCTAGGGATGCCTTAAAGAGAAGACTCGAGGGTTAATGAGAGGTTTGGGGAGGCAGGCGAGAGGTGTTGCCCACCTATTTCGATTAGGTGGCAACTTCATGTACATTACCGATGTACATTATTGTGCATTTGTACCATGGAAAAATCTATGGATTTTTCACTCCTGCAGGGCAATTTGCCCTTTTGTACACAAAATGTCTGCTCCCCTACATGGGATAATTAATGTAACTTTATATGTCAGCATGGGTCATTCCTCTAAGGATGTCACCATGGACTTTTTTATCAGGGAATTCCCCTTCACCGAGTATTTTTTTCCCCTTCCAGTTGATTTTGTCATTTAACAATTTTAATTGGTTGAGTTTTTCACTCACCAATCCTCCAAAGTGGTGAATTGGCGTTTTAATAATCAAGCCCATGAGGTGGCTAAGGTTTCAAGTTGTTGTCCATGACCATGCTAGCCATATCTTGTAGTCTTGCAGAATTTCGTTAGGATTTTAACTTTAATTTTGATTTTTCCTAATTAATTAACTTTACCATTTGGTGGTTAATTCATTAAGTTTTGATGTAATAATGTAATCTCTTGAACCTTGACATTTTGTAATAGGGGCTATGAATGCAAATGAAAATGCTATGATAGCCCCTAAACCATTGGTTCAAGTCTCATGTCAAGACAAGTTATTTTTGGTTAAGACAAGTTATTTTGGTTAAGTCAAGTTTTTTTTTCCTAAGAAATTAATTTAATTTCCTAGGGTGAAAAATTAAATTATTTGATTTTGAAGGAAAAAATCAAATAAGGCCATGGTAATTAAGTTTGAGGGGTGGTTAAGCATAGTCAAAATTTCATTTAAATAAACCCCCCCAATGGTCAAAATAAAGTTTTGAAGATCTCTTAAGTGGGGCACCCCCCTCGTCGTAATAAAAGATAAAAAATAAAAGATTAAAAGATTAAAAAATAAAAGATAAAATAAAAACAAAAAAAAAAGATTAAAAAATAAAAAGATAAAAATAAAAAATAAAAGATTAAATATAAGATTAAAACTTGAAAAAAAAAGATTAAAAGATTAAAAAAAAAAAAGATTAAAAAATAAAATGATAAAAATAAAAAATAAAAGATAAAATAAAAGATTAAAAAATAAAAGATAAAATAAAAAATAAAAGATTAAAAAATAAAAAAAATAAAAAAAAGATTAAAAAATAAAAGATTAAATAAAAGATTAAAACTTAAAAGATAAAATAAAAACAAAAAAAAAGATTAAAAAATAAAAAGATAAAAATAAAAAATAAAAGATTAAATATAAGATTAAAACTTGAAAATAAAAGAATAAAAGATTAAAAGATTAAAAAATAAAAGATAAAATAAAAAATAAAAAAATAAAAGATTAAAAAATAAAATGATAAAAATAAAAAATAAAAGATAAAATAAAATAAAAATAAAAAATAAAAAAATAAAAAGATTAAAAAATAAAAAATAAAATAAAAGATTAAAAAATAAAAGATTAAATATAAGATTAAAACTTAAAAGTAAAGATTAAAAGATTAAAAAATAAAAGATAAAATAAAATAAATAAATAAAAATAAAAATAAAAATAATAAAATCAAAATTTGAGTCAAAGGAGGCCCCACTTGAGTCATGGAAACCATAGATCTACGGGTTAAGCTTCATTGTGACATGGATCTATCTTTTTTACCATTGATTTGAAGAGGCCCCCTTGTTTATGATTGGTTGATGGCTTGCAAAGTCAACAAACCTAGATCTAAGGGTGGAGGAGAGCTAGAGTTTAGATTTATGTTTTGGACCCTTGATTTAGGAGTGGGTTTGAGACTTCTTCAACTATAAAAGGAGGGCTCCTCTCCTTCACTGTAGAAAATTTTCTCATGCTAAGGTTATGCTACTAAATTCTCTCCTCTTCTTCTCTCACATTTCTCTTGCTCATTTTGCTCAAGCCCTAAGAGGCTCTTTTGTATCAAGCTTTGCCCTAGTTGGGCCATAATCAAGTGAAATCTTTGGAGAAACTCTTGTCTCATGGTGTTGGCTTTCCATTTTCAAATATGAGGTATAACATTTTCATTTGTGAGTTTATTTTTCATTATACATGCATAGATGCCCCTTGCAAAGGGGATTTAGTTTTGAATGGCTATTTACATCTATTTGTGAGTAGTTTTAGCTAGATCTACAAAGGTCTTTGTAGATCTTTTTATTTTGCTCACCTCTTACTCTATTTTGTAGATTTCTCACAGTTATTTTGCAAATCCAAGGGTTTGGAAGAGGGTCTCCCAGGCCAAGCACCTATCGTGCATTTTATCTTCAAGATCCATTCATTTATTCAGGGTTTTATTTTGTATTTTGCATTTTCGCTCATATTTTTGTCACTGTTTTAAAACTAGGTTTTATTCACTGTATAGTGAATAAAACCCTTGTTTTAGGGATTTCATTCATAGTATATTAACGCGGTATTATAAATTTACAATGTACTTGTCATTTCAGGGCCTAAAAACCCATTTTTGGGCCACTAGAAGTTCAAGTTTTACATAGTTTCAAGTTCATATTTTTGCACTGTTTTTTCTGAGCTTTTGCGGCTAACTTCTAACATACTTTATGTAGTGTTTTTTGCTGTAAATTCCAGCGAAGTAGGTCACTGTTTTTTGCAGGTTTTTACACAGGGAAGGAGGAGGTGCTGCTAAAATTTCATCAGAAAAAAGGTCCTAAAAGTTTTGGGTGCAAAAAGAGGTCAAAAACCCCATTTTTTCCTCTCTTTTCTATCATTTGTAAACCCCAAAGAGTACTACTCTTGAGGTATTCTTCAAATTTCTTTAAAATCATTTGTAAATCTTGTATATGAAGTTAGAGTAGTGATAGGGTAGAACACTAGTTGTTAGATTTACTTTTCTGCAAGTAGATCTAGTCTTTTGCTTTCTGTTTACCCACCATCTTTGTTAGAGGGATTGATGTGTGGTTAGGTTAATTGTTTAGAGTAGTTCTTTCATTTCTGTTCTTTTTATTTCCAAGCACTTAGTTAGATTTACTTTCTGTTGCAAGGAAGTAATTTTACAACTTGCCTTTCGGTGTATCCTCTGTCTCTATCCGTTATCTCCCTCCAGGGAACTCGGATTAGGGTATGAAAAGCAGAAAGGCAGGTGCTTAGATTTAGTTAGATAACACTACCTTGCTTGTTTACGTATTTCTGTACCAAACATATTTGCTTTACCAGTCCAGGGTTCAAGTACCAGCACCTCCCATAAGGGATACCGCTTGGTTGGGCCTTGTTGATAGTTTTAAAAATTTATTTGCATGCTTAACCACTACAAGATTAAAATTTACCCCTAAAATTAACCAACAACGAATTTAGCCTCTGTTCCTCTACTCGGTTATCACCCTTCGGGGTACTCACGAGATACGATAGGGGGTAGAGGAGTTTTAGTAATAGGCATTCATCACATTATTGCTTTAATCCAACTGAAAACTGGTGACCTTTGGAAGCCATGGGGGGTGAGAGACCGAGGGGGTCTCACGGTGTTCGCGTCCTCCCTTGTTGGGCGCCTGGCACTGGGGGTTTGATCTGTGAGCTATAGGTGGGTTTGTTCTCATTGTTTTGAGCGTAGCAACACTCCACCTTTGGATTAAGGGGATACGTGGTAGGGGTAGACGCACCACTGTTTGAAAACCTAATACAAGAAGAAAAACTGTAATAAAATTTACTAAAAAGAACAAGAAGCATTGGAAAACAGGCTCTACACTCTAGCAGGGATTTACAGTACATTTTCACTCCAGCACTTTACTTTTAGTCTCATTTACTTTCGGTTTCATTTACTTTCAGTTCTGCAATTGTTTATGTGGTGAATGCTTAATAACTCAATAACATTTGCTTAACTGCTTCAAGTAATTCAACTTAAAGTCTTTCCATTTTCATTTACTGTTGGTTTAATAAATTTCATTTAAGGCATTTTCCTTCTGCTATCTCTTGTCTATAACTTGTAAATCTGGTCCATATTTGTCTAAACTTTAACTATTTTGCTTGTTCATTTGTTTATACTGATAAATTTAGATCATCTGTACATTGCTTAGATATCTTGATTCATTATTGTTTATAACTGTATCATCTATTTTTTTATTCATCTCATTGTTAGATAACATTTAACCTGTGAGATAATTAACCTAGATTGCATCTCATTAAAGGCTGCATTCTCTGACTCCACTCTTTCGGCACTAGTTGTATCTAAATAAAGGCTTGATTGTCATTTGAGAGATATTGCATTTGCATTGGCTGATTGTCATCCTTAGTAAATAGTAAAACCTAAGCCTTTCACCTAATAATAAAGATCCTTTTAACTCAATTGTTAATAAACTTAGGAATATAGTCTTCCATAGGGACTACCCCCCTTGGTTCCGTTAGTATCTGGCCTAAATGGAGGAGTTGTGGACTGTGGTGAGAGTGGTCCCTAGCTCTCACTGGCCCCCAAGGACACACATAGCAGGTTGTTGACTTTCTTGTGCCCTAAAGTGTGTATTAGGTGGCAACAAGAGGGAAAGGGAAAAGAAGGAAGGTGCATGAAAGGGTTAGTAGGGAAGTACGAGGGTTAGAGAGGGATCTTAGGAGGAGGGCGAGGAAGAAAGGAAGGAGGTGGAGGGTAAGGGTAGACTAGGAGATGGATAACAAACCCTAGGAGAAAGAGAGAAAGGGTCCTAGAGGTAGTTTTTAGGACTGTTTCGGAGTATGCGAGGGTTTAGGGAAGAGAAAGGAAAGGAGTGAAGGTGTATGGAGGTAAAGGAAACCTAGTGCTAACCTTACCCTAGGTCTAAACTAACCTAAAACTGACCTAAAATAACCCTAGGCCTAACCTAAATCTAACCCTAGACTAGGTATTGAAGAAGGAAAAAGTGGTGAAGAACTAACCCTAGCAAAACCCTAACCTAGCCTAAGGCATCTAGGAGTGACTAATCTACCAGTAGAGATAGATAACCTAGGTTTATGACTAACCCTAAAGTCCAAAGGTTCAATCCTAGAAGAACTCTTAAAAAAGACGTGCTTCTACACTAAGGGGACTAAGAAGTTGACAAAGACCTAGCCAAGACACAATGTAACCTAATGATTACCATTCCAACCACAAAAATACTTCATTCCTCATATTTTAACAAGGAGAAATCAAAACAAGGCATATATACCTCCTTGTGCACGAGTTTCACCAATAAATCATAGCATCGCCTTTAGAGAAAGAGCCAAAACCAAGATACTTCAAGAACTTGTCAGCAAACCCACAAAAAACATTCATCAACAGGAGGCGCCTCACTTCAAAGAGCCCTAGTAGGGTAAAACAAATGCATAGGGTTTTATCCCTAACTGTCTTGTGTTAAAATGAAGTGAGGAGAGTTTTGCCGCCTAAAACACACTTGACCGTGGAAAAGTCTTCCAACCACTAGGTGTGTTCTTGAGGGAAACTATGAGTTTAGAACCCAATGTCACCTCGCTTCTTAACTCCTCCGTTTATACCCAACTCCTTAAAGGTCAAGTGGGCTTGTCCCTACTTAGTTTCTTAAAGATTTTAATCGAAAGTTTCACCAATAAATCATAGCATCACCTTTAGAGAAAGAGCCAAAACCAAGATACTTTAAGAACTTGTCATCAAACCCACAAAAAACCTTCCTCAACAGGAGGCGCCTCACTTCAAAGAACCCTAGTAGGGTAAAACAAATGCATAGGGTTTTATCCCTAACTGTCTTGTGTTAAAATGAAGTGAAGAGAGTGTTGCCGCCTAAAACACACTTGACCATGGAAAAGTCTTCCAACCACTAGGTGTGTTCTTGAGGGAAACTATGAGTTTAGAACCCAATGTCACCTCGATTCTTAACTCCTCCGTTTATACCCTACTCTTTAAAGGTCAAGGGGTGTTGTCCCTACTTAGTTTCTTAAAGATTTTAATCGGGAGTTAGAATTTATTAAGGTTTTGATTAAGTTTAATGACAAGCAACCATGCAGAGATGCAATAGTTTTCAATGACAGGAACACCTTGCTTTCAAATTAAATCAAATGCAATTACAAGAAAGACAGAAACAACTTTTCATGTCCAGTGCCTACTCTATTGGGCTTTGGAAAATACAATACACAATAATGTAAAAATACAAGATCGACAAGAATTTGAAGTGAAATGATTCCAAAATCCTTAGATCATTCAATACAATAAATTGCTCATTAACATAACTGAACTTGCATTAAATAAATTGTAACCATGAAATACAACTTGATCTGAAAATGTAAATAACTTGAATTGAAAATGCATTCAAAGCAAAATTGAGGATGAAATAAGAGATTGTTGTGGTTTGCAAGTGGTCTTCAAGTCTTAGTTCATTTTAGGTCTCACTTTAACTTAGGGAAATTAATGTGTTAAACAATAAAAGTACAACCTATCTAATGTGTCCACCGCTAACACTTATATCTTACGATTTGAGAGAGATTGTTGGGTATTCAACAGGAGAACACGAGGTTCTCTTCTAGCTCTACAAGTCAATCCCAAAGATTGTTGGGTGCTCAACAGGAGGACACTAAGTGCCACGAGACTCCCAACAACCTCTACCACTCTAGCTCCATAGGTCAACCTTTCTTTTCTCAATTTCTTATCAAGATAAAAGTTGGGTGCCTATTAATCTAGCCAACTCAAATCTTCTCCCTTTCTTGTCACTAAGGGTCGGGCCAACCAGCAAGGGGAGTGAATACGGGGAGAAGATTGGGGCAATGTTTATTTACTTAAAAAAAAAGAATTAAAAAAATTCTTGAAAGAGATTTAACTACACTAGCCAACACAATATTGTAAGGAGGGCAAAGCCAAATCACTTACAAGGTGTTGGCCAAAAATAAATTAAAGTTAAATAACAAACTAATCCTAGCCACTCAATCCACTTTCCGAATATAAAGGATGGGGATGAAAATAAACTTGCGGATATAAAAACTAATTACTCTAGCCCTTCTTTAATTGCTATACAACGGTGGGAAAACCCAACTTCATTTGCATGCAATGGATGACAAATTTCAAAGAATAATAAATGCTAACCTAGCCACACAACTCTCTTCCTAAAGAAGAGATGGGGCAAACAATTAAAAACAAATAATGGAAAATTACAAGCCCTAGCCCCTCTTCTTTTTGCAATGCAAGGCTGGGAAAACCCTACCGCCTTTGCATGCAAGGGTTGGCCAAAAATAAATATGTCAAATATAAATACCTCTCTTGGACTTGTTACAATGATAGAAAATTCAACACCTTTAGATAAGGAAAAATGAGAAAGAGAATGAGGATTTGACCACTTTGAGGCAATGGGTTTTAAAGTGGTGACCCGTGGGGGTTCTTTGCACTACTTTTTGCCCAAATTTTGACAGAGTTTCCCCATGTAAAACCCTAAACCTGCAAAAAAAACAAGCAAAAATTAGTGAAAGATGCCCAAAATCACTTTGGGACAGCTTGCATACAAGTGTAAAAATTTGTTCAATATATGTAATAAAAATTATAGAATCAATGGCTTCAAATAACTTGTAAAATAAAGATTTAAACTAGACTTTAAGATGCAAATAGAGATAATAAAAAAAATGCAAAATTTTTTTCAAGTAAGGAGTTCGTGTGCTCTTTTCCCTTCAAATGGTTGAAGAAGTGGGGCATCTAACGAAAGAATCCCACTCTTCAATCCGTATAACCTGCAACTTGGAAGATAAGTTAAACAAATTCAAAGAGGTGAGATTTTCACAATGATTAAAGAAATCAAACTATTCAACCAATAAATGCTTGAAGTTCTTGAATGCAAGAGAGGAAAACTCATAAAATCTATACAAACTAAGAAGATCTTACCAAGGAAAAATAGTTTGCCTCTTTGGCCTCACTTCTACTTGAAATTTTTTTAGAAAACGGGAGCAAGTCACCACCAAACAACATAAGATTTGCTCCAAATACTTTTATTAAAAATTCCTAATGGCTAGAAATTACAGCAATCTCAAAGAGTGAGAGCAAAAGGGAAACAATAGAGAACAAGAGAGTGAGAGTATGAGAGATTCTAACCCAAATGAGGAGGGGAATCCTCCTTACATATGAAATGAGTGAGGAGAGAGCCCAAGTGCATGCAAACAACTTGTCAAAATGAGAGAGTGGGAGCTCAAAGAGAGGAACCACATCTCTTGGGGGCACCTCCTAAGGTGAGAAATCAAATAGAAATGGGCGGGGGGCGGAACCCCCATCTAATATTTTTAATCTTCATTCTAGGCCCAAAGGGGAGGACCACTAAAGTGGGACCCCTTACTTTGGCTTATTTTCAATTATCCCAATTTCCATGGTAGAGAGCCCCCCCTCCCTCGCCTTTGACGACATCTTTATTCTTGTGAAACACTTGCATGGGGGGCCCCTTTTTTTTTCTAAAGTAACCTTATGAACATAATATAACACTTAGAAACTTAATTTTCCTCTTTTAAGTGACTTTAGGCACTTTTCCAAAATTTGGCTTACTAATTAATTGTCAATTTTCCTGATTTCCTTGGCCGACTTTGACAAATATGACCAAAACTTTAGCAAGACTTGTCCAAATGACTTCAAATTTTGCCTAAGGGTGTAGGGGGACTCATGCCATTGAGTTTGAGTACCCATTCATGGGCATTAGATGCAATTTAACTCTCTTTTTATTACAACATTTTTATGCTACGGGACAGTTTTTAATCACCAAACATTAAAAAATCCTAGGTAAAACCTAATGAAATTCCAGAAGACTCTGGATACTGTCTAGCATGGTTACATAGAACACTCCTGAGCCTTAGTCACCCCGTGGACTCGATCATTATAACACCTTTCACCACTTTGGAGGTATTTTTGAGTGAAAATATCAAATAATTAAAATCACTAAAACTGAATTTTAATTATCCAAGGGAAAAAACATTCGATGAAAGGACTTCCCTGATGAAAACGTCCTAGAAAACTAAGTTATACAAAAAATGGACCTTCATGCTGCCATATCATTACAATATCCCTGTGGGGATGTGACAATTTCATGGAGAAAAGATAAGAAGAAGAGCTGCCTCTCTTGAAAAACTTTATTAGGTACTTTTTTCTCAGCTTCAATGCACCTGGTACATGGTTGACCACCTAGTTGGTTAGGTGGTTAACAAATAGGTTTATTTATAGCCTCTCACACTCACTTTTACAAAATATCCAGTCTTACATGCCTTTAAAATGTCAAATACAAATTATAAAATGTCAACTTGAAATTATAACAAAATAATAATAAAAAAATAGCCTAGTGTAGGCTCAAGGTAGGCTAGCTAGGGTATTTTTCCCCTAGGTGCCAAAAACTACTAAAATGAGCAAATCACTCCGAATGAAAGGCTAGAGTGAGCTGGAGGGAAGGCGTTATGCCCCATCTAGTCTCGGTAATGATGTAAAATCCCTCAACGCCCTCCTTAAAGCAGCAAGAAGGCCTGGCATGGAAGATAGCTTCCTCTAAGGAAAGAGACCAGGGAGAGAAGGTGTCAGAAGGTCCAGGATGGTGTCCTAAGCGTCTGTGAAGGGAGACGGATGTCTTGCAGCTGAAGCAAATGCCACTGGAGCAAGCAAACGAGTCATAAAACCCCTAGGAACCCCATACATATGTGATCAACCCCTAGGAACCCCAGACACCAACCTCGGGATTAAAAACCCCGACAAAGGGTAGTCAGTAGTGCCATTAAGCCATAGTACTCTTAAAGGAAGGACCAAAGGGCCCAGTCATGACCACCATTGCTCAATAACACCCCTCCTGGTCGAAAAATGTGCTCTCTCTCCTTGGGGCACATCTGAAGGTGCGTTGGGTACAAATGCAACGTGACACACCCAATCCTTCAATGCATGTGTGAGGTTGGTGGGGAAAGTATTCTCATGTAGTTATGGAAGCATGTGGGATGAGTCTACTTCTATGACTACTGTAAGTGTCCTCTATCCCATGTTAAGAAGTTATGCCAACTGTCTTTTCAACATTCCCTCATTTTTTGAGTCTTTTCCATTTTTTCATCAGGCACATTTCTACCAGCAGTTTAAGGCACTACTAGGAATTGTCATTTTGTTGTTCATTACCAATTAACAGACCAAACTCAAAAATTCGAATTTAGAGATAGCTAAATTTTTCAGAGAAATTAGATGGTTGTAGGTGAGCATAGAGGTTGGGCAAGCTAGGGACCTTTGCCTTTTAATTTCTGCTACCTTTGCATGCTTGAGAGGCCATGAATTAAGGCTATAGGTGGTTCAACACCAATCATAAATTAGGTTGGACTCCTTCTATGCACACGCTGGAAGCACATGACAAGATGGATCGCCCAAGAGAATTGTGGATTGGTGAAGGGGATGCCCGATCCCGAAAGGGTGTTGTGTGGAGCAAGTATCGTTGGAGCCAAGGATGTGATGGCTGAGTGAGATTCCTATAGAGCTCTGAATAAGCAGTTGGCTATGCATTGAGAGAAGAATGCGTTGTGGGTTGAGAGAGAGAGGTTTTTAGGGGTTCCCTTGTTGAATTTTAGCATTTGCATATGTTCTTTAATCTTTGTAGACTGTAAGATAGATAACAATAAGACAAGTGTAGTGGATAAACAAACACCAACACAATGAACATAAGATATTTTTCACGGGGAAACCTTGAAAGGACAAAAATCCCAAAAGCATTAGTAATTCATCCCTTAAATGAGATGACTGAGTTTGTAGAAGAAGAAGAAGGTTTGTCTTAGAATTCTGAGATGAATGTTAGACAAATTCTTCTAAGCCTTAGAAGGCTTGGATAGGGTTTACAAACCCTACCACACTTTGTCCAAAATTGTTGTAAGGACAAATTCCACAAAAATAGTAGATTAGG
This sequence comes from Pseudotsuga menziesii, assembly GCA_001517045.1. Classification (NCBI taxonomy): domain Eukaryota; kingdom Viridiplantae; phylum Streptophyta; class Pinopsida; order Pinales; family Pinaceae; genus Pseudotsuga; species Pseudotsuga menziesii. The sequence continues at coordinate 27,434 of LPNX011098484.1, forward strand.
GCTTTTGTCAAAATGCTGTTGCCTGGAAGTCTTGTGATGCTGCCTGCTTCCCAAACTGCCCGAGATCAGACTGGTGCTGCCCAGAAGTTGCCCAGACCTCTGTGTCTTCTGCACAAACCTGCCTAGACTGCCTAGATGATGCCCAGACCAAGTTTGGTGCTGTCCGGATGCCTTTTTCTGCTGCCCGACTCCTTCTACTACTGCCTGAGGTTGAACAAGAGCTGCCCAAGCTGCCCAGACTGCTTGAGTTCTGCTGCTGCTGCCCAAACTCGATTTTAGGGATACTTGGATCAGATAAAGGCTACCCGGATATTCTGGTGTTTCCTGGAGCCCTTACCTGCTTCTCGGATTCTCTTCCCTGTTGCTCGGATTAACTCCCTGCTGCCCGGATTAACTCCCTGCTGCCCGGATCCTCGTCTTGTTGCCCGGATTATTTTTTCTTGCTGCCTGGATGTCAAATAAACTTCCCGAGGAGTGAGAGAGGTTGTTGATGGTTAGGGTTAGCCTTCCCAAAGTCTATAGGCTACCTGTAAATCTTTGTCTGCTTCCCAGAATAGTTCTGTGGCAGCCTAGAGTTGGAGAAGGGCTTCCCGTAATGAAAACCGGCCTGCCCATGAGGTAGCTCGTGATCTTTCTCTGCTGCTCGAGAGGAGAATGGAGTTGCCCAACAGAAAAGTTGACCTGCCCGAGAAGATGATGGAGTTGCCCGTGAATAGAAGGTGACTACCCGAGATTCCTATGACAATTTTAGGGATGCCCATGAGTAGGACGTTTCCCTAGGGTGATGTCTTAGTTCTACTCTTGCTGGCCTTGAAAAGAAGGAAGGATACCCTAGCTCTTTAGGGTAGTTGTTTATTGTTCATGGAAGAAGTGATGATGCCCTAGCTCTTAGGGTTACTGCTGTTGGTTGTAGAAGAATGATGGAGATGCTCTAGCTAGAAAAACCTCCATGCTAGGGCATACACAAAACAAAGATCTTCTCACTTCCAAAACCAGCGAAAATTATCTATGGAGCAGCTCAACGTTGATGATGAAGTGTGTGTAAATTGAAATGGAGTTGATCTTCTTTTTTAGGGTTTTAGTCACTTGGATGTGGATCTTTTGCTTAAGAAAAAAATAATGAGGTTTTATTCTTTTACTTTTTGACTTTTACCCTAAGGTACTAATGACCTTTTATGTTTTCACTTTGACTCCTTAGTGGTCCAAGGATCCTTATGTATTTTTTACTTTTACCGTTTAGCCTTCTTCAAGTACTTTGAGGTCAATGCAAGTGGTCATAGGGGTCCTTCATACCCACCCAAAGGACATTGTTATAGCTGATTTTACCACACTTGGTAGATCACACCTTTATGGCCTTCCATGTCCCTCTGCAGACTTCTTGGACCCCCCATACTCAAGTTATATTTTGATCAACCAAGAAAGTCCCCAAAAAACATCTGTTTATCTGTATACGCGACTTTTAAACCAATACCCGCGTATACATGCTGTTTCTGCCTAATACACACTTTAGAACACAGAGAAGTCAATAACCTGCTTTGTGTGTCCTTGGGGGCAAGTTAGAGCTGGGGACCACTGTCACCATAGTCTACCAACTCCTCCGTTTAGGCCAAATCCCAACAGAGCCAAGGGGGGTAGTCCCTACAGGAAAATTCCTAAGATTATTAACTATTAGAGAAAGGAATCTTTTATTTAGGTTTGAGGCTAAGACTTTATACTATCTAAGGAATGATAAGCAGCATGCAAATGCAAAGATTTCCTTTTAATGACAAGCAGACCTTGAGATAAATGAGGACTAGTGCCTATTAACAAATGGAGTCTAAGGATAAATTACAACTTTACAGATTTACAAATGAAATTGAAATCGAAGTTAATTAGCCCACAGTTTAGGTGTTATCCAAATCAAACTAGATTACAATATGGACAAATGAATACTATGAACAATATAAACAGTAATGAATGAGCAGTTAAGCAGTATAAACAATATCCACAGTTGTATCAGATGTTATGAACATATTGAATAAACGGAACAATTATTAAGCTATTACCCAAAAATGTTGAAAGGAAATGAATCAATTGTGTTACACAAGATCTGCAGATTACTAAATAATGTGATTACTTAACCAAATGAATTAAAGATGCCACCACAAGAGATTGCGAAACTGAAAGGAAATACATGTAACTGAAAAGTGAAAAGGTTGCAGTGAAATAAAATGTGAAAGTGCTTGTAGTAAAAGCCTTGAACAGCAAGGCAAAGATAAATAGCAGTGACTTGTGTTTGTAGGATGTTTTGCAATGTCTCTTGCAAATTTTAATAAATTTTAAGGGGGTCTTAATGTTCAGTTAAGTCTTCAAGCCGGTGGTGTGACTACCCCAATCTAGTATCTTTCAAGTCAAAGAGGGAGTGTTGGTGCGCTCAAAACAGTGGAAACAAGTCCACCTGTAGCTCCTAGGTCAAACCCCAATGCCCCGGTGCTCAACAAGGAGGACGTAGAACGCCTAGAGACCCTCATGGTCTTCTACTCCAACTAGCTTCCGAGGTCACTGTTTTTAATCAACCGGAAAAATAGAAAGATGGATGCTTATTAAACTAGAGCCCCTAAGCCTCTCTGCTTTTCATACCCTTACCTAAGTTCCCTAAAGGGGGATAACATGGGGCAGAGGATACACAGATAGTTTAGGTTGTATATTTTAAATAAATTGCAGATTTGTTTTTACAGTAAGCAAAATGAATTACAGAATTAACATGTTAATAGAGTCAACCTGAGCGTTATCCCTTATGGGAGGTGCCGGTACTTGATCTTTGGACAATTAAGAAATGAAATTGCTTTGTAGGAGAGTAAAAGATTGCAGAAAGTAAAGTGAGCTAATTAAGGTTTCCTAAAGCCCCCAAACCCCTCCGTTTTTCATACCCTTGATCCGAGTTCCATAAAGGGAGATAACGGAGGGCAGAGGATACACGGACGGATGTTAGGTTGTATACTACTCTTTGCAAAACTAAATGACAGGAAGTAAATTATAGAAATAAAATAATCCACAAGCCTCAAATCGAGCTTTGTACCACCGGGCACGGTGCAGGTACCTTGAGGTACTTGGAGCAACTAAACTGTAGAATAGAAAGAAAAGCTAATCTAGATGCATGCTTGAAAAAAGAAATGCTCAAAAAATAAGCTAAGCTAAACCAAGTATGCTAACCACACGACAATCTCCCTAAAAGAGAAGGTGGGTAAAACTGAAAAAATCTAGATCTATTTGAAATGGAAAAAACAACAATTAGTGATCTACTTCCTACTCTACTTCCTAATCTATTTACATATAGATTACAAATGCTTTATAAACTTTTGTAGAATACCCCAAGAGAACTTCTCTTTGGGGTTCACAAATATCAGAAAAGAAGAGAGAAAGGTGAGGGTCTGAACCCCTTTTGGAACTGGTTGAAGGTTGAGGTATTTTTGGACCAATTTGGGCAGCACCTCCCCTTCACCTGTATAAAACCTATCACAAACTAGCAAGCAAAGCTTGCTGGAAATCACATAAAACTCAAAGAAATTAACAGAAAAATCTGATTGAAAAAATAACTAAAATGTGATGTTTAGAGGGCTGGAACTGAGTTTCCAGCCACCTAAATGCTACTAAAATATCAGATCTGAAATGTTTAATTAAAATACTAAAGATCTGGGCCCTAAAAAAGGGTTTTACCTCTATACAATGGTAGAATCCCTAGATTTAGAACCCGCCTCAAAAAATTTGAAAACAAGAAACCCTTGGAGGAGCCCTTCTTAGCTTTAAATCCCTGCAAAACAAATCTATTAGAGCTGCAACAAGTAAGAAAAGAGATGAGCACAAAAAATAAATCCTACAAAATACTTTGTAGAATCTTACCAATCTACTCACAAATGAAGATAGAAGTACTTCTACCTACAAAGCTTCCAAGCTAAACAAATGCAACAATAATTGATAAATCCACAAGGTTACCTCACTAATCCAAGCATGAAATGAGAGATCCACACCAACAATTTGCCTCCAAAGCTTTCTTCTATTATGGCCCAACTAGGGCAAGATACAATACAACAATAGCAAGAGGCTTGGGCCAAATGCTTGAGAGAATATGAGAGAATATGAGAGGAGAAGAGAGAAAGATTTCAGCAGCATAACCTTAGCATGAGAATGAATGAATAATGAGGGAGGGGAGACCTTCTTTTATAGTTGAAAAGATCCCAAACCCACTCCTAAATCAAGGGTCAAAAACATAGATCTAAACTCTAGCTCTCCTCCACCCTTAGATCTAGGTTTGTTGACTTTGCAAGCCATCCACCGATCATAAGCAAGGGTGCCTCTTCAAGTCAATGGTCAAAAAGATAGATCCATGTCACAATGAAGCTTAACCCTTAGATCTAGGGTTTCCATGACTCAAATGGGGCCTCCTTTGACTCAAATTTTGATTTTTATTATGCTTATTTTTTCTCTTTTATTTTTTAATCTTTTATTTTAATCTTTTATTTTTTATCTTTTATTTTATCTCTTATCTTTTATCTTTTATTTTTTATTTTTAATCTTTTATTATTTATCTTTTATTTTTTATTTTTATCTGGGGCCTCCTTTGACTCAAATTTTGATTTTTGATTTTTTTTTTTAATTCCTTTATTTTTAATCTCTTATTCTTTTATTTTTTTTATCTTTTATTTTTTATTAAGACAAAAGGGGCGCCCCACTTAGGAGATTTTCAAAAATTTATTTTGACCATGGGGTGGTGGGAGGTTTATTTAAAAATAAAAATTGACTATGCTTAGCCACCCCCGAAACTTAATTACCATGGCCTTATTTGATTTTTTCCTTCAAAGTCAAATAATTTAATTTTTCACCCTAGGAAATAAATTAATTTCCTAGGAAAAATTACCTTGTCTTAACCAAAATTGGTCTAACTTCCTAACCCCTTGTTAGAATGACATGAGACTTGAACCAATGGCTTAGGGGGTGTCATAGCATTTTCATTTGCATTCATAGCCCCTATTACAAAATGCCAATGTTCAAGAGATTGCATTATTACATCAAAACTTAATGAATTAACCACCAAATGGTAAAGTTAATTAACTAGGAAAAAATCAAAATTAAAATTAAAATCCTAACAAAATTCCGCAAGACTACAGGATATGGCTAGCATGGTCATGGACAACAACTTGAAACCTTAGCCACCTCATGGGCTTGATTACCAGAACGACAATTCACCACTTTGGAGGATTGGTGAGTGAAAAACCCAGCCAATTAAAATTGTTAAATAACAAGATTAACTGGAAGGGGAAAAAAAACACTCGGTGAGAGGACTTCCCTGATAATAAAGTCCATGGTGACATCCTTAGACGAATGACCCATTCTGGCATATAAAGTTACATTAATTATCCCACGCAGGGGAGCGGACATTTCGTGTACAAAAGGTGCAGAATTCCCTGCTGAGTGAAAAATCCCTAAGATTTTTCCATGGTGCAAAATGTACAATATGTACATCTGCAATGTACATGACGTTGCCACCTAGTCGAAATAGGTAGGCAATACACGCAACTTTTGAGCCAATACCCACGTACATTAGGAAATGTGCATAAAAACAAAATGTTTTGGAGTTTTCCTCATAGAGTCCCGAATAACTTGACTCTTTGCCTTTCATATGCCTGGGAAACTCTCGGACTTGACCCTCCATTGCCTATTTGGAGGGCTATATATTGAGCCTCTTGGATGCATTGAAGGAGGATAATTTTGGAGAGCAAGGAAACTATAGTTCATTGTTGCCTCACTTGTTTATGCTTGAGTTTGCATCCCTTTGTCCCTTCGGAGCACACATTGCTGCTCTTCCCAAGCTTGCCTTTGCTTTGTAAGCTTGCCATTGTGATGGAGGATTGAAGTGGTGGAGGCCCAGGTGAAGGACTCGGTTTCTCTGTTTCAACGAGGTGCTGACAGAGTTTGTCACTATTCTATCTCTGTTTTTATTAATATAAATATCCATTTCTCGTCCAATATATGTGCATAAGTATGAATATTTTGTCCATGGATGTAGTTATTTGCTTATACATGATGATTTATATATGCTAGAGCTATGTCACAAGGTTCGCCGATTTTGAGCCTTCAAGTTCGAAATTCGATGAACCTCATGGAAAAAATGAAATTCGTTGGTGTTCGGGTTCAGCTTCGGTCATAAAATTTGTGGTTCTGTAGGCCACGGAAGCTGGTAAATTCGTTGGGGTTTGGTCACGAAATTTATGGGTCTTTTGGTAGGCAGTGGCGGCGTCCTCCGTCTGCACTATGCTTCGCTTTGTATAAAGTATATGATGACGAATTATCCCACAGGCCTGGACTCTTCTGACTTTTAGATTGTGCCTCTGTGGCATGTGCAAACGAGTTCTCCGACTTGGAGTAACCATCGCAATTGAATGGATTTAGACGACCTGTAACCAGTGCCGAGGTTTGTTTGAATTTTGTGTCAATGTGCTAGTTCAGATATAAAATTGCCCGACGGGAATTCGAATATGAAATTGTAATGTATATATTAAATTTGTAGGTTATTATAGTGTAAAATAAATGGTACATGTATTTATTTTTTTATACCTTATACATTATAAATAAATTACATTACATAAGTTATTATTATAAAATATTAAATGTTTTAAAATATAAGTTAGTATATTAAATATTAAGTGTTTTAATGTATGTATAGTAAATAGTGAAAGTTTTTAATATAGTAATGTATTAAAATGTGTTTATTATTCATAAAATATAAAAATATATTGAATAGTTTAATTTTATTAAATATTTAAAATTGTAAAAAATATTTATATTGGCAAATTTAATGTCGAACCTGATTTCGAACTTTATAAAAAAAATCGAATTCGAACCGAATTTTAAGGTCGTCGAACTCGAATTCGAACCCTAACCATGTGACATAGTGCTAGAGTAGGCCTAACACTTTGATATATAGCATGCTTGTTTTGTTTGTTATTGTTGAGAGCAAATTGTGAATCCAAGCGTGTTGGAAAAGCTCAACGGGGATCTACATTAACCGTCTAGAATAAGGTACGCTTTATATCCCTTAGTGTTAGATGTATTTATTTCTCTTTGCATATTGGAATGGATTGATTTTTGGTGTCATTCAGTCTGTTGTGGTCTACCCAAGCCATTGAAAGTTTCTCTTTATAACAGACATCATCATAAATAGGGAGAATTACTAATGCTTTTATCTCAAACTCCTTGTGCCACCAAGAACGGGTACTAGGTGTCTTATCTAGGGGTAGCTAATCCCTGGGGAAGATCACAAAGCCGACATATCAAGGATAGGAGTGCCTCACATGCCCAAACTCGGTCTAGGACTCATAGTGATGTCCTGGTAACTGACTAGGCACCTCCATTCTCCCGAAGAATGGCTCTTAGCACCAGGCTGAGTCCCCCAGTCCTTGACTGGTTCATTAGGTACCTCCATTCAAAGAATGACCACTCAACTCTAGGCTAAGTTCCCCTCAGTGCTTAGACTGGTTCGTCTTCCTGGTAACTGACCAGGTGCCTCCATTCAAAGAATGGCTACTCAGCTCAAGGTTGAGTTCCCCCAGTCCTGGACTGGTTCCACATCCTAGTCCCTTGACCAGATGTCTGCATTCAAAGAATGGCTATTCAGCTCAAGAATGAGTTCCCCCAGTGATGGATTGGTTCCACATCTTGGTGCCTTGACTAGATGTCTCCATTCAAAGAATGGCTATTCAGCTCAAGGCTGAATTCCCCCTGTGCTGGACTAGTTCCACATCTTGGTACCTTGACCAGATGTCTCCATTCTCCAAGAGAATGGCTCTCGATGCTGCTTAGGTAAAAATCATCATCCCTTTGCCCTGGTGGCCTCATAGCCAAACTTGGGGGTGGCCTCTCAACAGAGAATATATGCTGGACAGAGTGCCTATGTTGGTTGGAAAATTGCCCTTAAACAATCAGTTGCTTGGATCTTCTTTGTTTAAAGATAAGTATTCTCTTTGTATTTGAATGTGCAATGATTTTATGTTATGCCTATGATGAATATCTGTATATGCATGATGTGTGTGTGGGTATAATTTATTTCCGCTGTGTTTATGTTTATACATATGCACACGTTTTTTAAATGTTTATAATTTCGTAATATGGCCATGGGGCAAAATTTAGAACCCCATAATTCGTAAATCTCCCCTCCATTGGTCATAGTGATTGATGGGGACGTTAGATCCCTGATATTTCAAATTTTCATATAAGTTTCTTTCCAGACCCTCGGCGATATATTCCCCGACACGATATTTGCAACATTGCTAAAAATTGATAAGTAGCCCATAGTCAGAATTTAGATCAAAGGTATAACATATGCAACTTCTTGAATATTCAAGGAGTATTCAACCATTAAATTGTTTGTTGAGCAACAGATGTCAATGTATCAGTCTATTTTCTAGGAACATTAGGTCGTAAACTGAATTTGATGTGGTTGTTGTGAGCAGAGTAATGTCATTATGAAAGCAGTTATCATTTGCATTAGATTTACATTTGCACCCTATGGTATTCCACCTTCAGAATGAAACTGTTCTTTCTACTCGATAGTGTACAACTAGCATGGATAATTTATCACTTAGGTCATCCAAAGAAGTTGAGTTTTTTCATTGCTTGTGAAATTAACTGATACTATTTGAACATTCTTGAAAACTTGGCATTTGATGTACAAATTTTACAAAATTGCAATTACACAACAAGGGTCTGCACTCAGCATTATGCAATTAACACACTGACTTTTAACAAAACATGCTCCTGAAATATGAGAATTATTGTGATCAATCTTATACAGTTTGTTGTCCGCCGATTGCACACCAACAAGAGAAATTTTCCGAAAGTTGTCTCCTCACTTAGGAAAGTGGGAGAGGTGTGACCTTGGGGGCAAGCATAGAGCTAAGTACTGTCACCTACTCCTAGCTCCTCCGTTTAGGCTAACTCTTAACAAATCCAAGGGGGGTAGTCCCTAACAAAGAGTTTTCTATGGCTCAATGTTTAAGTTAAGTTTTTTTTATGTTTGGATGCAGATGGGTGTTGTTTAGGAGTTATTATGATGAAATATGTTTATTTATTATGAATTTTGAACACAAGACAAAGCAATCCACGTTGCTATCACAAGAATTAGAAGATAGACAATAATTTGAGAACTCACGAAATGATAAAGCATTCACAGATATAAACTTTTAATCAAAATATCCAATGGACAAATGGCCCAGATTAATAATAGTACGTAAAAGAAAGAACTAGTGCCTATGGAGTCAACTTATCAGAGTTGCTTCAATCATAAAGATGATGCGAACCTCAAAATAATGCCAGTGAATGTTTATTGCGCTTAATCTTGGTTAATTTTAAAAATTTTAGATAATCTTGCTTAGGGTTTCAGCGAAAGGTATCAAGAGATCGACCGGGAAAATATTTCGAGCTACTCCGTTCGAGACATGACGGCTCGCCTAGTATACTAGGCTGGTTTTGCGAAGATTGACCAGCTAGCTGAGACTCTAGACAGCGGGGAGTTCTAGTGCCCTTACTAGGAATGACTTGGGAAACTTTCTACAACGCCGGTGCGTTGGTTATGGGGTTAAGTTTTATTGTGTTTTTATTTGCAAACTTAGCAAGTCCGTTCACCGTTCTGAGTACGAGGCCAACTCGAAAGTCAGCAGAGCATACTAGGTGAAGGATAATCAACGAAGTAAATTAATTAGGGGAATGTGAGTTGCAAAATTTTATTAAGTAAATTAATTAAAAACTCTCCGACAGAGAGCGCTCTTGACTTTGTCTTATGACAGAAGTTCAAAAGTCTTAGCTAAACTATATGCTTGATGCAAGGATATGCAGTGGGAATGCTCTCCAATAGAGAGTGCTCTTGACTTGGATTATGGCAAGTTCAAGAGACTTCAGCAATTACTTAATTAAACTCAAGAAAAATTACAAGAACTAATCGACCCAAGAATCTCTTTCAGGTTTTTAGGCCTTAATCGGGAGAGCATGGGGGTAAGTAAAACAAAACCAAGATAACAAAAGCAACTCTCCAATAGAGAGCACTCTTGATCCACCTTATGGTGAGATTCAAGAGATTCTGATTCTTTTTAAGTTTTGCAATATTATATCAAAAGAAACAAAACTTGACATAACTAAGTAATGAAACAGAAAACTTTTCTATCTAACTTTTATGAAAGCAAAATTCTAAAAATGAAACTACTCTTTCCTATTCTACTCTAGCAAATTATTAAGCAAAACATGAAAATAAAGAGACGATACAAGCTTCCCCCAAATGGGGGAAGAGGGGTGTGGGAGCCTTAATCCCACTTGCTCTTTTATTAATTTTACAATGCTTTCTTTGACTTTGCTTTTGCCTTCTCCTGAAAGAACAAGGTGAGAGAGGGATGGAAAGAAGAGGGAAATATTTTGTCTTTTTGTGCTCTTTGCTCGCTTCCTTGCTTGCCTTTAGCCTTTGGGCTTTCCTCGATTCTTCCTGAAAGTAAGAGCTTTAAACACTTCAAACGTTATATGTTGATCAAAAATAAAAAGAAATAAAACTACAAACCAACACTTAACAGAGGGGCAAAATTCTACGGTGAAAGAGGAGGAAAGAGAGAGGAGAAAAGGCTATGAAATGGGAGAGAGAAAAGGATAAAAGGGGGCTGTCCAAAAGGCAAAAAGAGGGTTGCAAAAAGTAAAAAAGAGGGCAGTGAACTACGAGAAGAAAGAGGAAAAGAGGGCAGCGAAGGGGAAAGAGGAAAAGCATGCCAAACAAGACAATGGAAGGGAAGCCAAAGGGTGGAAAAAAGTAAACTAGGGCTTTCTAAAGTAACCTGTAACCAAAGAAAAGATAGATTCGAAATTCGAAGATGGAGCTTTGGAGTAAAATCTCCTTGTGTTTTTCCTTTTGGAAAAAGCCCAACTCTGTAGGTCCTGAAAGACAACAATGTTAGAAGGTTCTTATGATGATGGAGATGAGATTGATACAACTGAGCTCGCACCCTTCTCCAAACGGTAAGATCTGTTGAGACAATCAAACTCGAAACCCAGTGAGTTAAACAAAATAACTAGTATGCTATGAATATTTAAACCAAGATCAATACTTCATATAACTGAATACTTGTACTCATCTAGATTACGATAAACTTTGCATAATAATCCAACTTGACAACTGCAAATGGAGGATCTTATGTTCTAACAATAGACTTCTAAAGCTAGTTATTTGATTCAACACATGAGTAACAAATTGAAAGCAAGGAAAGAAATCACCTCATAATAGACACATCCACCAATGAAGAAACAATCACATAGACCTCCAAAGTCGAAAAGCGTTATTCAATGAAATACTGATTACAATTTTTACAGAGTTTCTATGCCCAAAAAATCCATCCCGATAGAGCTAAAAGAGCCTCTATTTATACAATGAAAGAGTGCTGAAACCCTAAACCCAAGGAGGGAGCAAACCTAGCTTTGTAGCCAAGTGAGAGAGCCAAACCAAAAATAAACAAGCTAAGAGTGAGGGGAGGCCTCGACCTAGGCAAGGCGCCCCCACTCCAACCACCATCCAAATGAGCCCTCCATCATCAAAAGCGTGAGGCTCCAAACCTAGGGCATGAAGGATGAGAGATGTACACGTGAGGCAAGGTAGAGAAGGCATGAGGTCTTGAGGAGCTTAGAGCTAGGTAAGGAGGAGCCCATACCTAAAAACAATGAACACATGTCACTCCTTAACCTCGAACATAACACCAAGCCAATAGACAAGCTCCACCTCACCCAGACGTGGTCGTCACTGAAGGAGGCGAATTGGCCAAGTGGATGCTAACTCGATGCTCACTGAATGTTTGACTGAAGCCGATTTGTGTCAACTCCAATCATCATTAATGCTCGATGCCATGTCATTCTGCATTTCATTTCGTTCAATTCGGATTAATTTGGAGAGATTTGGATTTTCTCCAAAATAATCATTTTTATTATTTAATCAATAATTTCTCCAAAACTGACTTTTTTAAGAAATTATGAGTTATGTGGCTGAATGATGATTTGAAACTTGGAGCTAGCTGGCTGACTGATCACGAATGATTTTTGGCTTAAGGTTAGAGCCTTCAATCACTGAAAACGCACCCCGGATGGCTGACTTATTACAAATTGAATTTTTCTATTTAAATTATGGAAAAATTTAATTAAAAACTTGGGAAAAATTAAAAAAATTAAAAAATTAAAATTTGACGCTTTTGGTAAAAAAATTTCGGAATTTTTTTTGAGGGTCCTAGTGACTTAGGACATGACCATAGTCTATTCTAATAATGTCTAGTAGGTTTATACATACTCAGTTGGGCTCTAATAACCCCCCGAGGCCCAGAATTCAAAATCGGGCATTCCAGCTTTGGAGGAAGCGGGAGAAAACCTTGTTAATTATACTCGGCTATAGGCAAAGCATAATTGTCAAGCGAAAAAACTCCCTGGAATACCTTAGTTGAAATTCTACATCTTAGGAGACCGAACCACTCAAAACACTCTACTAGCACATTTTATTACAAACCCTACGGGGCCATGGTCATAATTACTGAAAATAAAAGCCGACTAGCCAAAACTGGCTAGGCACAAAGGCGGATCATCTGATACACTGGAAACAAACATTTATCATGTTTGTCAAATGGTGGCTTCTCAGGTAACCCAACTATGGTACAAATAAGTTGGCAACACAGTCAAGATGTTTACTACTAGTTACTCTTGAAATCTGAGGCACTGTTTTTCCTTTCAGGGATTATGCATCATTCTTGCATATATATTCTTTCTGATTTCCTATTTCTTCATAATTATTCTGCCAATTTTGTACAGTTTCTTTTCTGTAAAACACTTAAGTGTATACTTGTTTAGAGTAGAATTGTATTTTATATGAAAAGAGGCTTTTGACAAATGATTGTTTTTAGGGAATGTACGTTGTTTTTACATATAAATTCCTTCTTAATTTGTATTTCTTCATAATCTTTCTGTCAATTTTGTAGAGCTTCTTTCCTCTAAAACAATGCGATGTATACTTGTTTCGAGTACAATTGGCGTTTAGATGAAAAGATACTTGGATATATTATTTGAATAAGAAAGAGCAGGACATTTTAGAGGATTTAATAATTTGTGCTTGAAGTGGAGTGCTTTTCAATGTTATGTTCCAACTTCCCATTCACTACAGCCACCCAATGTATGACACTTTCTATCTACAGGTTTCATTAAAATGGAAAGAAATTCAGGACGAAAAAACATTACACATCAGGAGGGAGCTTCGCAGGGTAGTATTGCGAAGACCAAGACTATGTTTGGTACCCCATTTTGGTTATGTCAGTCTTTTCCCATTCATAATGAAGGTTATTCCCTCTGTAAGTGTAGTCTAACTTCCATTCATATGTACTTATACCTTTTCCACATGTGGTTTTTATCCTTTTCATTTACTTTCCATGTATTCTTATCCATCATTTTTTCATTTGCTGATATGATTATGAAGTTTTAATATGCAGGACTCTCCAATATTGAGAAAGCAACTAGATTTGATATACGATGGGAGTTTGTTGTGGACCAGCTTTGGACTTAGATCACTTGCAACAACAAGGTATTTAAAGATTTCTTACCTTATAGATCTAAAATTGTTTGGAAAATCATTGATTTGGCAGTGACATGCAGCCTACTTGACCCCTACTGAATTCATTGTGGTATAATGTATTGATGGCAACACAACTGATAACACTTAAATATACAGGAAAATATGAACCATGTTATCTTTTTACAGTAAAATTTAATCAAGAAAGAATGTTTCCAATTAAAAAGGAGATCCAACTATTTAATTCATTCTATACTAATTAATGGTTTTCTATCCTGAAATAGGGTATGCAAATTTGTATGCTGAAGTCAGTGTTGACACAAGGCCCATCAAATTTTCTTTTAGTTATGAAGAATGAATCAAAGAGTGGGGTATATGTTGGGAACCAGTTTGGTTGAGATTCAACTTTAAATTCG
>LPNX011098484.1:41968-218204 GCA_001517045.1 Pseudotsuga menziesii
ATATCAATGTTTAAATATTGTCAATCTGAAAATATTAAATGTGATTACTCCGTCCGCTATACGAGTCTACAGTGGACTCCTTCCGCGTCCGCGCCACTCCACATTGCACATACTCGGCGTTGGTGGATTGTTCAAGTTCAAGTTTTCAACATGCGAACCTGTGTGAGACTTGAGCCCAAGTCGATTGCAAGGTGCAAACTAATGTGGCGTGGGTGTCGGGCAGCACTGGGCAGTGGTCATCATATTTCATATTTTTGGATGTTCCAATCTTCCATAAATTGATTATTGTAGCGACGCAACAGCTAGCTACTAAATCGTGACAGTGAAAACTGAAAAATGCCATGTGCGGGGAACCACGGGTCTAGATAGGTAGGGTAACCATCCACAGGGAACCACGAGTATGGGTTTGGGTAGGTTAGGCTTTGTATTTTTTAATCTACAATTTAATTAATCACCAACAAAAAGGAAATCGAACCAGCAATTGAACCCTGGCGGAATTTCACATTAAATTCACCTTCACTTTGGAACGTCTTTTAGGGAGGATGAATATCAACCTAAGAAACCGGACACGTCCCTTTAGGCCTACGTGTCCTATGTCCGTGTGTTGGACACGGACACGCTGACAGTTCGTGTCCAACACGACTGTCCAGGATGCCCCGTGTTCGGACACGCATGTCCAGGCACTGTCAAATTGTGTCCCGAAAACAGGACACACAACCCGTGAATAAGATGGTTGGGCCCTCTTTAAAACAAATTTTTCGCTCTCTTTTTTTCATTTGCAAATTGTGGGAGAGCTCTAAGAGGGTTTTTTTGCAGGTGAAGAGGATTTGAAGGCTTTGGAAGGGTTCTAAAGTCCATTGAAGGTGGATTTGGTTGGGTGGATTGCATGCTCAACCATCAAACAAGAAGAACAATGTCTCATTCAGCTAGGGGAGGAGCTGAAGGGTAAAGGAAAGGGAGAAATGCCCCATCTATTGTCTCCCCTCCTATTCCTCCAAACACAAGCTCTTCTAGTCTTGCTAGTACTCCATCTGTTGCTAGTGGAGCTCATGCTCCATTGAACCCTGTTTTAGCAAGACAACAAGCCCAAGAGAAGAATACCCTTTGTGGAGGTATGTGACTAGGAAAGAAGGGCCTGGGGCAAAGCTAGGTGGGGAAGGCAATGTGTCTTGGACTTTTAATTTTTGCAAGAATGACTTCAAGAGCACATACTACCGAGTTAAGGGCCATTTGTTGGGCCTTCCTAATTCTAGGATTTCTTCATGTAAAGGTGTGAGTGTTATCCAAAGGAAAGAAATGGGAAAGGAGGATCAAGAAGGCTTAGGGAATGTAGCAGCAGCTGTCACGTCCCCTCCCGTCCACTAGAGATAGAACATGACCATAACTGCTCACTATGATATTTGCAGGAGCATCCCGCTCGAAGTTCATTGAATTCTGTATGTATTTTGATGGATTCCCGATTTTTGCAAAAATCTATAGAGGCATGAATTCATCTTGAGTTCACTCTATTCAAGTCTGAGTATAAACTCTCTAACTTCCCAATAGCAGAGAATTGATCCTGTTAGTGATCAATTCGACGATCTACGAAGAAAGATCTTAGAGGAGATCGAACGGCGGAGAAAGATCGCGACGGGAATCGACAGTCACAATCTGTTCTGCATCTGGAAACAGATCAGTGGCTGAGAATCAACCTGCAAGAATCAACAATGCGGAAAGCCCAAGTTTGCGGAATCGGGGAAATATGGAAATTGCGATCACGCATCCCGCGTGTGGAATAGACCGTTGCAGAAAGGAAAGTTGCGGAAATAGAGATCTGCGAAGCCGCATCCCGCAAGTTGTGGGAAGGAGAGTTGCGGAAGGAAATCTGCAGGGAATATAATTTACAGAAGGACGTTTCCGCATCCCGCATCCTGCATGCGGAATAGACCGTTGCGGAAGGAAATTCAACCTGTTAACAAAAGTCTTGGACAGATTTGATCATTCAGGCCATCACCAATCCGACAATCTAAGCCCCATAATGTAATATCGAATGCATTGAACTTAAAAACATACACAGATGTGTAAAACATGCAATATATAGCAGAAGAAAATACATTCATCAAAGCATTCAATGTCTTCATCACAATTCATTAAACGAAATATAATTGCAAAGATTACACACAGGAAATACTTATCTTTGAAAGAAGCTTGTCCCGCAACTAGCTACATCGCTGCAACATTCCACCCAACCATAGGCCAGTGCACTCATCAATCTCTCAGCAGCAATGCCACCGTCGAGTTGGGCATGATTCCCACAAGGAACAAGGAACATTAGTTGGCTCACACATAGCCAAGGATACCACAAAACTTGGCCAAACCAACACAGTTGGGTTTACTATAATGCAAACAACAGGCCAATATACTACTTGATTTATCTGACTACAGTCAGTCAAGCCAACATTTACATTAAGGACCAGCCAAGCCAACTAACAGATGGGTTTATCAGGCTGCAAAGGAGCTGGAAAGCTTGAACTGCTAAGCTAGTGAGCTCAACCACCAAGGTATGGACACCTACACTAGATCGAGCTTGGCTCCTAAAAAATCTACACACCCAACACAAGGAAGCATCCCCTTCTCTGCTACACATTCCCTCAGGCTATGCCTTCCATTCCAGTGTTATTCAGGGTGTGCAAAGAAGAAAACCAACCCCTCTAGATCTATTTGTGAGGTTCCTTCCTACACTAGGTTTATCAAGCTAGTTCAGACCCAATTTCACTCCAAACCAGTTTAGACCAAGGCAAAAATGCACACACAACAAACCATAATGTCAACACAACAAAACTGGCTTCCACTCACTCTGTGACAGAGGAGACCATTGCGCACCAACATTGAGGAAACTATTGATGACCACTCTTTCTCATAAAATCGAGTGATCTCCACTGCTCATTCGTTTAGCAAACAAAGGAGACCTCGAACCTTTGCACGGTTGAGGATGGTAACAACAGGCGATCAACCCAGAACAAAACACAGTTCTGCCAGCAGGACGAACGCACAGCGCACATGAACAGAATGGAATAGAGAGTGATCAGAATAATGGACCACAACGTTTCGGTGAGAGCCAGATGATGGACTGGGCATGCACACTGAGGAAAAAAAACTGAAAACGTGAAGGATGGATGATCAAAACGTCCCGCTGCTCTCCAAAACGTGGGGGAAGATGAAAATGTGAATGCATGAGGGAATGGGCATACGTTTTTGGGTATTTTCTTTTGACACATGGCTTAACCCCAATGGCTCAAGGTTAAACATTCCCCCTCCCCCCCTCATCCTTAGGAAATCATGCCCCCATCTCATTATTTGTTGCATTGACATAGTTGGTTGTGGGTTTTTAATTACATTGCATATTTATATGATGTCCAAAATTATATTGTGTTGGCTAGCACAAAATACCATCAGCATCGATTTTAATCACTGAAACATAAAACACTAAATCAAGGGTGGGGATTTTTCCTTTAGCTCCACACCATGATTAATTGCAATATTTCATCATATATATTTAATGCAAACGTGGTAAAAAACGGAGTGTTACACTCCCCTCCCCCTTCAACAACACTGTCCTCAGTGCTTTACAAAATTGAACAAAAATGCTACGTTGGTACTACCCTTGGTGATCCGCAGAATTGAGGAAAAATGGATGTGCCAATCGCATGGCATCCTCTAGCTCCCATGTAGCCTCTTTAGGACCGTAGTGATCCCATTGCACCTTCACTTGCCCTATGGCTCGGTTCTAGAGCATTGTGACCTTCTTGTCGAGGATGCGCATTGGCTCGATTTGGAATTTTCCCTCGGGTTCCACCTGAATCACATCCCAATTTATCACATGGTTAGGATCATGTACATATCTCTTAAGCAAAGAAACATGAAAAACATTATGAGCCCTAGTGCTAGCAGGCAATGCAAGTCTATATGCAACTGGCCCTATTCTTTCAAGCACTTCAAATGATCCATAGTATCTATGTGACAGCTTTGCACAACTTCCAAGCTTCAAGGAACTCTTCTTTGCCCTCACTCTGAGGTAAACATGATCACCAACACTGAACTCTCTGGTCACCCGATGCTTATTTGCATAGCTTTTCTGTTTGTCCTGAGCTGCTTTCAGATTTTGCCTAATCTTTACAACCTCTTTCTCCATCTCTCTGAGCATTCTAGACCAAGCACAAACTTGTTCACTGGATTATCCCAAGTCACTGGTGTCCTACACCCCCTGCCATACAAAGCTTCATATGGACTCATCCCCAAGGATGCTTGTTGTCCATTGTTATAAGCAAACTCTACCAAGTGTAAATAATCTTCCCACTTGGCTGGTTTGTCCATCACATACATGCGAAGCATGTCTTCAAGCACCTGGTTCACTCTCTCTGTCTGCCCATCAGTCTGAGGATGGTAGGCAGTGCTGAAATTCAACTTTGTACCCAAATCTGCAAACAATCCCTTCCAAAAATTGGAAGTGAACTTGACATCTCTGTTAGAGACTATTGCCTTAAGCAATCCATACAATTTCAAAATCTCCTTCATGAAGATCTTTGCAATGTCATCAATCTTATGCGTAGACTTAACCGGTATAAAATATGCTGCCTTTGTCAACTTGTCCACCATAACCATGATGGAATCATGTTGTCTTCAAGTCATTGGTAATCATGTAATAAAGTCCATGGAAATAACTTTCCATTTCCATTCTGTAACTAGCAAAAGATGCAACAAACCTGCTGGGTGTTGATACTCAACCTTCACCTGCTGACATTTCATGCACCTTGAAATATATTCAGCCATGTCATTTTTCATTCCTGGCTAAAAGTACTGCTTTCTAGCTGTAGCAATTGTCTTTTGATATCCTGGGTGACCAGAATATGGAGTTTGATGGATCTCATTCATAAGAATCCTCCTCAAATCTGCTACATTTGGAATATAAATTTTGTTCTTATAAGTAAGGAGTCCATCTTCTTCTAATTTATATCTCTCATACTTCTTTTCAAGGTTTTGCTGCTGTAATTGTTAGACACTGAGAGGGGGGGTGAATCAGTGTGAAGCCAATTTTACAACTTTTCTTAACCTGTCATAATTAACTACCAATTCATCATTCCATTATTCTACCAATCTCATAATCATTTCATAAACTGCATCATTCACATATAAAAGCATATGAATCATCAAGAACTATTACACAAAAGAACACAACATCATATAATTTTGTAATCTTTTTGTATTAGTTTTGGTCCGGCTACAACCGTTAGGTAAAATCAGCACCTGCTGATACAAAGAGCACCTACTCTTCATCCAGTACCCTGCCTGGTTTTCTTAGACCCTGCTAAGAAGGGTTTGAGGTATCCTAACCTCAAAAGCAAGACACGCTTGCTTTTACAATTACAGCTCACTGTCTCATCATATTTCTGTCCACCTCATCACTGTCATATTAAACATCACTACTGCTGCAACACTCTTCTCAATTTTCTCTGTTCATCTTCTACTGGTCAACACTGCTCATCGCTTCGCTGGTCAATCTCTGCTTCAACAGGTCATCATTGTCAAGCATGCATCATTAGGCATCATCACAGAACAAGCCACTCATCATCATGTACTACTGCTCAAGGATCATGTCAATTCACTGTAAAACATCACTAAGATCTGCCCATCATCTAGTCCAGGTTGACTGTGTATGACTCTTGTCCATTCAAAAGATCCTCATTAACTTCCACTCTGTTGTTCATGTCATGTCATCAATTTGTCCATAGTCTGATCTTTCCTTTGCTCAGCAACTCATCACTGGTGTATTGCAGTCAACAATTCAATTTGTGATCTCTGCTCACAAAATAAGATAGATAACCTTCAAAAAGGATTTATCTGCTATAATATCAGTCAACTTCTGCTTATCATCCTGTCACTCACCTGTCATGTTCAACTGCAGCCATCAACTTGTCTCTGTCAAGTCAAGCGGTCATTTGTCATGTCATCAACTGCTGTACTTACTTTCATTTAGCTTTTCAAAGTTGGTTTTCTTTTATTGATCACTGTAGAGTACTTGGCCACTGCACAAGTAACTTGCACAAGGCATTGCAAGGATTTCTCACTATCAACTTAATCAACAATCTTCACATACTCAACTCATTTAACAAGTACTCCAATCTACTCATTTCTTATGTTCAGTTCTGCTTATACACAGGACTTCAACTTCATGTCAAATCACAAAAGGAGTCAACTCACACACATTTACTGTAGTTACATCATGCACACATCAACGTTGCATAAGCAAAGGTTTGCTTAAGTGCACTGTACATTCCTCACAAAAAATCTGTTATGTCAAACCCATTTCAAGTCAACTTCAAGGTCTACTCCAAGACTTAAACACCCAATCATACATACAGTTCTGTTCTAATACTACTGCAATCACTATCTGAGGACAATCAACAATTTGAACAAATACTGTGTGGATGAGTATATGCTGCCACTCAATGCCATCAACCATTTTAATACATGTCTGGGATCAGTGGTTATTCACAGATGACCTTGACTGTTTTCTAATGATAACATTTGCTGACATGAAACTTCATGCACTTTATCAAACATATAATGTAGTTTCCCTGTGGCTCTTTTTTTTTGATGAATGCTGTGGATGTTTCAAAGGGAATAACCAGTGATAAATTGCTGTTGTACATAACCTTGTTACATGGCTGTCCTCTAATTGCAGTTGCCTAAAACAATTCAAACTTCAAACTTATGCTGCTGGTCACTGAATAATTTCAGTAAAAAAATGTTCTCCAACTGTGGAAAATTCGTGAGGTTAGGGCATCATTCCACCCATATCTCAGACTGTTTGAGGGCTGTGTAAATTCGGGACTGGTGTGAGAATGCTGATATAACCCAATGCAAGTCCAAGAGTGTACTGCTCCACCTCCCCTGCTGTTGCTACCACCGAAAACCAGATGGCCTCAATGAGGACTGTCACCTCAAGTCAATCTACCTTTTCTTGCACAATTTATTCTTCTACATGAATTTTTACTGTGGTTGATATATCAAAACCTTTTATTATCAAGCCCAGTCAATAAAACTTCATGAATCACAGACTTAAGTCTGCTCCAAAATCCAGATGTCTCCAACCCTTATACATTAATTAGCACTGAGATTTAGCAATTTAATAACAATATTAGATGTTAAAAGGTATACTTACTTGAGCCCGAGCTTATGAAAGATGCTACTCAATCATCTTGTTAAGTCAATGGAAGCTTACTGTTACAAGAGTGTCTACTATCTCAAACTGAGCAGGATCATTTCTATAGATGATTAGAGGCTTCCTTCAAATTAGAGTTGAGCTTAACATTTGAGATCTTCAACTGCCAACACGTGAGAAACTCCTGATTAAGTCTTCATTTCTTACTTGACCGAGGTTCAGAGATCAACTTCAAATACATGCCATGAATTTCTTGTCTTTTGGAAGTCAGAGCAGCTTCAGACTTGCTTGCTGTCACAGTACTCCTGTATACCCAAATTCAGAGATCTTCGTTGCACCTTCGTTCAGAGAAATCCACCCAAAATTCAGAGAGTTTAAAAATTGACTGTGGCTGTCAAAAATATCAGACTGCTCCTGTGTTTTTATCAGACTGGTCCTGCGTTTTCATCAGACTGCTCCTGTGTTTTCCTCAGTGGACTGCTCCTCCGAAATTTGCCTCAGTTAAACCTCCGAATTTTTCCTCAGTCAAACCTCCGAATTTTTCCTCAGAGCTCTTTCCAAAATTCACACATCAAAATGAGGCGGATTGCCTCTTATTTATACACATTTCTCATTAATTTTATGGAGTCGACTTGTCAAAAATAATTTATTTTTGAATTTGAATTTTTAATTTATTTTTGGAGCCGACTTCAAGATCAATTAGATATGAATTTTTATTTTATATTTTTAATATTTAATTTGAATTTAAATCTTATTGGGGTCGACCTTCACATCATCATTGCCAAGGGTTTTACAAGCCACAAGGGCTTCATTAAGGATCCCATTATGAAGGTGCCATTTAACCATCCATATTCACAAGGGGCCACAAACAAGGTTTGTTTGTTTCTCCCTTAAGTAAGGAGTTTTACACACACATGAGCCTCTTCAAAAAGCTTCTTCATCATACCTTCATGCAAGTTCATGGCCATCCATCATACAAGTGGGTGCAAGTTCTTCCTTATGCACTTAGGACCATCTTCAAGAATTATCATCTCCATCAAGGCTCATCATGCCATCTAACCATATCAAGTGCCAGTAGTGGGCTCCATGACCTTTGCGAGGGTATCGGGGTGTTCATCAAGGGTTCCAAGTCTTCATGGGCTTCTTCAACATACCAAGGACATGTTCATGGGTTCCATAACATGTCAAGGATCTTACGAGGTCATCATCATCATATAAGAGCTCTGTGACCCCGTCAAGGGTTGCAAGGTCGTCAAACCACTCAACGTGGGTCCAAGGACTTCTTCAGGGCTTCTTCATTCACCTCAACCACACCATGAGGCCTCCAAGGGCCAAAATCCATCGTGCCATCACTTGTGGGGTAGATGGGCCTTCTTCTGTGGTACCATGACACCATCAGAGCATAAATGACCACAGAATGGGTCATTAGTGCTTTTCCAACCCATCTAGGGTTTCTCCAACATCTACCAAGGGCTTCAAGATCATCTCCAGGGTCTTCAATGTCTTCAGCAAGGTGGCGGCTTCAAGATTCATCCTTGTGGGTACAAGGACCTTGTCAACTGGGTACAAGGTGCTTCAAGGCACAAACCCACTTTGTAAGGGATCAAGGCATTGCAGGTGGGACTTGGTGGCATCAATGACATCCCGTGGGGCCACTGCAAGTCCATGTTGGCATCAATGACAATTTCATCAACAATCTCCCCCTTTGTCATTGATGACAACAACTCATGCTCCCCCTATGAGCATGCTCCCCTTCTGTCTTCATCTCTCCCCCTTTGGCATCAATGGCAAAGGGTGTCCACATACCTATGTCTGGTATCTCTAATCACTCCTCACTGCTCCCCCTGTCAATATGCACGATCCTAGGACCTGTTTGTATGCTTGGAGTAACCATCCTTTCCTCGTTGAGTTCATCCTCCAGCCTTATGAACTCAAGGTGTGCTAAGGTCTTTGAGAGACCTTACACTTGGCTTGCCGTATGGCAGCCATCCTCCCTGCTCTGATCAACCTCTCCTATTTGCAACTGCTCTGTCTTCCTCATCCATACTTGCTTCTTGGCATCTGTCCTTTGATCATTTGTTCCTTCATTTGTACTGGCTTTCCTTGATGAGTTGTCTAGGTAACTTCTCAAGGATTGTTTTCGTGTACCCCAACAATCTTGAGCTTTGTGCCCAAGGCCACTGTAGCTATAACACTTCATCGTATGACAATGTGCAGCAATGTGACCAACATCTGACTGAGTTGTTGGAACTTCCAACACTTCTTTGATCAACTTCATTTCTCCATGCTTGAGAGTGTCCCTGACTGTAGGAATTTGATTTCTGATCTTCAAATCTTCTTGCTGATGTATATGAAGGACTCCTTCTTGGTTGACTTCTTTGACTTGCACATTCTTGGGCTTTGTGGCCAAACCCACTGCAGGTGTAGCATCTCAATGTGTGACATGTGGTAGCAACATGTCCAACTTAATTACATGTCCAGCATCTGATTGAGTCATTAGGGCTTCCACCACTTCTTCTTCCGTAGAGTCTATAATCCACAACTTTATGACCAAAGTTAGAACAAAAATAACAATAACCATTGAAGCCGCTTTCATACCTGGGTCTTGGAGTTGTTTCTTTTATGAAGTTGCTTTGAGGAATAGACCTAACTCCTTGTTTCATCTTTGAACTTCCAAAGTCCTTGTTGTCATGTGCAGGTGCATGGGGAGCAGCTTTGGACGTTGATGGACCTGCTTCTGGAGTCTTCAGAGACCAAGTGTCATCTTCAGATTTTTCTTTGTTCTTCTTATAACCAAGACCAGTTTTGTCGAGTGGAGATCTTTGGCAATCTAAGATCTTATCTAGGACAATTGAACTGTCCTGGAACTTGATCAAGGTTTCGTTCTTCTTACCTTTCTTCCTAAGGCCAACTATCTCCATTTCCAACTTCTGGACTGTCTCCTCCTTTTCTTCCAGCTAACTCTTCAGGATTTCTTCTGTCCTCTTGGCTTCCTCTAGCTTAGTCTTCAGATCATGATTGACCTCTCTAGTTTCTTCAAGCTCTTGAGCAGGCTTTTTTGATTCTTCCTTTTGACTGATCAATTCAGTCTTTAATTGTTCAACTTCAACATCCTTGTCTTTCATTTGATCCCGCAACTCTTTGTCCTTGTCTTTGAGCTTTACAAGTAACACTTTCATTGACATGGTCTTCTGCCGATATTCATTCAAGGAGTCCAAGATTTTCTTTTTAAACTTGGTGAAATCACTCCGGTTCAGATTTACTGTGTTTAGAAACCAATTGACTCTGAGATTAATATTTAGCAGTGTGAGATGTATCTCATGTGCAGTCTTTGATAGCCCTTCATCATCTTCTGCAAGAACCTTCTCAATTTCATTACACAAGCTATCATTATAATCACAAGAGTCCATACCTTTACTAGATTCCTTTTCTTGTTTGTCTTCTTCTTGATTGAGCTTTTCTGGGGGCTTGTCTTCTGATTCTTGATCTGTCTTTTCGGGTTCTGGTCTTGCCTTCTGATACTCACTCTCCAACTTGAACCATAGGTCTTTTGCCGAAGTGTACTCTCCTACACTTTCCTTCACTAAGCTGGGAAGTCCATCCATGAGGAACTTCAAGGCTGTAGTGTTGTCCTTCTTTGCTTCCTTCTGTGCAGCTGATTTTCCTTTCTTGTTTGATGGAGCGGGTGGATTGATAACAATTTCCCAAATACCAAACTTCTTCAGATAAGCCTTCATTTTGCTCCTCCAACTGAAATAATCTGTAATATCAAGTACAGGCACGTCATTGCTTGATGACTCTTTCTTTCCTCCATTGTGTCTAAGGATCTCCTTCAAGCTTGCTAGGCTTGTGACGAAGGCCGACTCTGATACCAATTGTTAGACAATGAGAGGGGGGGTGAATCAGTGTGAAGCCAATTTTACAACTTTTCTTAACTTGTCATAATTAACTACCAATTCATCATTCCATTATTCTACCAATCTCATAATCATTTCATAAACTGCATCATTCACATATCATAGCATATGAATCATCAAGAACTATTACACAAAAGAACACAACATCATATAATTTTGTAATCTTTTTGTATTAGTTTTGGTCCGGCTACAACTGTTAGGTAAAATCAGCACCTGCTGATACAAAGAGCACCTACTCTTCATACAGGACCCTGCCTGGTTTTCTTAGACCCTGCTAAGAAGGGTTTGAGGTATCTTAACCTCAAAAGCAAGACACACTTGCTTTTACAATTACAGCTCACTGTCTCATCATATTTCTGTCCACGTCATCACTGTCATATTAAACATCACTACTACTGGTCATCTACTGTTGCAACACTCTTCTCAATCTTCTCTGTTCATCTTCTGCTGGTCAACACTGCTCATCACTTCGCTGGTCAATCTCTGCTTCAACAGGTCATCATTGTCAAGCATGCATCATTAGGCATCATCACAGAACAAGGCACTCATCATCATGTACTACTACTCAAGGATCATGTCAATTCACTGTAAAACATCACTAAGATCTGCACAACATCTAGTCCAGGTTGACTGTGTATGACTCTTGTCCATTCAAAAGATCCTCATTAACTTCCACTCTGTTGTTCATGTCATGTCATCAATTTGTCCATAGCCTGATCTTTCCTTTGCTCAGCAACTCATCACTGGTGTATTGCAGTCAACAATTCAATTTGTGATCTCTGCTCACAATATAAGATAGATAACCTTCAAAAAGGATTTATCTGCTATAATATCAGTCAACTTCTGTTTATCATCTTGTCACTCACCTGTCATGTTCAACTGCAGCCATCAACTTGTCTTTGTCAAGTCAAGCAGTCATTTGTCATGTCATCAACTGCTGTACTTACTTTCATTTAGCTTTTCAAAGTTGGTTTTCTTTTATTGATCACTGTAGAGTACTTGGCCAATGCACAAGTAACTCGCACAAGGCATTGCAAGTATTTCTCACTATCAACTTAATCAACAATCTTCACATACTCAACTCATTTAACAAGTACTCCAATCTATTCATTTCTTATGTTCCGTTCTGCTTATACACAGGACTTCAACTTCATTTCAAATCACAAAAGGAGTCAACTCACACACATTTACTGTAGTTACATCATGCACACATCAACGTTGCATAAGCAAAGGTTTGCTTAAGTGCACTGTACAATCCTCACAAAAAATCTGTTATGTCAAACCCATTTCAAGTCAACTTCAAGGTCTACTCCAAGACTTAAACATGTTTCAAACTTTCACCCAATCATACATACAGTTCTGTTCTAAAACTACAGCAATCACTATCTCAAGACAATCAACAATTTGAACAAATACTGTGTGGATGTGTATATGCTGCCACTCAATGCCATCAACCGTTTTAATACATGTCTGGGATCAGTGGTTATTCACAGATGACCTTGACTGTTTTCTAATGATAACATTTGCTGACATGAAACTTCATGCACTTTATCAAACATATAATGTAGTTTCCCTATGGCTCTTTTTTTTTGATGAATGCTGTGGATGTTTCAAGGGAATAACCAGTGATAAATTGCTGTTGTACATAACCTTGTTACATGGCTGTCCTCTAATTGCAGCTGCCTAAAACAATTCAAACTTCAAACTTATGCTGCTGGTCACTGAATAATCTCAGTAAAATAATGTTCTCCAACTGTGGAAAATTCGTGAGGTTAGGGCATCATTCCACCCATATCTCAGACTGTTTGAGGGCTGTGTAAATTCGGGACTGGTGTGAGAATGCTGATATAACCCAATGCAAGTCCAAGAGTGGACTGCTCCACCTCCTCTGCTGTTGCTACCACCGAAAACCAGATGGCCTCAATGAGGACTGTCACCTCAAGTCAATCTACCTTTTCTTGCACAATTTATTCTTCTACATGAATTATTACTGTGGTTGATATATCAAAACCTTTTATTATCAAGCCCAGTCAATAAAACTTCATGAATCACAGACTTAAGTCTGCTCCAAAATCCAAATGTCTCCAACCCTTATACATTCATTAGCACTGAGATTTAGCAATTTAATAACAATATTGGATGTTGAAAGGTATACTTACTTGAGCCCGAGTTTATGAAAGATGCTACTCAATCATCTTGCCAAGTCAATGGACTCTTACTGTTACAAGAGTGTCTACTATTTCAAACTGAGCAGGATCATTTCTGTAGATGATCAGAGGCTTCCTTCAAATTAGAGTTGAGCTTAACATTTGAGATCTTCTACTGCCAACACGTGAGAAACTCTTGATTAAGTCTTCATTTCTTACTTGACCGAGGTTCAGAGATCAACTTCAAATACATGCCATGAATTTCTTGTCGTTTGGAAGTCAGAGCAGCTTCAGACTTGCTTGCTCAGTACTTCTGTATACCCAAATTCAGAGATCT
The DNA here is from genome assembly GCA_001517045.1 of Pseudotsuga menziesii. Classification (NCBI taxonomy): domain Eukaryota; kingdom Viridiplantae; phylum Streptophyta; class Pinopsida; order Pinales; family Pinaceae; genus Pseudotsuga; species Pseudotsuga menziesii. Next base: position 55,571 of record LPNX011098484.1, read on the forward strand.
TCACTGCACCTTCGTTCAGAGAAATCCACCCAAAATTCAGAGAGTTTAAAAATTGACTGTGGCTGTCAAAAATATCAGACTGCTCCTGTGTTTTTATCAGACTGCTCCTACGTTTTCATCAGACTGCTCCTGCGTTTTCCTTAGTGGACTGCTCGTCCGAAATTTGCCTCAGTTAAACCTGCGAATTTTTCCTCAGTCGAACCTCCGAATTTTTCCTCAAAGCTCTTTCCAAAATTCACACATCAAAATGAGGCGGATTGCCTCTTATTTATACACATTTTTCATTAATTTTATGGAGCCGACTTGTCAAAAATAATTTATTTTTGAATTTGAATTTTTAATTTATTTTTGGAGCCGACTTCAAGATCAATTAGATATGAATTTTTATTTTATATTTTTAATATTTAATTTGAATTTAAATCTTATTGGGGTCGACCTTCACATCATCATTGCCAAGGGTTTTACAAGCCACAAGGGCTTCATTAAGGATCCCATTATGAAGGTGCCATTTAACCATCCATATTCACAAGGGGCCACAAACAAGGGTTGTTTGTTTCTTCCATAAGTAAGGGGTTTCACAAACACATGAGCCTCTTCAAAAAGCTTCTTCATCATACCTTCATGCAAGTTCATGGCCATCCATCATATAAATGGGTGCAAGTTCTTCCTTATGCACTTAGGACCATCTTGAAGAATTATCATCTCCATCAAGGCTCATCATGCCATCTAACCATATCAAGTGCCAGTAGTGGGCTCCATGACCTTTGCAAGGGTATCAGGGTCTTCATCAAGGGTTCCAAGTCTTCATGGGCTTCTTCAACATACCAAGGACATGTTCATGGGTACCATAACGTGTCAAGGATCTTACAAGGTCATCATCATCATATAAGAGCTCCGTGACCCCGTTAAGGGTTGCAAGGTCATCAAACCACTCAGCATGGGCCCAAGGACTTCTTCAAAGCTTCTTCATTCACCTCAACCGCACCATGAGGCCTCTAAGGGCCAAAATCTATCGTGCCATCACTTGTGGGGTAGATGGGCCTTCTTCTGTGGTACCATGACACCATCAGAGCATAAATGACCACAGAATGGGTCATTAGTGCTTCTCCAACCCATCTAGGGTTTCTCCAACGTCTACCAAGGGCTTCTAGACCATCTCCAGGGTCTTCAATGTCTTCAACAAGGTGGCGGCTTCAAGATTCATCCTTATGGGTACAAGGACCTTGTCAACTGGGTATAAGGTGCTTCAAGGCACAAACCCACTCTGTAAGGGATCAAGGCACTGCAGGTGGGACTTGGTGGCATCAATGACATCTCGTGGGGCCACTGCAAGCCCATGTTGGCATCAATGACAATTTCATCAACAGTAATATCCCGAATACTGGTATTTTATAATTCTATGCAAAATTACTGAAATAGCCGGGCATGCAAACTGCCATCCAAAACTGCCGTATATTATAGTTGAATTTAGGGTTAGGGTTTGCAGGATAGAATGTAACACTTACCACTGATAAGCTGGCTGAAATGCTCCTGAGAGAATATGCATGCAACAAGAGACGATCCGGTGATAAACTGGTGCTTTCTGCCTCCGATGATACCTCAGTAGCACGAACCCAAAATTAGCTAAGGTTGACGTTTTCAGTGAAGGAGATGTCTGTTGAGGCTGAGAATTTGTAGGAGTGGTAGCCTTACCATGCCGTAGAGGATGCCTGACACGTGGAAGTTCTGAAACCTCTAAGTAGGCTAGCGAATTGATTTGGAGGTTTAGCTGCTCACGCCCCCATGATCCCCAAATTGCTGAGAACTGCTCCGGATGAGCAAGACAAGATCTGATAATCACCTGGTGCTGGAGGATGATACTGATGATGAGAATGGTGCCAGTATTCTGGAGATAAACTGAGATCTGAGGACCCAGTGAATTATTTGGGGTTTTCCAGCTAAAAACCCCCTTACGGCTGCACACGTATCCCTGCAACAATCTCTGATGGATACTAGATATCTGCAACTGGATGAATAAGATGAAGAGTGAATGGTGTACCTAGATGGTTTACCTTGGATGAGACTAGGGCAGATATCTCACTGTTGAAACCCCGTTAGCTGAAGACGCCGTCTTCAACCCCAACTGCTGTGGCCGCACGCTGTGCTGGTACTCAAGAGCTCCAAAATCAATAATAATCAAAAGGTATCTCTTTAGGCTCCCTCATCTTTCTTAAATAGATCCTTATGCGCTTTTAGGGTTCGCATGTCACTTTTAGGGTTTCTGCTTTTACTTTTGCATATATGCAATTCTAATTTGATGTTGACTTTTTAAACCTAAAGAGAAAAGGCTTCTTTTAGCTTATTGCTGACTTTAGTACTGGATATGTCCCGAGTTGTTCTAAGTACCAAATGTCCTCAGTCAATTCCCTCTTATGCAGTACCCGCTTGAACCTATGGGGATTAAATAGGTTAGCACCGAGCGGGTGTTTTGTTGCCTAATCAGACGAGAACATTATAGCTGTTGCAACTTGTCCTTGACCTTGACATACAATTCATCTTTAGCAACATGATTAACAATCTACTGCCTCAACCCCGATTGTCATATACTAATGGATGCTACATGCATTTCCTGCACCTTCCTGCTGAGTGCATCAGCTACCTTATTCTCTTTTCTCTTTATGTGCTTGATTTCAAAATTAAACTCACATAAAAACTCCAACCATCTAGCTTGCCTAGCATTTAGAGTAGGCTGATCAAACAAATACTTCAAACCGCAATGTTCAATCCTTGGCTCAAATCTTTTGCCCATCAAGTAATGCATCCACATCTTGAGAGCATGTACTATGGCTGCAAGTTCCAGATCATGAGTGGCATAGTTCTTCTCATGCTCCTTCAACTTTCTTGACTCATAACATATTACGTGGTTGTCTTGCATAAGAACTCCTCCAAGTCCTTGACCGCATGCATTAGTACACACCACAAAATCTTTCTCTGGGTCTGCAACTTTCAAGACTGGTGCACTTGTGAGAAGATTCATCAACTACTGGAAGCTTTCTTCACACCTTGATGTTCATTCAAACTTTATCCCCTTCCTTTGCAAAGAAGTGATGGCATGTGCAACCTTGGAGAATCCAATGAATCTCCTGTAGTATCCTGCAAGTCCCATAAAAGATCTTACATCTGTCACATTTCTTGGAGTAGGCCAATTCATAATGGCTTCAATCTTGTCAGGGTCCACATATATACCCTCTTTTGAGATAATGTGACCCAAATACTGAATTCTATCTTTATAGAAGTCACGCTTGCTCAACTTTGCATACAACTTATGCTCTTTGAGCAATTGCAATGTCAATCTCAGATGTTCTTCATGCTCTTCCTCATTCTTAGAATAAATAAGGATGTCATCAAAGAAAACAAGAAAAAACTTGTCCAAATACCTGCTGAAGACACTATTCATAAGGCACATAAATGTAGCTAGTGCATTTGTGAGACCAAATGGTACCACTACAAACTCATAATGTCCATACCTTGTTCTGAAGGCTGTCTTATGAATGTCTTCATCCTTGCTCCCTCACCTGATGGTAACCAGACCTCAAGTCAATCTTGGAAAATACCTTTGCTCATCTCATTTGATCAAAGAGGTCATCAATTCTAGGCAAAGGATATTTATTCTTCACCATGACTTTGTTTAGCTGTTTGTAATCAATACACAACCCGAGTGTACCATCTTTCTTCTTCACAAACAGAACTGGTGCTCCCCAAGGAGACACACTTGGCCTGATATACTTCTTCTCCAAAAACTCCTGCAACTGCATCTTCAGCTCTAGCATTTCCGGTGTACTCATTCTGTAGGGTGTCTTGGACACTGGTGATGGTCCTGGCACAAGCTCAATTGTGAAATCAATGTCTCTCTTTTGGAGGAAGCCCTGGAATCTCATCTGGAAAAACATCTCGAAATTCCTGCAACACATGAAAGTCTTTCAACCTAGGAGTTTCATTCTCTGTTGCCTCGACAATATGAGCTGCATACAACTGGCAACCCTTCCCACGAAACTTCTTCAATTGCATTGCTGCAATCTGTCTCACAGAAATCACCTTTGGAATGTCTCTTACAACTCTTGGGTTCCTTTCTTCATCCATGCATTCAAAAGTCTTATTATAACAGTCGAGCTTTACCCTGTGAGCTTCTAACCAATCCATTCCAATGAGAACATCATAGGAACCAAGTGGTAGAACATTCAGATCTACACAAGTGACCAATCCATTCATCACCAATGGGCATTTCTCTACCACGTCACTAACCTTTCTCTTAGTTCCAGTGGCTAGCTGAACTAACCATGATTTGCTATGCTTTACTTTCTTAAAAACACAAATCTCCACTACTCTAGGAGCAATTAACTGTGAGTAGAACCAGGGTTAATCAAAATAGAAACATATTGCTCAACAATCTTACCTGCAACTTCAACCACAGTTAACTGGTGATCTGCCTGGAGGTCCTCCAGTGCTGTATAAATCCTAGGGACGGCCCTTGCTACTTGACCCACTGTTTCTGCCTCTTGAATGTTGTAAGCTACCCTTGCATTCTCATTCTCAAGTGGACAGATCCTGCGCATGTGGGGCCCTCCACATTTCCAACATTGGAGTGGTTCTCTATTTTGTTGTGGATCTCTTGGCTTTTCTCCCACCACTCTAGTTGGCTGCCTCTCAACTTGGGATGGCTTCTTCTGTTGATTCCTGAAGTTAGAAGGTTTGAAACCTTTCTTCCTTTGGTTAGACTTCTCATTCTTCTTGTTCTTCCATGTCTTATGTTAATCAGGTTTTCCTTTGGTTTGCTCACAGCAATACTAAGCTTTCCTTATTGCTTCTTCCAGAATTTTAGGTTCATAAAACTCAATTATGTCTTTGTAAGACTGAGGCAATCCACTCAGGAAACGCTGGATTTTCACTTTTTCATCTTTGATGCACCTGACATACCTCAACAACTCCAAGAACTTGTTTGCATACTCTTCCATGGTCTGCTATCCCAATATTAGCTCATGGAATTCTTTGATCTTATCATCATAGTATCTGTCAGAGAGGTACTTCTACTTGAAATACTTCTAGAACTGTTTCCACACAATCTTCCTTTCATTAATCTTTTTCACTTGCCTGAAGTGTTTCCACCATATGGATGCTCTTCCAGTCAAATTGAAGATGGCTACTTTAGCCTTCATATTTCTAGAGTAGTCTTGGACTTGGAAATATTTCCTCATCCCAAGAAGCCAAGCTTCAGCTTCTTGACCATTATTTATCTCACCATTGAAGGTAGGAGGCCTTGCCTTCTTAAATTCATCACGGGAATGGTTCTGGTAGCGCCTCTTTCTCTTATTCTTGTAAGAAGAAGAACTTGATAACTACTGGATCCGTCAGAGTCAGATGATCCACTAGGAGACCTCTTTCTTCTTCTAGCAGTGCTCTTACTTCCTTTAGTCTTACTGTTTGGTCCCCATAGTTCATCCGCCTCTGAATGTCTGTCAAACTTTGCAGCATGGCTGCATTCAGCTGATTTTGCTCCTCCAGAGCCTTAACCAATATTTTATTATCTGCCCTGTAACTTTGCATCTCCACCCTTAGGCTTCTCATGATGGTTGCAAAATCTGGGGGAGTATCTTGAAACCTCTTCCCATTAGACTTTGTCTCAGCATTTTCAACTCGAACATTTTCCCCCATAGCATCTTCCTCATATTCATTGGGGTTCTGTGCATCATCACACATGTCGGTTCTCATGGCTCAGCCAAACCAACTTTACCGAACTGCACTATCTGGAATGCTGCCCTTTGAAGGTGACTATAATTCTGCAAAATGTGTTAATAAACAAAATTGTTAGCTGCATAATAAAATCAGAAGTAAAAACCATTTACCAACAACTTCTGTTAACTGTTTAACTTGGCCCATGAAGGCCCAATGCTGCAACCCGTAACTCTGATACCACACTGTCATGCCCCCTCCCGTCCACCAGAGAGAGAACGCGACCATAACTGCTCGCTCTGATGTTTGCAGGAGCATCTTGCTCAAAGTTCATTGAATTCTGTATGTATTTTGATGGATTCTCGATTTTTGCGGAAATCTATAGAGGCATGAATTCATCTTGCATTCACTCTATTCAAGTCTGAGTATAAACTCTCTAACTTCCCAATAGCATAGCTTTGATCCTTTCAGTGATCAATTCGACAATCTACGAAGAAAGATCTCAGAGGAGATCGAACGACGGAGAAAGATCGTGACGGGAATAGGCGAGCACAATTTGTTTCGCATCTAAAAACAGATCAGCGGCTGGGAATCAACCTGCAAGAATCAATGGTGCGAAAAGCCTGAGTTTGCGGAATCAGGGAAATATGGAAATTGCGATCCTGCATCTCGCATCCTACATGCGGAATAGATCGTTGCGGAAAGGAAAGTTGCAGAAATAGAGATCTGCGAAGCTGCATACTGCAAGTTGCAGAAAGGAGAGTTGCGAAAGGAAATCTGCGGGGAACATAATTTACAGAAGGACGTTTCCACATCCCGCATCCCGCATGTGGAATAGATCGTTGCAGAAAGGAAAGTTGCGGAAGGAAATTCAACCTGTTAACAGAAGTCTTGGACAGATTTGATCATTCAGGCCATCACCAATCTGACAATCTAAGCCCCATAATGTAATATAGAATGCATTGAACTTAAAAACATACACATATGTATAAAACATGCAATATATAGCGGAAGAAAATACATTCATCAAAGCATTCAACGTGTTCATCACAATTCATTAAACAAAATACAGTTGTAGAGATTACACATAAGAAATACTTATCTTTGAAAGAAGCTTGTCTCGCAACCAGCTACATCGCTGCAACGTTCCACCCAACCATAGGCCAGTGTGTTCATCAATCTCTCAGCAGCAATGCCACCCCCCGAGCTGGGCATGATTCCCACAAGGAACAAGGAACACTAGCAGGCTCACACATAGCCAAGGATACCACAAAACTTAGCCAAGCCAACACAGTTGGGTTTACCAGGCTGCAAACAACAAGCCAATGTACTGCTGGGTTTATCAGAATACAGTCAGTCAAGCCAACTAACAGATGGGTTTATCAAGCTGCAAAGGAGCTGGAAAGCTTGAACTGCTAAGCTAGTGGGCTCAACCATCGAGCTATGGACACCTGCACTAGATCGGGCTTGGCTCCTAAAACATCTACACACCCAACACAAGGAAGCATCCCCTTATCTGCTACATAGTCCCTCAGGCTATGCCTTCCATTCCAGTGTTGTTCAGGGTGTGCAAAGAAGAAAACCATCCCTTCTAGATCTATTTGTGAGGTTCCTTCCTACACTAGGTTTATCAAGCTAGTTTAGATCCAATTCTACTCCAAACTAGTTCAGACCAAGGCAAAAATGCACACACAACAAACCACAATGTCAACACAGCAAAACAGGATTCCACTCACTCTGTGACAGAGGAGACCATTGCACAACACCGAGGAAACCACATATGACCACTCTTATAAAATCGAGTGATCTCCACTGCTCATTCGTTCAACAAACAAAGGAGACCCCGAACCTTTTCGCGGTTGAGGATGATAACAACAGGCGATCAACCCAGAACAAAACACGGTTCTGCTAGCAGGATGAACGCACAACGCGCATGAACATAATGGAATAGAGAATGATCAGAATAATGGACCACAACGTTTCGGTGAGAGGCAAATGGTGGACTGGGCATGCAAATTGAGGAAAAAAAATTGAAAACGTGAAGGATGGACGATCAAAACATCCCGTTGCTCTCCAAAACGTGAGGGAAGATGAAAACGTGAATGCATGAGGAAATGGGCATACGTTTTTGGGTGTTTTCTTTTGACACATGGCTTTTCCCCAATGGATCAAGGTTAAACATTCCCCCCCATCTCATTATTTGTTGCATTGACATAGCTGGTTGTGGGTTTTTAATTACATTGCATATTTATATGATGTCCAAAATTATAATGTGTTGGCTAGCATAAAATACCATCGTCATCGATTTTAATCGCGGAAACATAAATTGCTAAATCAATGGTGGTGATTTTGCCTTTAGCTCCACACCATGATTGATTACAATATTTCATCATATATATTTAATGCAAACAGGGTCAAAACCGGGGTGTTACAGCAACAAGCAAGAAAATGGATGAGGATCCTCTTCCATTCTTAAGGAAACCCTCTACAATTCAGCCTCCATTTCCACCTAGCTGAGGTGATACACATTCAACCAAAAAGAGGCCATCTTCAAGTGGTCCAATGGACAAGATTTTCCAACAAGAGGCACGAGAAGAAGTAGACCTCACCATTGCATTCTTTTTCTACTTCAACTTCATCTCATTCAATGTTGCACGGTCACCATTGTTTTTTGAGATGTGTCAAAGTATCAGTGAACGAGCTCCATCTGGTTATGTGCTTCCTGGTTCGAAGAAGCTTAGAACCACATTGTTGGTTAAGGCAAGAAAGGAGGTGGACAATATTCTTGAGCCAATTAGAGCAACATGGCCCTCATCTGGAGTGATTATTGTTTTCAATGGATGGACGGATCCAACACGCCATCCACTCATCAATTTCATGGTATCTTCCCAAAATGGACCGGTGTTCTTGAAAGCGGTGGATGCTCTTGGGAAATGCAAGGATGCACATTTTATGGGTGAGTTATTCATCAAAATCATTGAAGAAGTAGGTGTTGATTCTTGTGTACAAATCATCACGGACAATGCACTTGTTTGCAAGGCCGCTGGCATGATTATGGAAACTAAATATCCACAGGTATTTTCATTTTGGACACCTTTCATTGTTAATGATTTGAGTTGTGAACTTGTTATTGTTGTAGAGTTATCTATACTTGTCTTTTTTTCTCTTACAGGTTTTTTGGACACCTTGCATTGTCCATTCCTTGAACTTAGCACTCAAATCCATTTCTTCAGATGTGACATGGATTGGCAACATTATTGAGGATGTACGCCATATCCGTAACTTTCTACAAAACCATACAAATGCCCTCGCCATTTACAAAGAGTACACACATCTTTTATTGTTGAAGATTGCAGATACTCAGTTTGCTTCCTCATTCATCATGCTCAAGAGGTTGAGGGAGGTCAAAACCGCTCTTGGGTCCATGGTGATTTTAGAGTATTGGTCTTTCTGGAGAAAGACAGATCAAAGTGCTTCAAAAAAGGTCAAGGAGCCACTCATTTCTTTGTTGCGCTTTGCAGACACGGACCAACCCATCCTAGCAGATGTTTATGAGGGGTGGGATTCCATGATTGAGTCCATGAGGACCATTGTTATGGAGAATGAGTTTCTCGAGTATGAGACATCAACAGAGAACTTATGGTCCACCATTTAGGATATTATTATCTCTAGGTGGGATAAGAATTGCACACCTTTGCATTGCTTGGCCCACTCCTTGAACCCCAAGGTCTACAGTCAGGAATGGCTCACTGATGGGACCTCACATAGAGTCCCTCCTCACATGGAAGGAGAGATTTCACAAGGGAGGAAGATAGCATTTAGGTGACTATTTCAAGATAGAGACTTACTTGATGAGGTGGAGGCAGGCTTTGTAGAGTTCTCCTGTGCTATTGGGAGATTTGGAGGCTATGTTGTGGTTGGAGACATGGGAGTTAAGAAGCCCTATAATTGGTGGGAAACTCATGGGGCAACATGCCCTATTCTACAGAAGCTAGCGTTGAGGATCATCTCTCAAGTTACATCATCCTCTAGTTGTGAGAGGAATTGGAGCACATATGGCAACTTGTACAGTTTGAAGAAGAATACGCTTGAGAAGTCCAGAGCAAAGACGATGGTGTATGGGCACACCAACCTTTGTCTTATTTACAGGAAGAGGGAGGAGTGGGTGAAGGGAAAGACAGATGTGGGATGTCTTTCCTGATGATATGGGTTTGGACAGTAGTATTGAGTTGGCATTAGCCAACCTGGATCTTAATGATCCAGTGCTATAGTCGGTGACATTTGATGATAGTGATCCTTTGGAGGGGTCATCCTCCACACCAGTAGATATTGATCCTCAAATGGTTGAGGAGGAGGAGAGCAGTGATGAGTTTGTTGATTCAGGCATGGAGGAGGACAAGAACTATTGATAGATGAGACTCTTCATTCTTCTATTTTGATCTACACCTTTTTGTATTTACTATTGCCAGTGGCATTCCGATATCTATGTAATACATTATACTGTATACATTTTGATTTTCATGACTTAATGAGAAATATGGTTTTGACTCATGAGTATTGACATCTTGATCTATGACTATGATATCTATGTGTCTCGTAATATGATTGTGATTACTGATTTGATTTGTAAACCTGTAATACTAATGTTAAATGTGCATTGATTCTTATTTATATTGAATATCGTGTCCTCGTGTCAGGTGACTTAGATATCAACGAATTTTATGAACGAAATAAGGTCTGAATAATGGGTAATCGAATTCATGAGGTACATGGGACCCATATGAAAATATCACCCTATCCATGCCAATGACCCTTTAAGAAAATGAAGTTAAAACAAAGATAGGGATCGAGCTCTCAGGAGCTTGTTGCCTTGGTAATAAATGGTAATATTAAGTTGACATTCTCCTTTAACTTACCTTTTCTATCATTTTACTTAAATTTTTAACATTACCATTAATTGTTTTAGGATGTTTGAGAGTGGTTCCAACCTCATCTTCATTTGAAGAAACTAGAATTTCAAAACCCATTTAGAATTTAGTAGACTTAACTATTGAGGTGTTCATGTTGGCAAGTGCAGCATTTCCATTCGACTCTATCATGTATGAGGGTATGTGATTGGCATTAATCAAGGCCACCAAATTATGGGATTTCGAATCATGTAATCATCTGTGAGACTTAATCTAAGTCACCTGACTCGAGGACACAAGACACAAAGGACACAGTAATACGAGTATTCGACATGGAGACGGAGGACACCTAGTATTCATTCTAGTAAATTCTGAAGAAGAGATTCCGGTAGTCAGTGATAAACAGACTAGCTTGGAGGTAGCAATAGCGCAGTGGGTTGTAAGTAGTGAGTAAGCTTTCTCTCTCACACCCTAATATTATGGATTTCCTCAGCTTTCAACTACAGAATTTTGGTCTTAATATGAAGCACAAGAGCGAACATTTAGCTCTTCACTATAGACAATCCTAAGCTAGGGGTATAGTCCCACAAGAGCCTTGGGATATTTGGGATGAAAGATGCATAAGTTTGCATTGGGATCGAGGTGGGAGACCTTATGAGGGATGGATACAATGTTTACTGATGGGGTTACTTGGGAGTCTACAAGATGCTCCTTGTGTCGATTCTACGTAGGGTAGCGGTGGATGCATTTTGACCTCTGCAATTCTCATATTGATTTGGGACCCTGGGATTACAGTGACTGGCAGTTTAGTGATTGCTAGAGGATGCTTTCAGGAGGTCTCTTGTCATGGTACTACGTTTACACCATGGTTAGTGACTCTACTTATAGGAGGCTTCCATGGGACATTTTGTGATGGTATCGTGCAGTGCAGTACTTTGAGCAGAGGGTGCTACAGATCTCCTAGGATAATTTGGGATACTGGGACCATCCTCGGATTCAGTTGGTTCAGTTGATTTATTGTGGATTTGCGTTGGCATTGCTTTAGGACAAGCAATCTTTGGTGAGGGAGGACTGTAATGTTCCATTTTGATAAATAGGGAATTGACTAAGGACATTTAATACCGGCAGCATATTAGCACAATTATTCAGTATTATGAAGTCATCAATATAGTAAAGAGGGCCATCAGGATTATTATCATAAAGCATGCAAGCTTTATTTCTTCATTCTTAAAGTCAACGAGAAATTAGAATTGCATGCATGAAAAAGTAAAGCGCAAACCCTAAAAGTGACATACAAACCCTAAAAGTACATGCTAAGCTATTTAAGAAGGGTTATTGGACCAAAGAAGGGATCTATTATTATTATTGTTGATTTGAAGTATTTTGAGTAGCAACACGGCATGCAGCAGTAGCAATTGGGGTTGAAGACGGTGTCTTCAGCTAACGAAGGCTTGGCAGTGAAATATCTGCCCTAGTCTCTTTCAGGGTAGGCCATTCAGGTCCACCATCAGCTTTCATCTTATTCGTTCGTATCCAGTGATCCAACATCCACAGGAAGATTGTTTGCTTGTTCACGTGTGCAACCAGGGATTTAGCTGGAAAACCCCAAAGTATTCGCTGGGTCTCTAAATCCCAGTCTATCTTCTGCATGTCAACTTCATCTTCATCAGTAGGGTCACTCCACTGTCTTGAGTGACTATCAGCCATCGGTTTTCTCATCCAGAGTAGTTATCAGCAAATCTGAGAGGTTGGGGGGCGTGAGCACCAGACTGGTAAACCAATTCGCTAGGGTTCTTGGAGAGGTCAGAATCTCTGTATGCTTCGGTCATTCTCTCCGTCACGTGAAGATCTACATCTTGACAAATTCTTAGTCTTATCAGGCACCTCCTTCACCAAAAACGTCACCTTTAGCTAAGGAGAGGGTTTCGTGCTGTCACGCGGTAACACCAGAAAGGAAGCATCATTACTCCACCAGTCCAGCTCTTTCATGCAAATTTTATTTCAGTATTCTTGCACATTTGGAGAGTACAAATAAGCCCTAGAATAGTAAAACAATAGAATATCAGTATTTGGGATATTACAAATCATGAGGCTTGGAAGATGACGTGGTGCTTCTGATAATGTAAATTTTCGTTTAAAATTCAAACTAGCGCTAAACAGTATATTTATAGATTATTGATAACCACACATGAATTTCTTTTACTAGTATTGCAGTAGAAATAAATACTGAGAAACAACAACATCAATCACATAAAATAGACACAGTGTTTTGGTTATGTAAACCCCTGGATAAAACCCAAGAGGGGAAAATTGGTGCAGCAGTCAGATATGAAATTTTATTAAGAAGATATGGAACAATTACAATCCAACAGATAAATTCACCCAACTTGGCGAAATAGAACCTTTGCAAAATCAATGGGCAAACCCAACAATAAGGTACGATGCCTACGCAACTGTACGACCTCTGCGTTAGCGGTACGACCCTTTTGCATCAGTTGTATGGATCTGTATGGTCTTGACGTTAGTTGTACGAAATCCGTACGGCTGTACGATTGCCTCTGCCGAGTTGTACGACCTCTACGTGATCCTGTAAGGCCTGGTGCTCAGCCCAGGGTAACTCAACGAATCTATTGAGTGAGTGCTCCTCCATCTTGTCAGCAAATCTCTCTGTCTGACTTCTCCGCTTGTGTGTATCTCTCCTGTGTGTGTCCTCTCCACCAAACATTCTTTGAACTCAATGGCTAAGCGAAAACCCTAACCCTCGCTATGGATTGATGGATGTGATCCTCTAGTGGGATCAATGGCCAAGATTAAATTAGCCATCACTTAAGTTATTTCATGTTTCACTTTATAAAAGCAATTCCATTAAATCAAAATCAAATTAGAATGATTAATGTATTTCCCTAAGTCTAAACTTAGGTACATCACATTGCTACAATTGGCTTCTTGTTCCATGTCTTCTTAGCATGCAAGGACACATGCAATGTGTTATCACCAACCTTGTAGTTGCCTATGTGAGATGGATCCAGGATGGACGGTAGAGGGACAAGCAATTAAGGAGGTGGAACCAAGATTGCCTCGACTCCCAAATGGATGGTTGTCATGCCAATTGAGGCAGTCTTCACTTTATGTTATCTGGGCCCAATACAACAATGGGGGAGACTAAGATCTACTCCCGACAAGAAAGATCAGACCTAGACACCAGATCAGATCAAATGGACTTGAGGTACGTAAGGTGTAAGGTGATGGAAACCCTAGATCTATGGATGACGTCACTAGGTGAACCGAGGCTTTGGATTAGGGTTTAAGAGATGAGATTTGATCAAGTTGGGACATGGAGGACCTATTAGGTAAATATTAGATCTGGGTTAAGGTACTAGCAAGAGGTGAAGATATCCACTGCCTTGGGAAATGTGACTAATACAAAACAGGTGAGAATGGGATTGGGGCTATCTAGTGCCAAGGGATAGACTCGAAGGAAGGTATGACAGTGTCAAAGCACCCGAGCCACCAAAAAAATGTCAAAGCACAAGAGAAAGAGGCAAAAGAGGGGGTAGCGCTAGGGTTGGAGATCAGTGCCTTTCAGATCTAGGGAAATGGAGTCAGTTTCTGTCCACCGTTGAAGGAGACCCACCTGGGTATAGACCTGATCTACAAACCCAAAAAGTGGTTTTGCCGGAAAAGTCAAATCACAAAGAAAAATGGCAGCATGGAGGATAGCACTAGGGTTTGAGAATCAGTTTTTCAGATCTAGGGCAACAGAGTCACTTCTAGCTCAGCGTTGGGGAAGACCCACTTGGGGCATAACCCAAAAATGGTTTGCCGAGAACTCAAGTGGATTGAGCCATAATATTTTTTGGTTTTTTATTATTTAGGGTTTTTAAGGTAAAAATAGAAGTACAAATGCCAATGGATTGAGATCTTTGAAGAAAAGCACTAACCTGTAGATCTTACCTGGAAAACCTTGTAGATGTCTTGATGATGATGATCCCTACTATCTCGATCAATTTGAGAAGACTTGAATGAGTTCTATGTCCAACATTTCGCTCCAAGAAACCAATGTAACCTCTCTCCTGCACAACAAACGTCAACCATATCAGATTTGTTGCATCATGAGAAAAAAGCAAATGCTACAGAAAAATAACAAGATGCAATCATAGATCACAATGATGCTAATGAAAACACCCTGATACAAGCGACGCCAATCCAAGCGAGTTGAAGAGCCCCTGCAAAAATGCCCAAGTTGAAGTCGCTCCCCTGTAGACAAGACAATGATTCCCGAAAAATATATAGATCTCACAAAACTTTCCCGAATACTAGGAAGCAAAGACTTTCCAATCACCATCTAAGAACACTAGATGCAAAGGAGATCCAAAAATATCCACAAGAAAAGTTTTTCTATTATCCAGATCCAAGAGCCAAAGACCCCTACAAATGAGAAGCTCTCCCCTTTAAATAGAAATAAAAGAACCAAAATCCTAACCACTTTTCAAATGGGTGGCTAAGATTAAAAGATACAAATGTTCTAATCAACAGTTGAGATGAGCTCAACATACAATACATGGATCAATGCCACAATATAGTATAAAAGTGGACTAAATCACCCAATGAGAGGGGATCCCACTCAACAAAAAATAAATGAAGTACATGGTGGGTCCAGGGAGTGTTAACTAACTCCCTTTTGGTGTCCCCATGGCGCAATAAAAATAATATAATTTTTTAAATGTGAAATTGTGCCTCGAGGAAATCGTGAGCCTCCAAAAGCACCAAAAAATAATATAAAATGCCCGAAACATAGATGTGGGCCCATCCAAGGGCTGCAACTACTGGAGAAGGAGTGGAAGATATCACTCTCATCCTCAGAACTCATCCCATGCCATTTCCTTGCGTCAGTAGCCCAAATCGAATTCTTCAGTAGCCATTTAATTATTTTTTAATCTGCATCAGGAAACGTGATATGCCAAAAACAGCCTCCAGGGTGCTTGAGTTATCCAACTGAGCTCACTAGGCTCTCTGGGAGGGGGGTACTATGGTACAATCAAGTGGCTGGACCCCCCATGCCCCATACAGTGCCCTAGGAGAACCAACAAGATCATCTCCCTGCTTAGACCTGCCATCTAGTGAAGCAAAACTGCACTAAATGGTAAAATGAGCCTGACCATCTCTGTAAGTGCTCGGAACTAAAAACAAGCTGTCTCATTGGACTCAGAAAGTCCAAATCCATCTAAGCTATATACTCATACCCTCTCAAGGTCTCCACCTGATCATCTCTAATATCAAATAGACAAAATAATAACTCATAAATGACCAGATACCAATAATATAACTCAGGTTGACATCCATCAACTGCAAGTGTTAAAAGGCTAAGACATGCTCTACAAATCATTTAAGTAACAATCATAACAAATAGCAATCACTTCACTGGCAGTACATCAACAAAATACATATATAGGGTTTTATTAATTATAACTCAGACCAAACTTTCAAGACTATACTCACTTCATAGTTGTAGTCAATTTGCTAGTGAAGGGTGAAGGCTAAAATTCAGAACGTTAGGCCAAAGGATGACTTCCCACTTAACACTGTGACACTTTGGATATGGAAAGGGGATACTCACTATAGCCATATGCTGGACAAAAAGGGGATGACAGTGCCTCACAAATGGGTGAACTACTTCAGAGGTGCTTACTCACCTTGACAAATGCTCACAATCCAACTCAATACATGTAAGGCTAGCAAGCTTTAGATATAACTTTTAGGAACCATTGCTTTTTGGGCCTTTGATTTTCCATAGCCTTTGACCACGTATTTTTATACGGACTTTTATCATTTATGCTTTATGCATTCATGTATGTTGAAAAACACTACTTTTCATGAATATTTTAAGATATTTCATTGCAATATTTTTCCAGAGCCAATTTCATTAGGCTAGCCTTGCATTCACGTATGTTGAAAAACACTACTTTTCATGAATGGGCTTTTTATAAGATATTCATTTTATTTCCAAATACATTGTATTGATGGCAATGCTACTTGTTTCAGGTAAGCAAACATCCTAGGCAACTCAGAGCTGAGACAGAAATAAACAGGGAGGCTTGTCGAACAAAGGCTCTAGTGGGGAAAGGTCCTTCATGCCACAAGTCAAGTAGTAAGTCAGGCTAAAACACAATTGGAAGGTAATGGATGGGTGGAGACAATGAATAATGAAACCAACACTAGCAAGCCAAAGTATGGTGAATGACTACCACTATTCTCCCTAAGGAGGGTAAAACCAATGAGTATAGATGAAGAAATTCCAGTTTTGAGTAGGGACATCAATACATAATATAGATGTCTCCACCCATCCATTACCTTCCAATTGTGTTTTAGCCTGACTTACTACTTGACTTGTGGCATGAAGGACCTTTCCCCACTAGAGCCTTTGTTCGACAAGCCTCCCTGTTTATTTCTGTCTCAGCTCTGAGTTGCCTAGGAGAACCAGGGATCATGATACTAAATGCTAACACATGTCACAAAAATGAGTATAGGAGCACTAATAACCATAACACAAGATAATACAAGCTGAGTCATAAACATGTAAATAATCCATCTGAACCAACATTTGTCCAATGATAAAGCATTGATGCAAATCTGGGCACTGCTAACTGCTCTGCACATGGCTAAATGGCTACATCAGTCCTCAAATCTGAGTGTCCTGAGACTCAGTCCTGGCATGGGAGAGTATTATAGTCCATCAAATAAACAATGATCCATCATAAATGCTCATCTCAGCATCTCATATGTAGGGGATCTCGCTGAAAAATGTATTGAATCTGAAAAAAAAATAGAATATTGTAGCCCGGCTACTATATATGTGATAACGTCTGGCTCCAGTTGGGACAAGTGCTCTGTTGAATAGAGCGCTTGAGAACCTCATAAACTCTGGTCCTCGCACTCTGCTACTAGCACCCTCGATCAATCCTTCCAGCTCTGCAACTGTTGCCAAAATGTCACCAACTACCTGTAAAATGTCCAGAGCTATACCAAACTCACAGACCGGTCGTCATAACAATATGTGGATAAAATAAAGTACTGAAAATAAAAATGCGTGAAATGGAAAAGCAAAAGATAAATCTAATCTATAACCATAATTTTTCAAGAAAAGTTTGATTTTTTATTGTATAGGAAAAAGAAACAAAGCTCAAGACTATACTAAGAGCTTCAAAGGCGAGCTTCAGGTGAAGATGCAAGACTCTAAGCTACACTAAGAGCTTTGAAAAACCAAGCTTCAGGCAAAGACAACAAGGTGCAAGATTGACAGGCTACACTACTGCCCAGAAAAGGCTTATTCAGGTCCTACCTGTACTAACCTAACCAATTAGGCAAGTGCTAAGTAGAATGATAGATCTAATATAACCACTTGCTAAAATGATCGATTGTTGTTTTTTTACAGTTAATGACCCAACAAGCTAGAGATGGTTTAGAAGCAATGTACATGAGAATTGATACCATTCTAACTTGTTGTTTGAAATTCAAAGAAATATCTGGAATGACATCATGTGAAGGCTGAAATTGACTTTTTAGAAACTCATCCATCAAGATACTGATAGGATCATAAAAGGTATGGGAGTTCGTACTTGATAGAAGAAGGCAATATGACTCATGATTCGACCAGTCCAAACAGTTCATTGTTTTCTCCTCTACCTTACTAGGACATTCAATTCTATTTACTCCAAAAGAAATGGGAGAATCAAATGGGGACAAGTTGTAATATAATGAAACCGTGAATGAGATCAAGCCCATCTGTTGTTTAAAAATGGAGGAAAGATGAAATTGATCTTTATACACCTTCTCCAGCCATCCATAATACAAATTTACAAATTGAAAAAATTTATTCATTACGGATGACTGAGAAGAGACATGAAGTGCCATCTTCCCAATTACGTGATAATGCTTAAACTCCTGATTAAAGATTTCGAAAGTAACAACTTGATTAAAAGGAAAACCCATACAAAAAAACTTGAAAAGTTGGGACGGGAGGGTGGATTGGAAAATTTTTCTCGAACTTGGAATAATTGATCTCAGAATTTGATGAGAAGAAAAAGCTTTCAATCTAATTCTAGGGATGATTTCAAGATTCGAAACAAGATCAATAACCAACATATCTTGATTAGGGATTGGATGAAAAATTCTATTGATATCATTAGGGAAAGGATCCCCATTGTAATATTCTTGATCAAGCTTACTTACAACCATATCATAATTATCATGTGATTGATCTTCTTCCGAGATATGATCAAAGTTTGAATCAAGATAATCATCAACAATGCAATGAGGCTCTTCTATGGATTCAGAGATGAGAGCTTCAACTTTGGATGGTTCCTGATAGTGATAATTTTGTTCTCCTTCTTTATTTGTGCCTTCTTGTGCTAATGGTGACAAGATTTTAATAAGTTCCCCTTCTATATCAATATCAAGGCCATAATCCTGAAGGGTTGAGATTTGATCATCGTCACTCTCCTGCATCGAAGAGTCATTCAAAGGCATGTCCACTGTTGGATCGTCAGTTATCTCATTATGGTTATCCAAATCATCTTCATCAGATTGATCCTCAACAACACAATCATTATTTTGATGTATGGATTTATCAATGCTTTTACCCCATTCTTTTCTTAATAAATCGGTAAACATGTCGTATTCGGTGATGGATCCTGGTGCTAACGTGTATAACCAATAATCGGCGTTACCTCCTAAGGATTCACAAAGGGCTCGCATATAGACATCTTCATGTTCTGTGCCCATGGATTCCATTAAACACCAACAAGCATCCAAGTGGCTTTCAATTGATTTGGTTAAATTTGCAAAGAAACGAGAAGACCCTTCAATGTATCTTTTTGGCATAGGATTAGGTGCCTCATAGATTTCAGAGAAGTCCAGATGAGATAGAAGTTGTCTTTTAAGCTTGGTTGGATTTTCCTTGATTTCATTGAAAAATTGGGCGAATAAATTTGAGTTCATTGTGATTTATGGGATGGGCCCGCTTCTCGGTGGAGTCTCATTGTGGAATCTCTTCAAGTTTTATGGGATGTTCTAAGAACTTAAGATTAATAAGTTGGGTACGGTCCTCAGTGGAGTCGCGGGGTGGAGTCGCCAGGTGAACCACACAAGTAATTCACCGGAAAGAGATATGTCATAGGGAAAGGTGAGGTATGTCGAACCAAGGTAAGCCTCTACCTTCCTCGATAATGACGCCAAAATGTTTTCACCAACCTTGTACTTGCCTATGTGAGATGGATCCAGGATAGATGATAGAGGGACAAGCAACTAAGGAGGTGGAACCAAGATTGCCTCGACTCCCAAATGGATGGTTGTCACGCCAATTGAGGCAGTCTTCACTTTATGTTATCTTAGCCCATGACAACAATGGGGAGACCCAGATCTACTCCCGACAGGAGAGATCAGACCTAGACACCAAATCAGATCAAATGGACTTGAGGTACGTAAGGTGTAAGGTGATGGAAACCCTAGATCTATCGATGACGTCACTAGGTGAACCAAGGATTTGGATCAGGGTTTAGGAGATATGAGATTTGATCCAAGTTGGGACACGAATGACCTATGAGGTAAATACTAGATCTGGGGTTAAGCCACTAGCAAGAGGTGAAGATATCCACTGCCTTTAGAACCGTGACCAATGCAGAACAGGTGAGAACGGGATTGGGGCTATCTAG
The DNA here is from genome assembly GCA_001517045.1 of Pseudotsuga menziesii. Classification (NCBI taxonomy): domain Eukaryota; kingdom Viridiplantae; phylum Streptophyta; class Pinopsida; order Pinales; family Pinaceae; genus Pseudotsuga; species Pseudotsuga menziesii. The sequence goes on from LPNX011098484.1 coordinate 75,894, forward strand.
TACTAAGAGATAGGCTCGAAGGAAGGTATGACAGTGTCAAAGCACCCGAGCCACCAGGAGAAGGTCAAAACACAAGAGAAAGAGGTAAAAGAGGGGGTAGCGCTAGGGTTGGAGATTAGTGCCTTTCAGATCTAGGGCAATGGAGTCGATTTTTGCCCAGTGTTGAAGGAGACCCACCTGGGTATAGACCTGATCTACAAACCAAAAAAATGGTTTTGTTGGAAAAGTCAAATCACAAGGAAAGATGGAAGCATGGAGGATAGCGCCAGGGTTTGAGAATCAGGTTTTTAGATCTAGGGCAACAAAGTCACTTCCAGCTCAGGGTTGGGGAAGACCCACTTGGGACATAACCTGATCTACAAAACCCAAAAATGGTTTGCTAGGAACTCAAGCGGATTGAGCCATAGTATTTTTTTGTTTTTTATTTTTTAGGGTTTTTAAGGTAAAAATGGAAGTACAAATGCCAATGGATTGAGATCTTGGAAGAAAAGCACTAACCTGTAGATCTTACCTGGAAAACCTTGTAGATGCCTTGATGATGATGATCCCTACTATCCCGATCAATTTGAGAAGACTTGAATGTGTTCTATGTCTAACGTTTTGCTCCAAGAAACCAATGCGCCCTCTCTTCTGCACAACAAACGTCAACCATATCAGATTTGCTGCATCATGAGAAAAAAGCAAATGCTACAGAAAAATAACAAGATGCAATCATAGATCACAATGATGCTAATAAAAACCCCTTGATACAAGCGAAGCCAATCCAAGTGAGTTGAGGAGCCCCTACAAAAACGCCCAAGTTGAAGTTGCCCTCTTGTAGACAAGACAATGATTCCCGAAAAATATATAGATCTCACAAAACTTTCCCGAATGATAGGAAGCAAAAGACTTTCCAATCACCATCTAAGAACACCAGATGCAAAGGAGATCCAAAAATTTCCACAAGAAAAGTTTTTCTAATATCTAGATCCAAGAGCCAAACATCCCCTACAAATGAGAAGCTCTCTCCTTTAAATAAAAATGAGAGAACCAAAATCCGAACCACTTTTTATTAAATGGGTGGTTAATATTAAAAGATACAAATGTTATAATCAACGGTTGAGATGAGCTCAACATACGATACATGGATCAATTCCACAATATAAGATAAAAGTGGACTAAATCACCCAAGGAGAGGGGATCCCACTCAACAAAAAATAAATGAAGAACATGGTGGGTCCAGGGAGTGTTAACTAACTCCCTTTGGGTGTCTCCATGGCACAATAAAAATAATATAATTTTTTAAATGTAAAATTGTGCCTCCTTGAGGAAATCGTGAGTCTCCAAAAGCTCCAGAAAATAATATAAAATGCCCAAAACATAGATGCGGGCCCATCCAAGTGCTGCAACTGCTGGAAAAGGGGTGGAAGACATCACTCTTATCATCATAACTCATCCCATGCCATTTCCTTCCTTAGTAGCCCAAATCAAATTCTTTAGTAGCCATTTAATTATTTTTTAATCTCCCTCGGGAAACGTGATATGCCAAAAACAGCCTCCTAGGTTGCCTGCGTTATCCAACTGAGCCCACTAGGCTCTCTGGAAGAGGGGTACTATGGTACAATCAAGTGGCTGAATCCCTTATGCCCCATACAACGCCCTAGGAGAACCAACAAGATCATCTCTTTACTCAGACCTGGCATCTAGTGAAGCAAAACTGCACCAAAAGGGTAAAATGAGCCTGACCATCTCTATAAGTGCTCGGAACTGAAAACAAGCTGTCTCACTAGACTCATAAAATCCAAATCCATCTAAGGTATATACTCATACCCTCTCAAGTTCTCTTCCTGATCATCTATAATATCAAATAGACAAAATAATAACCTGTAAATGACCAGATACCAATAATATAACTCAGGCTGACATCCATCAGCTGCACCAGATACCAATAATATAACTCAGGTTGACATCCATCAACTGCAAGTGTTAAAAGGCTAAGACATGCTCTACAAATCATTTAAGTAACAATCATAACAAATAGTAATCACTTCACTGGTGGTACATCAACCAAATACATATATAGGGTTTTATTTATTATAACTCAGACCAGACTTTCAAGACTATACTCACTTCATAGTTGTAGTCAATTTGCTAGTGAAGGGTGAAGGCTAAAATTCATAAAGTTAGGCCAAAGGATGACTGCCCACTCAACATTGTGACACTTTGGATATGGAAAGGGGATACTCACTATAGCCATATGCCGAACAAACATCAACAAAGGGGATGGCAGTGCCTCACAAATGGGTGAACTACTTCAGAGGTGCTCACTCACCTTGACAAATGCTCACAATCCAACTCAATACAAATAAGGCCAACAATCTTTAGATATAACTTTTAGGAACCATTGCTTTTTGGGCCTTTGATTTTCCATAGCCTTTGTCCACATATTTTTATACGGACTTTTATCATTTAGGCTTTATGCATTCATGTATGTTGAAAAAAACTACTTTTCATGAATGTTTTAAGATATTTAATTGCAATATTTTTCCAGAGCCAATTTCATTAGGCTAGCCTTGCATTCACGTGTTTTGAAAAACACTACTTTTCATGAATGGGCTTTTTTATAAGATATTCATTTTATTTCCAAATACATTGTATTGATGGCAGCGCTACTTGTTTCATGTAAGCAAACACATCGTAGGCAACTCAGAGCTGGCACAGAAATAAATAGGGAGGCTTGTCGAACAAAGGCTCTAGTGGGGAAAGGTCCTTCATGCCACAAGTCAAGTAGTAAGTCGGGCTAAAACACAATTGGAAGGTAATGGATGGGTGGAGACAATGAATAATGAAACCAACACTAGAAAACCAAAGTATGGTGGGAATGACTACCTCTATTCTCCCTAAGGAGGGTAAAACCAATGAGTATAGATCAAAAACTTCCAGTTTTGAGTAGAGACATCAAGACCTAATATAGATACATCCAAGTCCACATATTTATATGACCGCCAGATCATGATACTAAATGCTAACACATGTCACAAAAAAGAGTATAACAGCACTAATAATTATAACACAAGATAATACAAGCTGAGTCATAAACATGTAAATAATCCATCTGAACCTAAATCTGTCCAATGATAAAGCACTGATACAAATATGGGCACTGCTAACTGCTCTACACATGATTAAATGGCTACATCAGTCCTCAAATCTTAGTGTCTTGAGACTCAGTCCTGGCATGGGAGAGTACTATAGTCCATCAAATAAATAATGATCCATCATAAATGCTCATGTCAGCATCTCATATGTAGGGGATCTAGCTGAAAAATGTACTGAATATGAAAAATAGAACATGGTAGCTCGACTACTATATATGTGATAACACAATGCTAGAAGACCTTTCTTGTTGCCACTTTTTAACACTCCCTCTCAACGAGGAAGGGATTCAGTAGCAACCCCAACTTGTCTCTGAACTTCACAAAACTGTGTCTACAAAGTTCCTTGGTGAAAATGTACGCCACCCGCTCATCTGTCTGAATGTACTCCAACTGAATGGTTCCTCCCTGTACACAATCTCTTAGGAAGTGGTATCGAATGTCTATGTGTTTTCTCCGGTCATGGAACACTGGTTTTTCAGATAGCCTAATGCCACTCTGATTGTCACAGTGACTACAGTAGCCTCTAGCTCACTCTCGAACAACCCTAAAAGCAACTTTAAAATGATAGATCTAATTCCATTTGCCTGTTAAAATAGTAACCAAAGAAAAGAAGGTATAAATAGAATGAGAAGAGCAATGTGGATCTTTGAACAAAGAAGACTTTGAAGGTTTAGACATGTGGGACACTGAGGGTTTGATCTTCCAAAAGAGATTTGAAAGAACAAGAGAAAGAAAGCTCTTTGCTTCTTCAAATCGGGTGACTTGCAACTCGCAACATACTTGCACACAACCCACTAAATCTAGAAATGAAATAAGACAGAAACCAAGATTTATATGTATCATTTGTTGCTGCAAACTTTGTTGAAAAAATCGGGAGGCTGCTGCAAACTTCGTTGACTGCTCCTCTTCTCTGCAATTCGGGATTGTGGAAACCCTCCAACAATCACCTTCGAAATTGCCTCAGTTAGCCTCAGTCAACCTCAGTTCAGGGAGCTTCTTCGCCTTCACATCGTTGGATAGATCAAGACCGAAAAAATGTTGCTTCTGCTATTCCTCTTACCCGAATTTTACCTCAGTCATTTGGTCACCGAAAACCCTCAGTTGCCTTAGTTAGCGAGTTCATTCATCTACCATTCGTTGAGTTATTTGGAATGTGATAGTTGGTGTTTATATAAACATTTAATGTTTGTCCACTTCATTAAAATAGGGCATACTTTAAGGTGTGAACAAGGTGTATTTTATATTTTTAATTTGAATTTAAATTTTATTTATTTGATTTGTTATTTGACTTGTCCACTACATCATCAACACTAAGGGTGTAATAGGTGTCCAAGTGCCATCATCTTCAATGGTCATCACTTCTTAGGATTTGTAAGTCATTAAGTGTCATGTCCCCATATACACATCTTCACCCCACCTTCAAGGGTACAAGGATCATCAAAAGTATGTCCAAGTGTTCAAGCGCCATCATATGCGTGTGGGTGCCTTCATCATGCCATCTAACCATGTCAACTGCAAGTAATGAGCTTCATGACCTTTGCAAGGGCATCAAGATCTTCATCAAGGGTTCCGGGGCACATTCTTGGGCTTTGTTACCAAACACACTATTGCCTCCTTTCACACACCTGGGGGGGGACATGGCAGAAATCTTCAAGCCACTTAGTGTGTCCTTGGGGGCAAGTCTCGAGTCTAGGCTGTCACCTTGTTCTTGACTCCTTCGTTTAGGCTCAACTCCTAACGAAGCCAAGGGGGGTAGACCCTATTAAGTTACCAAAGCAAATTACTTTAGTATGATGATGTTAAATTGAGATAGTTGCTTAGGAGTTTGAAATTAACCATACATAACCATAGATGACAATATGAAGAATGAGCACAATAAAGCACAATGTTGACACACAATATATATATATATATATATCAAAAGATTTAAACACAGGACCAATGCCTTAAAAATGGAGTCATAAAATAATCAAATGTACTTGCATGTGCTTGGGGTGAATGTTTTGCAATTGCCTCTTGGTACGTTTTAAGTTAATATGGAATATGAGTGGATTAAATTAGGCGAGGGGGGACTCCAGATATACCCGAGGGGTACTTGGAGTATGTCCAAAAATAAACCTTCACGGCTACTTACAAGGAATGTGTGGGCTGAATGGAGTCTCTGAGACTGTGTTCATAATACACACGAAGGTGTAACAGAGATCGCCGCCCCGAGGTCATTGTCCAGGAGTTCCCACTTCCTTTGGGTATTTTGCCACCGTTTACGGTTTGATCGAGGCGTTGGATTTTCGCCTGATGGTCGTTAATTAGGGAAGGTGAAGACTAATTAATCTAGTCACTCACGCTGCTTTTGATGCGGCTTGACTGATCGGACGAACCGCAACCAAGTGCAAAGCATACACATCCGAGTCTTATCAATTTTAGTAAATTTTAAAGGATGAGTTTTTAGAAAGAAAAAACCTTCCAGGAACCTCTTTTGGTCCAAGTGGACCTCAATCGGAGAATCAAGGAAGGGGTTGATTTTAAAAGATTGATTGCAGAGATTAATGACAAGCAGCGAAAAAGAAGCAAATCACAGGTTTTCTAATTAGTCCTACCACGCATCTCTTTCTCCTTTCGGGTCAATCGGGAAGTCATGGGGTAAGTATTAAAGTTACTTTGATATTGTAATATGGAATATATGATAAAATAATCAAAGCATATTATTCTGCATAAATGAAACTAATCTAGAGTGAAAAGAAAATAAGAAAATGCAAAAAACGGAAAAAGGGCGTGAATCCTCCCAGGGGGGATGGGGAATGGGCTCGAAAGAGCCTATTCGGAGAAATTTTTTATTATCAGCGGTTACAATATCAGAAAAATTATCTGAATCCTCTTGGTTCTTATACAAAATGAAACCAAGGCTTTACAAAATGCCAAAATTAAAGATTACAGTAAAAAAGGGAGACCCCTAGGGGGATTCGGATGGCCCAAAAGCCACTTTCGAACAGTAACTTTTCCTCTTTCTGTTATGCCTGCTAAAAAACAGCGAGCTTATTAGAATAAAATATGCCCAAAAGCACTTTGAAAGTACCTTTGGGTCAACCTACTTTAAACAAAAAAAACTAAGTTAAAACGGTAAAAACGGAACCAAGGAAAGCAAGCTTTCCTTGGGGTCTTGGCTTGCCTTTGGGGAAGCCAATGTGATATGCACTGATTGCTGGATTTTATCTTTTAAAACAGAAAACAGAAATCTAATGCATGCAAACTATGGATTCTCTTTAAATTGCCATGCAAAACGGATGATTTCCCTAAACTAGATCTAGAATGCTTTATGAAACTTTTTAGGAATGGGATCTAGATTATGAGCCTTGAGATAATAGATCTATGTTAAGTTTTACTTTAAGATAATAGATCTAAATAATATCAAAGCTTGTAAACAAAGTAACCAGGTAAAATTTTGATTTTTAGGAGGAAGAGAGAGAAAGAGTGCTGGAAGCCTGGGAATGTTGGGCTTTGGAGTCTGCTTTGATGGAACACCGAGGGACTATGTCCTCAAAAAGATCCTGAAGATGAGGAAGATTCAAACTGGCTCAACCCATTCTACAAGTGAGATCACCTGCAACTTAAAAATCCTTGCACAAATAGATGGTTAAAACATGGGTGTTGCTGGTAAAAGACAATTAGAAAGCGTGCAATTAAACTTAAAATACATGCAAGTCCAAGAGATCTGAAACAAGCGAACAATAAGAGCATAAATCAAATTAGAATGATCTCTTACGCTAACAAGAGGGAGCTCTCTCCTTCAAGGCCAACAATTAACCAACAAAAAGCAAAGATCAATAATACAGATTATACCTCATAAGCACTTGACAATCACCATCCACACATGAAAAGCATTACACCATAAATCTTGCCTCCAAAGCTTCTTTATTCCAAAATAGTACACAATACAAATAGCAACAGCTCGTCAATCCAGCTCTAACTAGCTTGGAAGAGGAAAACCGTGCTTTATTTATAACAAAAACTGGAAACCTAGCCCAGGGGGGGCGCAATTCCCAAGGAGAGAGAGACTGCAGCTGTATGTGGAATCAATCTGAGCTTGATCTGAGTCTCGCTGAGGGCAATAGTCAATCGGAGAGCTAATCGGACTGACACCTCAACCTGTTAATTTAAACATCCACCAAAACTCATCCAGATGAGCCCACACGTGTGGAGGAGAGAGAGAAGGCGCAATTCCCAAGATTGCATGCTGTGGTGCACTCTCTGTGCAATTCCCAAGATCCCAAAATTAGACATTAATGTCAAATGCATCTTTGAGGACAAAGATTCCCTTAAGGGGAAGGCAATGTAACGAACATAAAATATATAAATATTAAAAATAATATTAATAGATGATTATTAATTAATAATTAATAATTATCAAAGAGTCATGACTGTAGGTTGGAAAGTCACGAATGGACATATAGAAGTCCGACCATTGTAAATTTAGCATATCAATTCTATTATCAATTTTATATATTATTATGGCTTATCTCATTTACCAAGTTTTCTGGTAATATTATTTCTACAAGCGAATAAATATTCGCTCCAGTGGTATCAGAGCCTCGTTGGCTAGATCCTGGCCTTTGGCCATATTTTTGGCTTTTAGCCATCACCCAGGGTTTCCCTGAATTTTTGGGTTTCCCAAAAAAATAGGACTTTGTCCTTAAAAAATAAAAAAAGGGTAAAAATAACTCCCCCTCAAAAAAAGAGTTAAAAAAAAAAGTGAAGAAAAAAGTAAAAACAAAAAAAAACTAAAAGAACGAGGAAAAAAAAGGAAAAGAAAAAAAAAAAGGTTAAAAAAGAAAAGATAAAAGTAAAAAGTGCATAATAATAACTACAAAGAAGCAAGTGGGATTTGAACTTAGGTGGGGAAGGTAACACTTATTCCTCCTAACCACCCAATCTACTTGCATTTTACAAAAGTATTGGAAAAAAATAAAAGTCAAGGACTAGAATTTGGAAGGTTATATATTATTTTATATAATTTAAGTTTAAAAATAATTACTATTATTATTATTTTATTAAAAAATAATTATTTTTGGAAAAAAGAAAGGTTATTTGATTTAACAAGAAATAGTTGAAGAATTTTTTTCCAAAAGAGACATATTGAGAATTATTAAAAGCTTTTGTATCTACCATTCTAGAAGAAACGAAGACAAAAGTGAAGTAGAAACATAGTCACAAACAATGGCTACTACATATTCGGAAATGAAGGCACAACTACAAACAACAGTGGACGAGTTAGAACAATACAAGGCGATCAATAAAAGTCTACAAGCTGAGGGTGAAACGAAAAAGTGGTTGAAAGAGTGGAAAGACGACGAGAATCACCGCTTATGGAATCAGAATCGACAGCTAGAACGAACCATAAGAGATAACAAAAAAATGTTATCTGATCAGGATAAAGAAATATCATGTTTAAAAATTCATAATCAAAACCTAGAAGACCAGATCAAAAAGTCAAAAAATGACAACAAATCACCATATGGATGCGATAATGAATTAGAAGAAAAAATAAAGCATCTAAACAAACTCATCATGGAAAAAGATGCTGAATTGGCGCAAGTCCGGATGAGGTTAAAAAATCAAGGAGCAGAGTTACATCATCATAAACATCAAAAAGAAAAACTCCAGCAGCAGTATGACGATAGTAAGAAGACACATAAGTTAGAACTGACAAAATTCAACAAGGTTTTATCAAGTCATTCCGAAGAAATTTTCAGAGTAGGTAATCATAACAAGACACTAGTCTCAAAAATTAAGAAGTTGAAAAGTAGTCGGAAGAAATAACAATCTATGGAAGACATTGAAGAAAAATTACTAGAAAAGCAAGAAGAAAACCAGTGTTTGAATAATAGTAATCAGGGACTACATAACCAAATCAAGGAGCTAGAAATTGAAAAAAGGTCGCAAGAGAAAGGAATCGAAAAGATTCTGAATCGTAACAATCTACTAGATAACCAAGAAGCACAAATCGAGGAAGTGAAGAAAGTCTTTGTCGCAATCCAAAAGAAAGAAGAAAAAACAACACCTACACCTTACAGACATCCTAATTATAATCGTCATTTTGACCAACGACAAGGTCAAAATGAATATTCACAGAAGACTTATGTGGACATGCAAAAATATCAACATACCAAGCAGGAATTGAGACGAATTGTCCCACAAAAAAATATCAGAGCTCCGATAAAAATAGATCTAGGATGGACCACAGCAGATATGATGCGACAATTCTCCTGGGGAATCCGTAATTCGTATTGGCTCATCTCCTCAAATGTCGCAAATACAAAATGGAAAGAATACTGAGATGACAGATTAAAATAAATTAGACATTAATGTCAAATGCATCTTTGAGGACAAAGATTCCCTTAAGGGGAAGGCAATGTAACGAACATAAAATATATAAATATTAAAAATAATATTAATAGATGATTATTAATTATTAATTAATAATTATTAAAGAGTCATGACTGTAGGTTGGAAAGTCACGAATGGACATATATAAGTCCGACCATTGTAAATTTAGCATATCAATTCTATCATCAATTTTATATATTATTATGGCTAATCTCATTTACCAAGTTTTCTGGTAATATTATTTCTACAAGCGAATATATATTCGCTTCATTGAAGTACGAACAAATCATCTTTGCCTGGTTCACCAGGCTCACTTAATAAAAAATCACTAAGTACAAATTAGGTGGTAACACCCACTACATGTGTCGCATCTCAATGTATGACAAGTGGCAGCAATATGTCCAGCTTTATTACATTTCCAACATCTAACTTTGTTATTTGGGATTCCATCACTTCTTCTTCCGTAGAGTCTACAATCCATAGCCTTATGACCAAAGTTAGAACAAAAATAACAATAATCATTAAATCCACTTTCATACCTAGGACTTTAATTCCTTCTTGGAGTTGTTTCTTTTCTGAGCTTGCTTTGAGGAATAGGTCTAACTCCTTGTTGCATTTGTGAACTTTCAAAGTCCTTGTTGTTGTGTGCAGGTGCATGGGGTGCAACTTTGGACATTGATGGACCTACTTTTGGAGTCTTAGGAGACCAAGTGTCATTTTCAAATTTTTCTTTCTCCTTCTTGTAACCAAGACTGGTTTTGTCACACAGAGATCTTTGGCAATCCAAGATCTTATCTAGAGAAAATGAACTATCCTTGAATTTGAAAAAAGCATCATTCTTTTCACCAACTACCTCCATTTCCATTCTTTGGATTGTTTGCTCCTTTTCTTCCAATTGATTCTTCAATATTTCTTCTATCCTCTTGGATTCCTCCAGTTGAGCCTTCAGATCATAATTAGCCTTCCTAGTTTCTTCAAGCTCTTCAACAGGCTCTTCTTGTTCTTCCTTTTGACTGATCAATTCAGTCTTTAGTCATTCAATTTCAACATCCTTGTCTTTCATCCGATCCCGCAACTCTTTGTCCTTGTGATTGAGCTTCACGAGCAACACTTTCATTGTCATGGTCTTCTACTGATATTCATTCAAAGAATCCAAGATTTTCTTTCTGAACTTCGTGAATTCACTATGGTTCAGATTTACTTTGTTCATGACCCAATCTGCTCTGAGATCAATATTTAACAAGATGATATGCATCCCCTGTGCAACCTTTGATAGCCTTTGATCATCGTCTGCAAGAACTTTCTCAATTTCATCACATAAGCTATCATTACAATCACAAGAGTCCATACCTTTACTGGAATCCTCTTCTTGCTTTTCTTCTTCTTGATTAACCTCTTCCAAGGGTTTCTCTTTTGATTCTTGTTCTATCTTTTCGGTGTCTGGTCTTGCCTTTTGATACTCACTTTCCAACTTGAACCATAGGTTTTTGGTTGAAGTGTACTCCCCTACACTTTCCTTCACTGAGTTGGGAAGTCCATCCATGAGGAACTTCAAGGCTGTAGCATTGTCCTTCTTTGCTTCCTTCTATGTAGTTGCCTCGCCCTTCTTATTTGATGGGGTGGGTGGATTGATCACAATCTCTCAAATGCCAAACTTCTTCAAATATGCCTTCATCTTGCTTGGCCAACTGAAATAGTCTGTAACATCAAGTACAGGCACGTCATTGCTTGATGACTCTACTTTTTCTTCCATTGTGTCTACGTATCTCCTTCAAGCTTGCAAGGCTTGTGACAAAGTCCGACTCTTAGACCAATTGTTGGACACAATGGCCACACTAAGAGGGGGGGTGAATTAGTGTGACAACAATTAGAAAATTTTTACCTCAAGCAATCATATACCTTTGTTGCTCAACCAACCTCTTCTTTGCAACCAACCTTTGCTGCTCAACTAACCTCTTCTATTCAACCAACCTCTGTTGCTCAACTAACTCAACAACACTGCTCGTCAATCTCTGCTTATCATTCTACTAGTCAATCTTCTCATCTCTCTTTGCAATCTGCTCATCAACACTTGCTCTTCTGCTGCCATCAACTTGTCATGTCTTGTCTGAGATCATCATCATCATCATCATCAATAAGGTAGCACTAGATGTATATTTGACAAAGATAACTTGTTAACTATCTACTACTTCAAAACTTTGTATAAGGGCATTCATCACTCATCATCATACTGTATATGTGCATCATCAAACAATATATCATCAAGGAGTAGGCTTCATAAACATGTTGATCATCATATCATCATAGTTTGCTTGCATCATAAAGTATCATAGAATGCATCAACTATAGAAGTCCATCATTACATCAAAGCATTATCATAGGGTTTATCATTATCATAGGATTTGTATCATCATGCACATTACTGTATGTTATAGATATGCCACTGTATATTTTGTTGTACATACATATCACTGAACATGTAACTGTATACTGTACATACTCTAATGTACATGTATCATTGTTTTATCTACCATAACATCATCATCATCATCATACAGTGCACCATACATGCATTATCATCATGTCTTCATCATCTTAGTGTATAGGAGAGCCTCATATCCAAAAATGCTACTGTATCATGACTGTATGCTTCACAACTATACTTCATACATTATCATCATCCTTATACAAGTACATCATCATTATATCTTCATCATCTTGTCAATGCAATACTATATTACACCACTGTATATTGCAACTATATACATTTGACTGTTCAGTATTATAGAAACATATCTTGATCAGTGGATATACTTAGGGCAATGTATACCTTCTTCAAATAGTGAATCTAACACTGTATAGGTGGCTGAGGTAAACTCCATCAATCCATGATTGTAATAGACCCAAAATGAAGTGTTACTGCTGTAACCATAGAAGAAAACATCGGCATCGGCAAAAAATGGGCAAGGGTCCAAAAAACATCTTCTCGGCAACATCGGCGAAAAAAATCGGCAAACTGTGGCAAATATTGAAAAGCACAAAATATATTCATTTTGTTCATAATTTTGAGCATATAAAGCAACAATGACATCAAATAAATACATTGACACATAAATATAGAAAAAACACTGATATATATCATTTAGGCATGCCAAATATAATATGAGACATAAAAGTCAATACTGAAAGTCTGAATATAGTTGTCCAATAGTACTCAAAAGTGGGAAATCAATGGTCCAATACAAAATGACATCACAAAACTAGTAGCTAACTATCTGTCTCTGAAATATAATTCAATGCCCTCTTCCCCTTTTATGGGAAAAGATCATGGGTCATTTGCCAGGCCTTCCCCTGACAGTAGAAGGTCCTGGCCCTATACTCGGTGCCAATGAGGGACTCAGTGCCAATGAGGGAGTAGATGCATCAACCACTGTAGAAGGTGGTGTTGATGAAGCCACATTAACCCTCCATGAAGTCCTCTGGGTCAAAGCGGTCCGCCTCCTCCTCCTATTCCTCCTCTTGCTCCTCCTCATCCTCCTGCTCTTGCTGTTGCGGCTCCTCATCTAACCATGCAGGTGCCTCCTCCATGATAGGTAACTCAACCTCCACCCTCCACTTGGACAATACATCAATATTGTCCAAGCAAATGGCATCCACATCGGGTGATTTCTCCACCTGCTTCATCCACAGTTGAAGATTGTAGTGGACATACACCAAGTCATTCAAGCGTGGGAAATCCAACCTGTAAGAGGCTGATAAAAAGATTTAATGAGTCTTGAGTCTTGATGCCAGAGGAAAACAATATGAAAGAGGATCTTAAATTACAATGAATTTAATTGCTTTGATAAAGTTCTTAGTACTTACCTGGTCCGTTTCTTTGAGTGTATTTTATCAAAGACACTCCAATTACGCTCACATCCAAAAGAGCTATAGGTTTGGCTGAGGATTTGGATGGCAATTTTTTTTAAATTTGGTGCCCTTGCACCATATGTCTTCTACCAAACACCTACAATAAACAAGAAAGAAAGAGAATCGGATTATATAATTCAAATTTCAAATAAAATGATAAATCATAAAGCACAATTAAAATTTAAGAATTTGAAGTTCAAAATACAAATAAATTCTAATTTGCAATCACTTACTTGGAGTCAAATTGTTCCTTGCACGGACAGCATCGGCGTAGCCAAATAGTCCAGTAGCCTCTCAATACATCTCCATCTCACGAGTAATACTCTCCTGAGTTTCAAAATTAGGTACCATCCTATTCAGACATTCGATAAGCCCTTCCAAAACCTATTCATCAAAATCAAACTTACACTTGTATGAAAAGGCAGGGTTGAGGAAAAGTGCAGCTGCATGAATAGGCCGATGAAGCATCCCGGTCCATCGTGTATCAATCAATTCCCATAGCATCATGTGTCTATTGTGTCTACGGGTACCCTTCCCAACATAATAAGACCGAATAGACTCTTTGGCCCTATCCATGGCCTCGTACAAATAGCCCATAGCGGGCTTGTCACTGTCAACTAATCTCAAAACCTTTACCAAAGGTTCACTGATTGAGTACACTTCCTCCACTCCTTCCCAAAAGGAGTCGGTGTAAACCAATCTCGAGATGGCTTTCCCATCTTCTCTCCTGCTATATGTGCAATCTCGCCACTCATCACAAACAAACATTTGCTTCAGCTCAAACTGAACTCGAAGCAAAGACTGAAGAGAAATGAAGTTGGTGGCAAATCCTGTAATTCCAGGGCGCAACAATTCCTTGTTTCTCGTGCATCTCCTCATGAGGCTAAGAACCCAAGCATGGTTATATATGAATTTGGTGATACTCCTAGCCTGATCAACAACCTCCTTGATGAAGGCAATTTTCCCCACATCCTCCAGCATCAAATCAATACAATGTGCAACGCATGGACTCCAAAATAGTGAGGGGTGCCTCTCCATAAGCAATCTACCAGCAGCCACGTAATTGGTTGCATTATCTGTTATGATCTGCACCACATTGTCCACACCAATCTCCTAAAGGACCCCATCCAACAACTCACATAACAATGTTGCTTCTTATACCTGTGTTGATGCATCAACAAATTTGATAAACATGGTACCTTTAGGGCACTGTACCAAGAAATTGAGAAGGGTCCTACCCTTCGCATCTGACCAACCATCAGACATCAATGTGCATCCAGAAATCTTCCATGACTGTTTGAATTCCTCCAATCTAGTATTGATGTCTTTCTTCTCTGCTTGAAAAATTGGGCCTCGAATCTCCTCATATGTAGGGCACTTGTACCCTGGGCCAACAATAGCAATGGCATCACACATAGGCTGAAAAAAAGGATTGTTTCTTGTTACTGTAAGAGGTAAGTCACTCCAGAAAAACATCCTCCTCATAATCCTATCTGCTTCTTCCTTCTCCCTTTTTTTAACCATGGACTTGATGCTATTCCGTGGAACAAAGAAAGATGAGGCAGCAGCCCTCACGGAAGTTGAACCCATGGTCGTGGAGCCCCCAACACTACCCTCAGTGGGATCCGGATGATCATAATCATATGTCCCTGAAGTCCTAGCCACTCCACCTGCAGCAAGTTCAGCTCTATTTGCAGTTGACTCTTCCCTTTTTCTATCCTTTGAGTGAATTGCATCATGGGCCATTCTCATAATCTCAGGGGTAACTGCACTACACAGCCCCACATCATGGCCAAGGACTTTTGCCAAATGGTACTTCAACCTGCTAATGCCTCCTGTCATATGTTGTCCACACAATTTGCAATTCAATCATTGTCGGTTTGTTCCATCTTCAGGGTCAGCATATTGCCAAAATGGGTCCAATGCCTTTGGCATTTTTGCAATGGAAATGTATAGCCTCAAAAGTCAAACCTGTGGTTGCAAAAAAAAAAAAAGACATTAAACCCAAAGATTCTCAGCAAGAATGCCCTCCAATCCTAAAGATTCTGCCTTTTTCCACCTTTACTAACTGCCACAATTGGATATAGGCTTGGCCCTAGTATATTATACTGTGTATATTACTATATAGTATATAGTATATATAACATATAACATATAACATATATACTATATAATATATATACTTAATACTTAAGTCTCATACTATACAGTATATAGTATATCCTGTATAATATATAATATATATAGTATATACTATATATACTATATACATACTGGACAGTGGACAGTGGAGATTCGGGCTCTGTCCCGATATACTATATACTATTAGATAGTGGAGATCCGGTCTCTGTCCCTGTTTTAAAAATTATAATAGAAACTAAATAAAAACTAAAGTTTAAACATTAAACTCACCTGAACCACGTGGATGTATGCAGATCCGATCGAACCCTCCTGCTCCTTACGTTGCTGCTGCTAAAACTTTAAACCCTCGTCTCCTGCTGCTTATGCTGCTAACAGTCTACGCGGAATGATAAAACGTGACCTAAAAGCCTTTTAACGAACCCCGTATTCGCTGATAGTCAACGCGGCGATTTTTGATATCGTGGCGCGATTTTTTTCAAAAAATCGTCGTTTTTTTCCTAACATCGCGCGGCCCGATTCGCGATTTTTTGGAACATCGGTGATTTTTCAGCAATGTTTTCTTCTATGATCCCACTTGCTCTTTATTAACTTGTTACAATGCTTGAAAAAAGAAGAATTCCTTTCGATCCTTGAAAACAGGGTGAAAAAGGCCCTAAAAATGCTTGGGAAAAAGCAAGGGAATGAAGGAGGGTGATGGTAGATGGATCGTGGGTGCTTTGGATGGCCCCAAGCTTGATTTTTCGACAGCACCTCCCTCTGTTTTTCCTTTGACCTGCTAAAAACCACCAAGAAAACAAACTTAGAATGTGATGGCATGCACAAAAATCAAATTTTTTTTTTTGTACTGAGAAAAATTTTGAAATTTTACTAAGTATGGAAAGCAAGAATTTAGACTAGGTCTAGTCAAATGATGAAACTTTGAATGTATTTCTAGATCTATCTAACATGCTAAGACAAGTAGATTTAAATGAATGAACTTTAAGGAACTAGATCTACTTGATTAGCCTATTTAAACAACGTAACCGAAAAGGAAAGAGAAATTAGGTTTGAAGAGATAGATGGAAAAATTCAAGCTATTGCTTGATCTTTTGTTGATGACTTTGAAGTCCCTGCAACAAATTAAATTAATCTTGTAAAGGTGCCGAAGGGAGGAGAAGAGACAGCTGAGTTCCAATCCTCCTTCGAATCTGTGACTTGCAAAACTATGAAACAATCCTTGCACAATAATACTAGATCTAGTGTGTATGAAAGCCAGAAACAAAAAAGAACCTCAATACAACTGAGTATAGTTGGTTACTTTCCCACCTCTTGAAAGCAAAGCATAAGTAAACAAATTAACAACCGTAAATGTTTACCCTATGTGTTTTAGAATAACCTTCTAAGCTAGATCCATCAACAATATTAGCAAAGAAAATCAAAGCATTTACAATATCACCTCATAGCAAAAGCATTCATCCAATGGCACAAGGTAGACCTCCAAAGTCTTCAACTTTATTTCTTAAAATCTCAGCAACATTACAATAGGCAGAGGTTCCTTCCATCCCTTTGGAATGAGGAAGAAGGCCTCTTATTTATACAAAAAGGGAGAAGAGAGGGCTCATAAACCCTAGCGCAAGCATCCAGGAGAGATTAAGGGGCGCAACCCTAACTGACTGAAGCTCCAGCAGTTAATTTGGAGTTGAATTGAAACCTAGTAGATGCGATTAGGGTGAGGTGGCCTCCACCTAGGCAAGGTACCCACCCTACTCAGCTTGGAAACATCACCAACCAATAAAAACGTGCCAAAGAAGGAAAAACGTTGATGCATGGAGAGAGGCACAAATCCCAAGGTGAAGTTCACTGTAGCACTCCGATATTGACTCAGATCAGTTAGGACTTGATTGGAATCGTCCCAGATGCTTTTTGTTGAGCTAATTAGCCCTTTACTTTATTCAAATTGGTTTATTTTGGAGAGCTTTTTATTTATCTCCATTTAATAATTTAATGATTATTTTAATTATATATTCCTCATTTATTGATTTTGAGGAAATATTCAATTAAGTGAAAAATAATCATCCAAAACTTAGGATAAGTGTGTCTATGGGTGTAATGAGTGTTTTGGCTTAGAAAACAAGTCTTTATTTGCCAAAATCCACCCCCAAACCACTTAATTATTACATTTTGAAAATTTTCAATTAAACCATAGGAAAAATGGTTTAATTAATTAAAAATTTTAATTATTTTTCTATAGTTCAAAAATAAAAAATAAAAAATCCGAGGACATCCGGGAAATTTTTTTTTCGGACAATGTTTCAATGCATCTCAAGACCTAGGAAATGACCATAGAACATACCAATAGTGTCTAGTAGGTTCATATTTTAATGTTGGACTCTAATAACCCCCAAAGACCTAACCGCAAAATTTGGGCATTCCAGCTTTGGAGGTAGCAGGAGAAAAACTCATCGATTATAACTCAGCTAAAGGCAAAGAAATAATCGACAAGGGAAAATACTCCTTGGAATACCCTATTTAATTGTTAAGTTTAAGGGAACCGAGCCACTCAAGCCCCCCTTACTAGCACACTTTATTACAACCCCACGGGGCATGGTCATTTTGACAAAGAAAAAAGGCTAGCCAAAACTGGCTAATTCTGGAACACACTGAACTTCTGAACTCTGGCAACGAACTTGCATCATGTTCAATAACTGGCGGCTCACTGGAAATCCACTAAGTGCAGAATTAGTGGATAACAAACAACTTGGAGCTGTTGAAGGCAGGATCTTCAACATTATGCCTAACATATTTGAGAAACTCCTTTGCATGAATCGCTGTTAATAAAGGAGCATAAAGATTATTTTTTATAGGTTGTATATCACATTGCCATCATGCATGTAACTTGGGAACTGTCACAGTTATGCAAAGAAGTAATTATTCATCAAAATGCCCAAAACTGTTGCATCCAGATTAATGTTTATAGGTTGTATATCATGATTGCTCCCAGGTTATGTAAAAATGTCATTTCTTATAGGCTGTGTAAATTTTTTTGGCATGCATTATGTTGCTCTATGTAACCATAATTAACATAGTGATTTCTGGCATTCCCTTTGTCCAAGGCTAATTTTTTACTTTTGTTGCTTAATGAGGGGACTATTGAGTGCACATTTGCATATATAGTTTATGTACACCTGATGATTCTTGCCATCAATTGCTAGTTGGTTATGGTATTGGTTGCTTTAATTTAGGTGGGCTGTATTCCTAGGAAGCTTTAGCAGCACAATTTGAAAGTTTAAACTGTCAAAATTAGTGCTCATGCAATGGTCTATAATTTGTTTGTGTAGTTCACTCTATATGAAACACAACACAGAGCATGATGCACCTTATTGGAGGGGTCCTGTTTGGATAAACATGAACTACCTCATCCTGTCGGCACTTCACCATTATGCTCAAGGTATTTCTCAACTGATAATTGTCCTCTCATATGTTGAATCATTTTTCTGCATTTTTTTATTTGTATTCATATTCAATGTTACTGAGGGAAAAGCTGGGGAAAATATTTTTCAGAAGACGGACCATATAAAACAAGAGCAGCAGAGGTTTATGCAGAGCTTAGACAAAATCTCATTGGGTAAATTGCCTTTCTGTGCCATTTCTATAGTTTTTTTGTTTGTTTGTTGCAAGTTTAACTGATGAAGTTTACGTAGTTAAGGCACTTACCTATGTATTTTGACTTCAAACAATGTAGGAATATTGTGCACAACTACTTTAACAGTGGGTATTTTTGGGAGCAATATGATAATGCTGCATCTGGCAAGGGAAAGGGTGCACATCCATTCACAGGATGGACTTCTCTTATTGTTTTGATGATGGCTGAAATGTACTAGAAAGCTTTGATGGCATTATAAATATTCCCGATGTATTCATTTCATGAAAAGGAAAATTTCTGACATTATTTTGTTCATGAAAAGATTTTCCAGCATTCTTTTCAATCGAATCACAGTGGGACAGGATCATTGTTTACCATGTTAAAGTCCTAAAGAAAAGAGAAGATTTTCCCGCCTTCTACCTGTCCTATACAAATGTGGAAGCTGCTTCAATTAAGTTCACAATATTTTGATTATAGTTGATATATAAATCACCTATTTGATATTTCAGATGCTATCTGGGCGACACATTTTACAATTTTTTTTTATCAAAGCCAAAGTTATATATTCTGATTATTCTAACTCAGGTTCTGTAGAACATCAATAAATATGGCATTTAGAATTGCAGATACTTTTACCTTGTATCGTCTGTAGGAAGCTTCAGTTATAACTTATATTTTTCCTAATATCTAACTTTAAAGCTCTCTTCATAATGGAAGGTTGAGATTATACACTACAATGGAATGTTATAGGCACCATATAAAGAAGATTAAAATAGCAACAAAAGTGTACCAATGAGCTAAAACTACAAAACAATGCTACCGATCACATTTGCAGTTGGAACCAAAAGAGACCACAACCTGCAAAGTTGATATGCCCCAATGATATGATAAAAGAAGTCGACTACTTACCCGACCATTTGCACCGATCGGACGACCTGGCTCGCGTGAGTGGTCACATCCGACGTTGCCGGTCGTCCGATCGGTGCAAATGGTCGGGTAAGTAGGTTACTTCTATGATAAAATATCAGTTTTCAGTCAACATTCATTAAGTGGCAAATTTGTGTCTAGTAAGTGTAAAGTAGCTAGATACGTAGCATCAGTAGTTCAGGGAACATTTTTTTCAGGTAGCAGTGTATCAATGGTGAGCCTTATGCACCAGACAGACATGCCAAGACGACCCTATCCTTTCTAAAATATGGATGGCTTCTCCATCGCATAGGTTATGATGAGTTTGTGCCATCCATGGCATACTTACTTTCTTTGCACTGGCATATACTCTCTCCGGCATCAGGAACCTCTCAGTAAATATGTTATGACCATTGTCCAATCCACTGTGGTTGCTATTCTTAAGCTTCTGTCAAGAGCCGTTTGTCGTTGGTGTTCCTTTTAGAACCCCATAACATAGCATGTATGCTTTCATCAATACCATGGATGGATGCATTCCCTAACCCAAGCATGATTCCATGATATTTTTTGATTTGGTATGTATGTGTTTTCCCTTACAATGGATGGATGTAATTATCAGAGCAAATCACATTTTTGAGTTTGAGAACCTCCGCATCTCTGGTCCACAACAATTCTCTATGTGTCAAGGCACCTGCACCTGCAACATGCCAATGTTATACCCCTCTCACAGACTAGTCTTCAGTACTTGATATATACAATATAAAGGAAATGACAAAGCTGAAATAAATTGAAATGACACATTGAGATTAACTACTCAAAATTTGTAACTACCAACTCAAAATAAAATGCTAACTACTGCAAACAGACATGAAAGAGACACACATGCAAGAAATCAAAGCTAAACTAAGAAAAACACAGCTTAAAATTTTCCTACACTAAAACATCTAAAATGGAGAAACCAATTCTACGTCTTATCCATGACATATCACCTCAAAAAGATATCATGGATAGGAGTTCTAAAATGGTAGCCATTCATGGAGGACAAATGATACATATGTCCATTAACTACCATGAATGGACCAACCCATAAGTTCTCATGTAGCTTCAACATGTATCTGTAGACAAGGTTCCACAAGACAACTTGATCCTGATAAGTGAATCATTGACGATTCACTGTCGTTAGGATAACATCAATGTCACGTTACTCTGTCAAGTTGACATTCACGTTACCTTGTTCCACATGATGACTATTTAAATTCCGACCATATCCCTCCTATATCATCCTAGGATCAAACCTGATAGGCCCCCCAATAACTCTTTTGATCAGAAGTTCCCTAACTTCTTATTGTTCTTCCCAAGGATTCATGGCAACACCCCTCAACACTGATTGTTCCATGGACTGTTTGGATGAGACACTTCTCTGCACTTTATTCATGGTCCAGAAACTCCTTGGTCAATTGTCTTGCTCATCCAGATGAAGTGAAGGTGGATGTGAATCATTATTTTGTCTACTACAACCCTCAATTGTAGGGACAATGTAATGTCCCATTTTTGACAAGCTAGAAAATTAACTGATGACTGATGCCACATAGGGATGAAAGCACAATATTAGCAGGGGCATGTAATAATTAGTGAGAAAAAGGACCACTTAAGCAGTATCCAGCGACATGCGAGATCTAATTCAAAATGCATGCGACATGCATCATTAAATTTGCATGCATGTGTAAGTTAAGTTGTATGTGGTATGCAAAGGTCAAAAGAGTTATAAAAGAAGGAAAAAACAATTCATTGGGGATCCATTGTTATTTTTCACTTTTGAGATTGGTTTCGAAAGAAGCAACAATAGTGCCGCAGCAGCAAGTTGGGTTGACGGCGTGAGTCTTCAACTAGCAAGTGTTTTCGGCAGCGAAATATATCTTTCCTAATCACTTTTGGATAGGTCACTCAGATCTATCATCAACACTTCAAGGTGTTCAACGTTCATCAGATATTTAGCACTCATAGGAGCAATAGTTAAAGGAGTCACATGTTTACTGATGGGGGTGCATTGGAGACACTAAGAGAAATTTGTGTTGACCTAGAGAGACTCCATTTCTTCTGCATGTCACTTCCATTCTCATCGGAAGGATCATATTGCTATACTGGGTGATTATTTGGCCATCTCTTGCACATCCGAAGAAGACACAAGCAAAAATGTGGGGAGTAAGGGTTTCATCCCTTCTGAGATGCATGCGTAAATTAAGTAGCATGCGGCATGCAAAGGTCAAAAGAGTTATAAAAGAAGGAAAAAAAAATTCACTGGGGATCCATTATTATTATTCACTTTTGAAATTTTTTTCGAAAGCAGCGACAACAATGTCGCAACATCAAGTTGGGGTTGAGGGTGTGATTCTTCAACTAGCAAGTGTTTTCAACAACGAAATCTACTGCCCTAATCACTTTTTGGATAGGTCACTTAGATCTATCATCAACACTTCAAGGTATTCGGCGTTCATCAGAGATTTAGAACATAGAGGAACAACGGTTAAAGGAGTCACATGTTCATTGTTGGGGGCACATTGGAGACACTGAGAGCAATTCGTGTTAACCTCGAGAGACTCCATTTCTTTTGCATGTCACTTCCATACTCATCGGAAGGATCATATTGCTATACTGGGTGATTACCTGGCCATCTCTTGCACATCAGAAGAAGACACAAGCAAAAACGTGGGGAGTAAGGGAGGCATCCCTTTTGAGGAAAACAATTCACTATCATCCTTGGAGGAGTCAGAAGTTATGCATGTGTTTGTCATTATCTTTAGAGGACCCATATAATATTTCGTAGAAAGTTTGGCACACCAAACCAAGTCTTGAAGTAGCCACAGTAGATCAACACCAAAAGGGAGGACATTTTTCTTTGCATGGGCGTCTCAATTGAGAAGGTAACATGTTTTGGGAGTTATAGTGGGTGCAAGGCATGCATGTCTTTCTCAAATTGATCAAGTAACCAAGCTACCAATTTCGGTATGTCCTCTCAGTTTATTTGAAGCATATTTCATTATGATATTAAGTTTTTTTCATATCTAGGATTAGCACACTATCTGGTTTGCATGCAATTTCATCCTTAAAGATGAACACCATATAACTCTGAACCAATCAAACAAAAACCACAACCACATCAATACAAGAACACAAAATATTCACTTTGGAATATTACAGACAAACACCTGTCTAGGGAAAAGAAAATTGAATAAGGTCTCATGATCTGGAGTATGTATATGTGTTTCCCATTGACCTTTCCTCTCTTCAAGACTGCTCATGACCACATATGACACAGGTCTAATAAATACCAAGGACACACTCGAGATCCAAGGATTCCATTTCGAAGGGTCTCCTCTTTTGCTACAGTGGCCATGATATCTTCTAATAATTCCATCGGGGTTCAGATACTTCTTTGAATCCTATTAGGAAAAACATTCTCCATTGGAGGAGTATTGTTTTCATCAACACCCTCTTGTCTAGGTTCACCATTCATCTATGAAGAAAGAGAATCATGGTTGGGTTCATCTTCTTTAGGTTCCATGGAAATATATAGATGGAAGTCCTCTCGAGGAAGACTATGAGAAAGGATATATGCCATCAAACCTAAGTTGCCAGAAAACGTGGGTACGGGGACGGGGACGCCACTTTTTGAAACAGGGTACTTCGGTACGTCGAGTGTACTATATATATATATGTGTGTGTGTGTGTGTGTGTTAAAATTTATAAAAATAAAACATTTCACACTCACATCATACATGCATATTTGATATTTCTAAATTCAATGATTCATATGAACATTCGCATTGAAAATTTCAAACATAAAATAATAAATTTGATAAATCATATGACATAGACTCATATTAGATATCAACTGGAAGACTGAAGTTATATTAATATAATTAACAACAACAAAATATTATATGTCCATGACACCATGAGTTCAAACTTCATTGCCATACTACATCCAAAATTTTCCTAAAGGCATTTTTAGACATGAAAAAGAAAGTTCAAAACAGTAAACATTGAACATGAACAAGATAGTTGATTTGGCTTCCTCAAGCCATGTCATCAGCAGCCTTAGGATCAATGTTATTAGCATCACTAAGGTCCTCTGTCACGTTGTCGTTGGAGTAGTGAGCACAGTGCACTAGCCATGAGAAATGCAGTGTGGCGCTGGTTTAGGTAAGGGGCAAGGGCTCGCATAACATGTGTTTTATTATTTAATTTTTAAAATTTTAAACTTCAAACTTTTGAAATTGACTCATTCCGAACAACGAGCTAAGATAAATTGTCCAATGGTTGTATCAGCCGCGTACCCAATCATGTGGTACGGCGTACCAAAATCCACGCAAGTACCCTATTTTCACACATGAAGTACCCGGTACGTGAGATTGGATTTGGGTACGGGTGGGGACGTACCATTGAAGTACCCAAGTACCCGGTACGTGTACCCGGTATTGGTTCGTGTACCCGACCCCCTGGTACGGGTACCCATGCAACACAGCATCAAACTCACTCTAGAGTAAACATTTGGGGGAAGGTGTCCTGAATCCCTTATACTCTCCATTGATTGAATGGGTTCAAAATTTTGATTAGTTTGCTTTGTCACAACCTTTGGATCAATATTATTGAAAGTATCATGTAGGATGGAATCATCCCCTACACAGTCAACCAATTTCTCTACTTCCACTCTCTGTCTTCGTAATATATTTCGGAATATAGGTTTTAAGTTGATTAAAAAGCCATCCAAGTTAGTACATTTTGAGTTGGTCAAGTTAACTTGGTAAAAGTTGAATACATGGTCTCAAAACTTTTGGAAACATGAGATTCGAACCCGAATGCATGTATGGAAACTTCCTTCTGTTAGGAACTATTGTTGAAGTTGTTGGAAAACTCGATATTGGGGTCATATTGGAAACCCTAAAAAATGAAAACTCATTTTTTGAAATTATAAATATTGTCAGGAATAAGATGAGGACCTAGGTAAAGCACCTAATGTGCATCAAATTTGACTACAAAATTGTGCAATTCATTTTCAGAAAGCCATGTGTAAATCTAGGTTTGCATAGTCTCTATTTTACCAAAGATTGATTTGTAGTAAAGCTTTCATGAGCCCTATCAACTATAAACTTTATTGAAGCATGTGTTTTATTACTTGGAAATGGTGTTGATGTTGAAACTTTTCAATTGGTGAGGATCGAACCCTGAATAAGATACTTAGGATTCTCTTTTTAGGGCTTGCTTCCAATATATAAATCATAGCTTCAATTTTAAGCATGTGAAATCAAAAGCTCTTCTTATGAGATAGGAGAAATTTCGTAGTTTTAAAATATATAGGCATTAGAAGAGGCTTATTTTCGATTTGCAAAAATGTCAAGGCCTAGTTACATTAAATGATAAGCTTTACATGCCTTGCTTGTAATCTGACCATGCTTCTAAGGGTAATCAGTTTGAGATATTTGTCTATAACAGTTTGAAACAAATATTGTGTCACTGCTATGTATTGATTTAAGGTTTGGGAGCAAATGATGTCAGTGAAGATTTTTTAAATAAACTGGTTGTCATAAGAGTTATGCTTTTGATATATTTAACTTAGAATGTTTTGGGCCAAGTCTTTTTCAATCTCGTAGATTGGTTTTGTGATTAATGAATGGTTGAGCTACTAATACATATTTAACACCAAGTAATCTTAGAAGTCATAGTAAAAAGTCAGAATATATATATATATATATATATATATATATATATATATATATATATTCTATTTCAAAATTTTGAGAAGAAATAATTATTTGTAATGAAGTTCAGTCGAATATATATATATATATTCTATTTCAAAATTTTGAGAAGAAATAATTATTTGTAATGAAGTTCAGTCGAAAGGGATCATTTTTGTTTTGTCACTCTGCATTTATTTTAATCATATGCTTCTTCAAAATGTGGTTCTGTTGTTGAATGGATTTTAAGAACACTTCTTTGATATATTGATAGAAATGACAATTGATTAGTTTTATTTTCAAGAGTGGAAATGAAACCCAATCACTCAACTGTTGTGTTTTTTATTGTTGAGAATATTATTGTTATGCAAGAAGATTTTGTGTAGAGAAATAAAGTCTGTTACAAGCAAAACTTATTTGTTTTCAATTAATTTTGAAAATAAATGGAGTCATAATCTAACATTAGGGAAAATGTCAATCGTGTATTTCCTTGATTGTGTAAAGATCTTGAAATTTTGATTGAAGTTGGTGATATTTGAGATTAGTTGGTTGGATTACTAAACAATTGTTTGGCATGGATTATTTGAACAAGTATCACACTCATTCCCCTCGTCCTCTTATATAGCTTTATTCACGCATTTCCTTTCATATTCGCAACAATTACCTTTTCCCTTGTTCGAAAATAAATGGCATAACTAAATGATTTTAGTTGATAATATGAGTTGTTTGAAGCATATGATGATGTCATATTTTCCCCTTGTTCCCATGAAATTTGATAATCTGATGTATGCATAAATGACCATTATTGTATAGAGCCAATTATAGATTATTGAATTACAAGGTTATTTGATATGATCTTTTGTTGTTTGACCTTATAGTAATTATGCTTTCTATGGACATTGGATGAGTTTCTTTAGCAAGGGAGGGGGGTGAAAATAACATAGGCAATTGGCAAAGAGTCCAACAACCTCACGGGAAAAGAGGAAATAATAAGAGGAAGAGGTTCTCAATCCACTTTGATGTAGATTATAATGAGTTTCATCAAATACTTTAGATTGGTTTTCTTAATCTAGTTGGACAAGGACAAATACCTCATGTACAAGATTATGTGAGACCACCCCCTGTTTAGTCTCAACCTAGTATACTTGGGGTACCAGTTCCACCTCATGTTTCTATGGTGCATGAACCTTATGCTAATGATAGATGAAATTAAATAAATCCAAACCAACCTTCAGGTGTTAAAAGATGGCCTACTTTGTCCTTTCCATTACCACAACCTCCTCCCATTGACCAACATCCAGATCATAAGGTGGCCTATGTTGCTTCCCAAGCTCAGCCATTAACACATGTGGAGTTGCCCAAAGCAGTCCCTAGTCAGTTACTCCAGACTAAAGGAAATAAGCCAACAAAACCTGCTAGTCCATATTCCTATAAAGGGTCATCTCACTCCATCACTTCACACCCTTTTCAGCCATCTAAAGACAACATTGCAACAAATGTTCAATCAACAAACCAAGTAGCTCAATTAGTTCAACAAAGAGAGCAATCAAGCAAGACAAATATTCTAGAAGGGAGTAGAAAGGGAACTATTGCTTCTCACAAAAGATACTCTTTCTAGCACGATTGATCAACAATATTTTATTTATTTTGTCTTACAAGTATAAATCTTGGATTATGATTAAATGAAGAATAAGATTGTAGTTATGATTGATGGATAAGATTGTAGTGATGATTCACATATTTGACATTCTTGAGACAACTCGAGACATGTTTTATTTTTTGGGCTTGCACCTTTTCTAAGTTATTTTTGGATGATGACATATTTCGGGCTAATACAGGATATGGTGGTTACATTTATTTAGCCATGTTTATATTTTTGAAACGACAATGTGAGAATGGAGATTATATGAAAAGATACTAAAGGGCCCCAACTATTATTATTATTATATTCTCTTATCATATTATTAACTTTCCTTAAATTTCGCTAACTGTTTGCTTAACTAAAGGTAGTTTCAAACTACTAAAATTCTTTCTTCATAGATAAAGAGGGAATCACAAGGGGTTTCAAGGTAAGGGAGGAGAGGGAGAAAAATTTATGATAAAATGTTAGCCCTTGTTCAATTTGAGGGGCTTCTTATTTCATTCATATCTAAGTTATCTAAAGGCTAAATATTTATTTGAGGGGCTTCTTATCTCATTCATATCTAAGTTATCTAACAACATTGTTGTTTATTAAAGAAGATTGTTTACATGTTTTTGTAGTCTGTTCATTTCTATTAGAAATTAGATTAAATTTTAGTACTAATAAACATTAGAGAAATTTTAACATAAGAAATGGGCCTCAAAACAAAGAAAATGTACTATAAAAATCAAACAATCACATTTGGAGGATGACATCATGCCCATGGTTGAGGTGGCATTGTTTGGATTAAATTAATACTTGTCACATTTTCAATTGTAGATATGAACCCATAGTTAACCATTGTAGTTCTATAAGTACTTTTGAAATCATAACATAAAATATTTATTTCACACTTTTTCAATATAATAATATAATTGTCTTTTCATAATTTTTAGAAAAAACCAATACATACACTTAGAAAAAAATACATCTATCTTTGCAATACATAAATTTGAAAAAACTATTTTTTTAATTGTTTATAACTTCTAAAATTTAAAAAACTCAAATGTTTAAAAAAATAAAAAAAATTGAAAATATACTTTTTAGGATAAGAGGTTCACATATTTTAAAATTATTTAAAAGGTAAAAACCATAGCATATGAGAATTACCTATATGTGAGAGGGTAAGGATCATGCGTTCTTTTATAATAGACAGCATAAAAGAAGACATGCATTTGGATTACGTATATTTGAGAAGGGAAAGTATTTAATACTTAAGATATGATATGATGTATAGTATCTGATATATATATATATATGGTGCAGAGTGTATTTAATATATATTATATTGTATATTATAGATGGATTTTAAAGATTATGTTTTGAATATATATATATATATATATATATATATAATTTGAAAATATTAATTGTGGAAAGATAAATAGTATTTTGAGAAACTTAATTTTATTTGTATTCATATTTTTATTTCTAGTCATATCAATGTTTTTTATTAATTGTATTTATATACAAGTTTCTAATTTAATTTAACCATGGGTTGGATAGATTCTAGGGTAAAAGGTAACTTGTTAATGTACTTTTCTTATAGGATGACAAACTCATAATATTTTTTTATATCTCTTAGGAGGCCCATTTTTTACCTCAAAATCTCTCTAATGAACTATTTTTACAGAATAAAACTATGGCATCCCAAAGTTTTAATTGATCTAGAGAGAGTCGGTTTTGATTCTTTATTTTGTAACAAGAGGTTTGCATATGATGATCAATACCATCTTAAACTTCCAAGTACTTCTCTAGCCTTTACCTTCGCATTCGTCTACAAAGAAGATCCTCAGATTGATTATCAAGAAAGTTCGGTTATTTTTTATCTCATTTTGAGATTCTTGTTATACCTGTTATTGATTTTATACTTCATTTTCTTGTTTGTTATATGTCTGATTCAAATCAATTTTTCAACGTCACTTTGTAAAATTTATTTATTAACACTTTAAAAAGCAGAGAATCATATCCAAGCAATAAATGCTTGTACACTGATTGATGTTGATGTAATTAGACTTTAAATCAGAGCATCATTCTCCACTATCTTACAACTAGCCCAGTAAGGTTCGAAATTATTGGTCTTAGGATTTTCATTCCTTTGCATCAACACATTCTTCCTAGAAATAGCCTTGAAATATCTACAAAAAAGTCTCAACACCAAGAAATATCTTTAGAAACCCTAGAAGAGACAACAAGAAAGGTGCACACTACATCAATAAATCATATACCATGAGAGAAATAATATTGTAGTCATATTTGATCCCATGATATTTCTTAATGATTACAAATGAGAGGAGGGTATTATATTTATAGAAAAAAGTGCTAACTTGTCCTTCCTTTAGGCCAACCTATCTAATTTTGAGTTTAAAGTGATTTTTTAGGGTGTCACCCACAATTTGGGGACTAAACTTCATAAAACATAAAAGAATGATAAGCTATGATGATAGCTTCAACATGATGAAAAGTTGAGCTCGAAAGGAGGATGTCATGTTGCATCTAACCCAAACACGTGTCTTTTTCCCTCAATGCCCTACTTCTTTAGATGGTATGGCATTCAAAGCTTGCTTTAGAGGTAAATGGTTTTCTCTTCTTATCTAGATGGCCAAAGGAGAGAACGCAATATAATAAATTAAGGTCCAATTCGGTATAAATGAGGTGTGCTAGAGCGGGTACAATAACCCTTACAAGCCCAATCACCTTTACAAAGCATGAAATCATGAGTGTGGCTAGGATATCCAAAGCAATGTGTACTTATGGAGTCACTCCAAATTGCACTAATGCCTACCCATGGCATACATGCTTGACATGATAAGGAGTTTACCACCCACCAAGGGGTAGTCCGCAGGGCCACAAGGACATCACAACTCGAAATGAACACTAAGAGGACATATCATGATCAACCAAGGAGTTTGGAATCCATTATACCAACACTTGTCCTTTTATAATGGAAAAAGGAACTCCCTCCTGGCACACTTGGTTGGGAGTGTTACAAAGAATTTAGGGCGTAACACTCGGCGAACCAAAAATGGAAAGGAAATGTTTTTATTTTATTGCATATGCCCTTTGAAATGTGCTTTGTTCAAACTTGGTAAACCAAAAAAAATGAGAAAACTTGTATTTTTTAGCTAAGTTAACCAATGTTTAACCATGAATTTAAGAAATTTGATTTTTTTATTTGTGTGGTTGTATAAAAATGTCTTGTAAGCCAAAATAAATATTTTTTAGGTATAGGCACACTCTTCCACAACAACAACATTCTCCTTCATAATATTACTAAATATTTTGTTTAACTTCCTTGGATGAAATTTATTTTATTAAGAGGTATTGGGTTCAAGCCCTTCCTTTTCTTATTTTTTGAAAAATCTCATTTAACTTTAAGTTATAAAGTAACATCCTTATAAAAGTGTTTCTCACTTGTTTTATAAAAGTTGATCGCTTATTTTAAAAAGTAACTTATTCGTAAAATTAATTTTTAAGTAAATCTAGTATAAGGAGTAAAGGAGGAGCCGTGGGGCATGGTTTCACTTCAATCACATGGTTCATCTTCTATCGGTGATGTTGCTCTTTGGTTCCTTTATGCCATATTTTTAAAAAATGCATAACTTTTTGTTGATTTTAAAAAGAAACTTATTTGTAAAATTAGTTTCTAGGTAAAGTTAGTAAAAGGGGGAAAGGAAGAGGAGGACGGGGTTTCACTTCAACCACTTGGTTCAACTTCTATTTGCAACGTGGCTCTTTGGTTCCTTTTATTCCTTATTTTAAAAAAATGCATAACTTTTGGCATCTAGAGTTTGATTTTAGTGTAGTTTTTTTAACTATTTATTTTTTCGAGATCTTTGCATCTAAACCATCGCCTTTTACTTTTGAAGACATATTATATACACATCATAATATGGTAAATCCAAGTGATATCATGTTTATCAGTGCCAACTACTTCTCATGGAGATCCTATAAGGAGGAATCTTTAGAAGTAGGGGACTTCACTAGATTACCTTGGGAAACAAAATTGAGCCCATTGATGTCAATAATTAAATAAAACGGGATAATAAAAATGATGAAGCATGTGAATTAATCAAGATATCCATCTCTAATGACTTACTATTACACCTTCAAGGTATTGACCAACCAGATGTGGCTTGGCAAAAATTGGAAAACGTATTTGGTCACTACAATGGGATTTGAGTCACTAGCTTAAAAATGAATTGGATTCCTTAAATACAAGTGATTTCGTTTGCATTGAAGACTATATATCTAAATTCAAAATCCTTAAGGCTCTTAGTTGAAGAATGCAATATATTTAAGCTAGAAAAACAATGTATTCGTGTTATTCTTTCTAAGCTTGTTCCTTGTTCTATTTTTGTATCTACTTTTCACTCCACAAGAGAAGCTCTAAGTACTACTTATACATAACCTAGTCTTGAACCTTTTTGTGATTCTTTGAGGAGAGAGTAAGATATGCTCTTGCATTTTTGAGTGATCAACAATGCAGGAAAGTCTAATAAATCCTTAGTTGCACATTACAAGGATAAATCCAAGCATTCCACATAAGAAACACTCTTGCAAGAATAGACAAAATGAGGGTCCCAAACTCTCTCAACAAGCTCTTACACTCAATGGTGATAAATGCACTAAATTGAAAGGTAAGAAGCCTAACTGGCATTGAAATTTTTGTGGGTAGGAATGTCATGTGGAATCTAATTGTTTCAAGAAAATGAAAGCCTTGGAAGTAGCAATGAAGAAGCACTATTCCAATCTTGATTCTTCATCTAAATCTTCTTTTCATAGACATACACATTTTTCTTTTGGTTTCCTTTAATGCATTTGCTATGTTTCTTCTAATTGGTGTCTCATTGCTTTTGGAGCATTTTATCATATGGCTAAGGATAAAGCCATGTTTTCTTATATAAATGAATGTAACACCAAACAAATATTTGTTGGTGAGAATAGGTCTTTTAGTGTTGTAGGATCTTGAATGATTTATCTAGATGAGGGTCATTTCAAAGATGTATTGTGTTCCAAATATTACTTGCAATATATTGTTAATTAATTAGATCGCACATTATAGTGAAGGTAAGATTGTAAAGTTTTCACAACACCTAGTTGTAATTAAGGGTTTAAAATATCCTAATCATGTCCTAGTAACTTGAATTTTTTATTATATTACTAGGTTGTATATATTTGACAACCTTGGGTCATCATCGTTTCCATCATCTTTTATTGCTCACAACAATGACTTGAACAAACTATGGCATGAACGATTTTTTCATCTCAAATTTTTCTTATTGCATCACTTATGTGGAAAAAGGTGATTGGTATTCCTCTCATTGCTTGTAGATATGGTGTTTGTCATGGGTGTGTTCTCGTTAAACATCATCAGGACAATTTTGGCAAATGTGCCTCTTGACAAGCGTTGGCTCCCCTACAAATTGTTCATAGTGACTTATGTGGTCTGCTTCCTTTTTCTTCTTTGTTTGGCTTCAACTAATTCTTAAATTTCATTGGTGGCTTCTCTAGATGAACTTGGGTTTACATTTTACAATTTAAGGATGCCAGTTTTTGACATGTTTTTGGCCTACAAGGCCATTGTAGAGAAACAATTTGGACATCAAATGCATAAGTTAAGAACCGATGGAGGAGAATATGTAAATAATAAATTTACAAATTACTGCATTGCACAGGGAATTCAAATGAAACATTATATTCCATACACACCACAACAAAATGATTTTGCTTAGAGAAATAATTATACATTAAGGAAATGACAAATCGTATGATCCAATCTAAGGGATTAAGTTGCCATTTTTTGGGTGGAAACCATCAATTGTGCCAATTACATAGTAAATTACACTTGCACAAAAGTTTTAAATGATATAACATTGAAAGAAATATGGATTATTTTGATGTAATCCATTGTTGCGTGTTTGGTAGTGAAGCATGTCCTTACATTCTTGATGAAAACCATAAATAATTATAGCCTAGGAGTGAGAAATGCATATTTGTTGGATATTCTGAAGATGTAAAATGTTATAGACTCCTTGAACCTAATCTAGTGACATTACTAATAGAAGAGATATTATATTTGCTAAAAAATTCTCAGGTCACGAGCTTAATTTGACGTTTGTGTCATCTTTATCCTACAAGCAATCTTCAACAATTGTTCCACATTCTATTCCTAATTTCTTTGCTAGTGATCCTACTTCAGTTTATTCTTCATATGATGATAGTGAGGATGGAAATCCACCTCTTCTTGCTCACTTTCTTCGAGTTGGTTCCATTGAACATTAACTTGCACCAACACCATCATTTCCTAAGTGGGTCCATACAACATGTGAAGCAGTTGGTGATTTCATCATTGATTCTAGAGATCAATGTCAAACATATCCATAGTTCTAATGAATCTCGTTTCTTTTGGGTCAAGTTTCAGAGACTCGTGATCATTAAAATTTATAGAATTTTTTGTCCATCTAGATTAGGACGCAATAGTGAATGAATAATATCTCTCCTTAATGGACCAAGTATGCATTTGATGAAATTGTGGAAAGAAACACATTATACAACTTGATGACAACTTTATACTCAAAACAAGAACTCTAGCCATAAAAACTCATATTTTTGCGTCCAAAACACCAAAAACAACCCCAAAATTGAAAATGGTGCTAGTGGTAACACCCTTTTTTGGGGGGTAGCACCATCAATCACGCCAACCAAGATATCAAAAAAAAACTAAAGTGTACTCGATTGTTTAAAGAACAACAATGTATGTATGCGACCTGATAAAGCACAAACCACGTATATACGTGGTTGTCAGCACTGTCACCCATGTATACAAAATAAAGGGGGGGAGAAAGTTTAAGGTAAAATCATTCAAGGAAATCGCCAATAGATGACTATACCACTAAATACGACATAAAAACTCAAAGAAACTGAGAGCAATTCGATAAAAAAATGCACCCAAAAAGCCCAATAGAAACAAGACTTCCCCAACAAAGTCATCAATTATGTTACGGAGAACATCTTTCTATCACAACAGATAATATGACATAAGAAATCAACTCTAATCCCAAATATTCCATATAAATGTAAATTCTAACAACGAAAAATAAATGTCCATACCTCAACCGAAATTTAGAAGAATTCCATAGTTGAGCTTTCATCCCAATGCTTGAAACCTAGTTGTCCTCAACAACAAAAGTGTCTAAGCATATAACATATTCATGAAATGTTAGCACCTACTCTAGCATAATCCATTTAAACTTGTATGAAGAAAATATACCCATGGTGTTAGGATTTATAATCCTTCCTTGACCAAACTATTTATTAGATTATTTTAGCCTAACTTAGGAGTCTTTTATTAATTATTGGGTCCACTAGTACCATTGGGTTCAATTGGCCTAATGGGGCCACATGTACCAGTCACTAGAGTGTGGGGAACACCGATAGAGGATAACTAAGGCTGACTACACTTGCATGCATTAGTTTAGGCGCCTCCTAGGCCAATCCCTACATTTTAGGAGGCACTGGGAGTCCCGACACCAACCTCCTTCAGTTGTTGCGAGTTGGCAACTAGTTAAGCTTAGTTACTCTTCAGTTAGTTCTACTCTAGTTTAGTTAGTGCTATTTATGCATGGATGTATGTGGGAAGGCACTAGTTCTCACCTACTTCTCACCTACCAGTGCAGTTAGAATGGTTTAACTGATTATAACTTATGGATTGAATAAATTAGAAATATGGAGTTAACCACTTGGAATCTGATAATGATATATACATATTTAGTTAGCCGTGCAATCAGATACAGTTAGAGTCAATTGGTGGATTTGATTTCATCCCTAATGATTTGAATTCCTCCTTATGTAACACCATTGTAACACCGGATTCTTTAATGAACATAATATTGTAATTCTCTGAGCAATACTTGTCTGTATAATTCATTCCTCTTCACTACATAATAATTAAGAAACTGATTGCAATCATTGCTTGATGATATAAATGGCACAACAATTCTAACATGGTATCAGAGCCATCTCAAGTAGGCTTCAAGTCTGTCTACTCTCCATTGAACACCAGAAGCAACTGGGTTTCCACAGAAATCTCACAAAGAGTGCCTTGCTTACTCTGAATTTATTCAGAGTGGCGGTGTGGGCATGACAGACCCTGATAAAGTGTTAATGTCGAGAGGGAAGGGTTGATTCTAACATAGTTCGAATGATTTTGGTTTTGTAGTGAAATTTCTATAATTGCTACGTAGGTTGTGTGAAGATATTGTCTTTTCCAGCAGGAGAATTATGGATTCTCAACCCTCCATGCCTCAGATCCTAACACCCTTCAATTATGTTGACTGGAGGGTAGATATGCAATTGTGCTTGCGCAACAAGGGATACTTCAAGATAATACTTGGAAGGGAGGTCGAGCCCTGTCATCTAGCTGAGAATTTTTTTTTGAACCGCTTAAATGAAGCTTTCGGTTATGTATGTACTCACATATCCAGAGATCTCCTCTTTTACCTTGAAGGTTTGAGGACTCCCATGGAAGATTGGGAAAATCTTGAAGTCTTGTTTGGAAAGCAAGATGAGCTTCTGGGACACATTCTGGAGAACGAGTTGATAACCTTACATCCGAACAGTGTCAATACCATGCAACAATTCTTTACTAAATTCAAGTTTCTTGCACTTCAATGCAGACAATGCAAAATAGAAAGAAAGGATGAGAATCATGTGCTCTCCATACTCAGCAAACTAGGCTCTGAGTATTTTGTATTTGTCTCAATCTTCCATTCCCAATTGGAATATGCCCTCACTTGATTCCTTTTTCGAGTCCTTAATACAGGAGCAAGAGAAGTTGATCTAGATGGGAGTCATCAAGACTTCCAAAGATCAATCCCTGCTAGTGACAGACTCTACCCAAGCGCAAGATAAAGGGAGGCCTAAAGGGAAGGAGAACAAATTTTGAAAAGAAAAAGTGTCCCTATTGTATGAGGGGTTTTCATCCAGAAGACTTGTGCATGAAGAATACCCTCCACTAGTTGAAAGCTCTCAGTGTGTAGAACAATATTGCCCTTCCATAAGGTGTTGAGATGTCTGGTGATGGGGAGCAGAATAAAGAACATGAGAGATTCCATGCATTGCATGCAGGTCTCACTTCGTTGAAGTCTTACTTGATAGATTCTGGAGCATCCAACCACATGGTTGCCTCTAGGGAATCCTTCATCACTTTCCCTCTATCAGGAGGACCTACCAACAGGGATGATTTTAAGGAACCATACTTATTTAAAAGTGTATAAATGTTGGCGAATATTACCAATTCTTAAAATGCCAACTATAAAATGATTGGCGATATTTTTCAAAAAATATTTTAATTTCCAAGGATTTTATATCGTTTATATAATAATTTGGCAATTTTTAGGGTGAAAAAAAATTATCCCATCAAAATTGGGTGATACAAGGCTTCAAAAAATGCAAAATGGTGAATCTTTTTTAGGAGAAAAACATGGAAAAATAGCACACTGGGCTAAAATTCGCCCCTAAAATTATCCCTACCTACTAGTCATATGGGAGATGACTCTAAAATCCCAGTTGTTGAGAAAGGTTCAGATAAAATTTAGAATGTAGAGTTCAATAATGGACTCTATTTTCTCTCTCCTACAACAAAGCAAATTGTTGAAAATGAAGAAGAAGCAGAATATTCCACACAATCAATTCGAATTGAAGAAAGTCTCCTTGGAGTGACTCCTTCTCTTGTTGCTCTGGAAGTTTATGAGATATATGATATCTCATATTCTCACATGGATGATCTAGAAGAAGACATTCAAATATATGTTTTTGAATAAAAACTCTCCTTCCATTCAATGCAACAAAAATTCTAGCGATTCTTCTATTTTAAATTTTGTGCATAGTTTATTGGTGATTGTTTCAGAAAATGAAGAGCAATTTGATTTCTCTATATCTAATGATGTTTCTGGTGTGTAGATAAGTAATACCATGGAAATTTTGGAAACAATATCATATTGCAGGAGTGATTCATTCACTCTCATTGATCTAGAGTTTCCAATGAATTCCTACATGATTGCATGCACCAATTCTCATAATTTTAAAGAAGGGGAAAATTATGCATCTACCATCTCGATGGAGCACACTCTTGGGTCTAACATGAAACTATTTGGATATGATATAATATCGCAAGTATCGCAAGTCTCCTTCAAACTTGTTGTTGGGGATTTGATGTTAGTTTCCTATTTTGAGTTTGCTGATATTATGTTTTGTGAATAATTGGTTATTTATGAAGCTATATCATATTATGGAGCTCAAGCATTCATTCTCCACAGTCCCAGGGTTTCTCTACCTATCTATTTGATCACATGCTCATCTCCTCACAGAACTAGTAAATATGGAGACATTCTACATTCTCCTAGACACTTGTTGTTGGTTGTGGAGCCTAATATTCCAGATCCAGAAA
The DNA here is from genome assembly GCA_001517045.1 of Pseudotsuga menziesii. Classification (NCBI taxonomy): domain Eukaryota; kingdom Viridiplantae; phylum Streptophyta; class Pinopsida; order Pinales; family Pinaceae; genus Pseudotsuga; species Pseudotsuga menziesii. The sequence continues at coordinate 113,860 of LPNX011098484.1, forward strand.
TATTATTCAATTGTGATTGTAACCCAAGAGTACTATACAATCGTTCCCCCTTCCTTGGGGTTTGGGGGCGGAGCCCCCGAGAATTGTTTTTGGGATGTGTGTTAGCCAACAATATTGTGGACCCATGGTACTGGGTTAACCCTAGAATTTTCCCATTGTATTTCCCCTATAAAAGAAAGCATTGTAAAACGACTGAGTATGGTATTGTATTGTATTGGAAGAGAGACTGTGAGAGCGTGAAGAGGAATTGCAACGGTTTTGCTACAGGGTGTATCCCTTCATCTTTTTGGACTGTAATAAAAGGACTGGCAATTTCTTTGAGGACATGGCCCATCGTTTGGGTGAACCACGTTATATCTGTGTCTCTCTGTAATGTTTTAATGTGTTTTGCATTTTTTTTATTGATTTAACTGTATATATGTTATTGCTCTGCAGTCCTATTTTCTAACAATTGGTATCAGAGCCAAAAGGTCTATTTGGTTGGTAAACTCGTAGGAAAGAAGGGTTCCTATTTCGAGTGGGAGCAATGGTGGAAGAAGGAAAGTTTAAGGTCAAGAAATTTAATGGCCAAAACTATCAGTTATGGAAGATGCAAATGGAGAACTATTTGTACCTACCATTGGGCGGAAAAGCAAAACAGCCGACGGCTGTGAAAGATGAAGAATGGGAGGTTCTTGACAAAAAGGAACTGGGAACAATATGGTGTGGAAATTGAACCCAGGTGATAGATCAATTGCACTCACAAAATTACTAATCAAACATGCAAATTTACACACAAAGGAGACTGAAATTGGAGCATAACACTAATCTGTATTGAATAAGTGTATAATATCCAACCATATGAAGTCATAGGTTGTTTTAATAAATAATTACATGAGAGATTCAAATGCATAAGGATGCCATTCAAAATAGACAAAAGCATTCTTACTAAATCTAGTCAAATCCCCCATAGGTGCATAAAGCAGTTTCCAAATCTGCCTAGCTCATGAATTGGCAAAGTCAAGTAGGAAAGCTAATAGGTGATGGAAAGACAACTCATACATGCTTTTATTAGGAGAAAATAATGTAGGATGATGAGGGAAAAAAACAAGTCAACTACACCTAGTCTTACTTTCCCTTTTTTTATAAAACTCAGTAAAGCAGGCAATAAAGCAGAAAAAGTAGACATGCGCTAGGGAGGATCTGGAATAAAGCAGATATGCTAAATATGGATTCCAAGAGGTTTCCCAAGTGCTCCATGACTCATTTTTAGCAAGTTTGACTTCTAAGACATGTGGAAGACAACTTGCATAGAGTGGAATATTGGAAACTAGGAAAATAAGACAAAAATGGATTAATTAATGTCTAAGATAGCTAACTATGGGTTGATTATTTTAACACCCCCCCTTAAGCCTAAATTATGAGTAAATATTAGAAAACTATAGGGCCTAGCAACAAGGCTTAGTCACCCTTTACATACTGCATGTCCATTTAACCAAGGAAAGATGCAAAAACCCAGTGGGAAAATCCTCCCTTAAACATGGATAGTAAAACAAAATTTGAAAATCTTGTCATCAATCATGCTTCACAGCATGATCAGCAATCCCTAGTAGTGATTTGAGATTGTTGAATGTCTTCTCACAAAAAACTTTGGTGAAGATGTCAGCTACTTGTGTCCTGAAGATGCACAGAAGAGTAGGTGAATGGTGCCATCATGCACAAGCTGTCTGATGTAGTGCATATGGATCTCAATGTGTTTGATTCTCTGTCTCTGAAATGGATCATTGCAAATTCGAATGGTGCTATGATTATCACAATAGATAATAGTTGAGAACTATGATTCGAAGCCACACTCACCAAGTAACCCTTGCAACCAGAAACATTGAGTTGCTGCATTTACAACTCCTATGTACTCTGCTTCTGTAGATGAGAGTGCAATGGCACTCTATTTCTTGCTTGACCAGCTGATTGGTTCTTCAGCAAGCATGAAAAATATCCTGATGTTGACTTTCGATCTATGTTGTCACCTACCCAATCATTGTCAGTAAATCAAGATCAGATTTAGCTTTGTAGAAGATCCCATGAGTTCTTGTTCCCTAAACAAAGTTAAGGATCCTTTTGGCTGCTCTCCAATGGATCTCACGAGGCTGATCAATGTATCTTGAAGCCACACTTACTGCATAATAAATATCATGTCGAGTGCATGTAAGGTACATAAAACACCCAATCAGTTGTCTATACAGTGTACTATCTAACATAGGAGAAGAACCTGCTTCTTCAAGCTTAACTCCTGAAAGGAAGGGAGTCTTGCTTGGCTTGCAATATTTCATGTTGAACTTGTTTAGAAAATCCAAAGCATACTTGGACTGATGTAATTTTATTCCATGTTGGGATTGAGCAATTTAGAGACCCAAAAACTAGCTCAACAACCCCAAATCAGTCATAGAAAATACATGGTTCATTGCATCCTTCAAGGAGGCAATTTCTTCTTTGAGCTTCCTGTAATCAAAAGGTCATCCACATACAAGACAATAATCATCAAAGAACCATGAATCAGCTTCAAATAAACATTTGGATCAGACTTGCATCGAACAAAACTCAATGACAGCAGAAAGCCATCAATCTTGGCATACCAAGCCCTGGGGGCTTGCTTAAGCCCATACAATGATTTATTTAGCCTGCACACAAAAGATGGATTAGTAACAAACCCTTGAGGCTGCTGCATGAAAATATCTTCAGTAATATCTCCATTCAGGAAAGTACACTTCACATCCATGTGATGTACCTCCCATTGCTTCGAAGCTGCAATGGTTAAGGCTAGCCTGATGGAGTCCATCTTTGCCACTGGTGCAAAGGTCTCATTGTAGTCAATACCATGTACCTGTGAGTAGCCCTTGGCTACCAATATTTCCTTATATTTCAAATTTTAACCATCAGCAGCAAACTTAGTTTTGAAAACCCACTTACATTGAACTAGCTTCCTCCTTGGGGGAAGATTAACCAGCTCCCAAGTGTTGTTCTTCTGGAGTGAGTTGAATTATTCTTTCATGGCTGCTTGCCATCTTGGATCATGTGATGTATATTCATATGTATGTGGGTCTGATTCAACCATAAGATAGTATTTCTCTGCAAACAAAGGGTCTTTCATGCTTAGGGAACTCTCAAACTGAGATCTAGTCCTCCTAGGATCACTAGGATTTCCAGCTAGTTCCCCAGCTGCATGAATGGTCTTTGCTGCCCATTTTGGTCTTGTAGGAATATTAGGATCTGTAGTTAAATCATCATTATCATACATATCAAAATCAACAAACTCATTTGTCTCTTCACTTACATTCAATGGTTCTGGCGGTGAAGAAGACTCTCCAACTTCAACCGCTGCTAAAGGCTCTTCTTGGAACTGAACACTCCTTTCAATGAAGGATTTGTTTGTGCTCAAATTGATCAGCTTGTACCCTTTTGAATCTTAAGAGTACCCAACAAATAGACACTCTTGGCTTTGGGGCTGCAAAGCCTTCCTCTTTTCTGTTGGAATTCTAGGCCAAGCCCTTGAGCCAAAAATCTTGAAATGGGTCACATTTGGCTTGTTCCCACTCCATGCTTCGAAATGAGTCATACCATCAAGTTGTTTATGAGGCACCCTATTCTAAATATAGGATGCACAATTTATAGCTTCGGCCCAAAACTTTGGTGGCAAATTCTTAGCCTCCAACATACAGGTTGCCATGTCTTTCAGTGATCTGTTCTTTCTCTCAGCAACACCATTTTGTTGTGGTGTGTAAGGGATTGAATGCTGCATATGAATACCTGCATCTTCACAATATTGAATGAACTCAGAATTTACATACTCACCACCATTTTTAGATCTAAGGATCTTGAGTTTCCTCCTAGACTGGTTTTCAACCAAAGCCTTAAAGACTTTGAAGAGGCCAAAAACTTCAGACTTATGCTTCAGGAAGTAAACCCAACAGTACCTGGAAAAGTCAACTATGAAATTTAATACATATTTGGTTTGACTCATTGAAATATGAAGGAATGGACCAGCAACATCACTGTGGATCAACTCAAGAGGTGCAGAGGTTCTCTCATGACTAGCTCTCTCAAATTTATGCCCTGGGTGTTTTCCTAGGACACAACCTTGACAAAATCCCTTGGAAAACTTAATCTTTGGTAACCTTATGACCATTTCTTTTTCACTTAGATCAGAAAGATACTTATAGTTAATATGGCCAAATATTTCATGCCAAATCTTGCTTGCCTCATTAGCATGAATCAGAAAAGCAAAGGGGTTTGAGTAGGGTAGAAAATGTGAAAACCAGTATACCTTCGAAGTGTGATCTACAACTCCTTTTGCAATGACTTTACCACTCGAGATCTCCATGATCTCAACATCATCAGGGGAGAATATGACCTTCTTTGGAGACCCTAAGTGGGTCATCTGATACAATGAAAAGAGGTTAGAACTTACCATACAATACATTGCTGAACTTACCATGGTCAAGATCAATCCTTCCTTTGCCCAAAGTGTCAGTGAGAGAGTCATCTCCCAGCACTATTGGTGGACCTTTCAACATGTCAAGAGAGGATAATACCTCCTTGGTCAAAACCATATGTCTTGAATCTCTAGAGTCTATGATGAAGCTAGGTGAGCTTGATGTGCCAACAACCAATGCATGAACTCTCTCTCTGTCTTCTGAATTTGATCCTCCTTCCTTCTTATTTGAGCTATCAGGAAGGGAGATGTTATTATTCTCCAGGATTTGGGTCAGCATGTCAATTTGCTTCTTCATATAGGATCTTTCAGGATGAAATCCCTTACTGCAGTATGCGCACTTGCTCATTTCTCCTTTGTTCTTCTTCTTCTGGAAGTTCTTCTTGGAGCCTTGGGGCTCCTCTTGAGACTTGTTCTTGTCTCTCTTTTGCTCAGGTGGCTTCTTAGCTTTCTTCTTGCCTTTTGAATCCACCCTCGAATCTCTAGCAACCAAAGCTTGGTCTTTGGAAGGTTTGATGGTGCCCATCATCACCAGTTTATCTTGTTCTTGTGTGAGGGATTCCATGAACTCTGCAAGCTTTGGCATCTTCCAGGCTCGAGCTGTCAAATTGGAGGCATGGAAGGTTGAAAAAAACACTAAATAGTCAGGGCCAAGCTTCAAGAGTATGGCCAAAACTAGTTGCTCCTCCTTATTTTCAATTCCACACCATTTTAGCTACAAAACAAGGGCTTTAAACTTGGAAAAGTAGAGTTGCAGGGATTCAAAGCTGATGGGACTCAAGGAGATCAATTCATTCTCAATTTGATGTCCTCTCATCTCATATGTCTTACCAAAAATTTCTACAATATTCTCGCATACTTCATTTGGTGATGTCAATCCATCAAGATGGAAGAGGAGGTCTCTGGATATGCTCAGACACAAGAGACCATAAGCCTCATCCCTCCTGTTGTGCCATTTAATTTTCTCTACGGTTGCATTGGGCTCTGCTTCAGTTGCCATAGTCACCCTATAGAGACATTTTTCTCTCAACAGTATCTCCATCTCTGCTTTCCATTCAAAGAAATTAAATGGAGTCAAGATGATCTTCTGAGATTGATCCATAGCTCAGAAATTGTCCCTTCAGTCAGTAGAATAGCTCCCTGTAAAGATGTCGAACCTGCAATAGTAATATGGAAGGAAAGAAATCAATCTACAAAGGCTCTGATACCATGTGGAAATTGATCCTAGGTGATAGATCAATTGCACTCACAAAATTACTAATTAAACATGCAAATTTACACACAAAGGAGACTGAAATTGGAGCATAACACTAATCTGTATTGAATAAGTGTACAATAGCCAACCATATGAAGTCATAGGCTGCTGTAATAAATAATTACATGAGATATTTGAATGTATAAGGATGCCATTCGAAATAGTCAAAATCAGGCTTACTAAATCTAGTCAAATCCCCCATAGGTGCATAAAGCAGTTTCCAAATCTTCCTAGGAGCTCACGAATTGGCAAGTCAAGTTGGAAAGATAATAGGTGATGGAAAGACAACTCATACATGTTTTTATTAAGAGAAAATAATGGAGGATGATGAGGGGTAAAAACAAGTCAACTACACCTAGTCTTACTTTCCCTTTTGCCATAAAACTCAGTAAAGCAGGCAATAAAGCAGAAAAATTAGACATGCATTAGGGAGGATCTGGAATAAAGAAGATATGCTAAATATGGATTCCAGGAGGTTTCCCAAGCACTCCATGACTCATTTTTAGCAAGTTTGAATTCTAGGACATGTGGAAGACAACTTGCATAGAGTGGAATATTGGAAACTAGGCAAATAAGACAAAAATGGATTAATTAATGTCTAAGGTAGCTAAAAAAGGGTTTATTATTCTAACATACGGCTGTGCCTGGCTTCATCGGTGGCCTTCAATATTTTGAAAGAAAAAACAACAGAGGGTGTGATGAGCGCATTAAGTAAGCACTATGAAAACCCCTCGGCTTCTAACAACGTATTTTTAATGAAGCGTTTATTTAATATGAAGATGTCAGAAGGTGGATCTGTTGCTGACCATTTAAATGAGTTTAATACACTTACCAGTCAGTTAAGTTCTGTAAAAGTGAACTTTGATCATGAGGTTAAGGCTCTTCTAATCTTGTGCTCATTGCCAGAAAGATGGAATAGCTTGGTCATGGCTGTAAGTAACTCTGTCCCTAGTTCAAACACTCTTAAGTTTGATGATGTTGTTGGTGTTATTCTTAGTGAGGAAATGCGAAGAAAAAGAACAGGTGATACATCAGGTAATGCGTTGACCATGGAGAGTAGAGGGAGACAAAACAAGAGAGGAAGGAGCCCAAGAAATCATGGCAAGTATAACAAGGGAAGATCCAAGTCTAGATTCGGAAAAATAGAGTGCTAGAACTATGGTAAGAAAGGACATCTGAAGAAAGACTGCAAAGCTCCAAAGAAAAAAGGAGACAGATAGCAAGAGACTACTCAGGAAGCGAATGTAGCAGGTGATGTGTTACAAGATGCTTTGATTCTTGCATTAGATAACACTAGTGATTACTGGGTAGTATATTCAGGGGCTTCATGTCATGCTACACCCCATAGGAGATTCTTTCATGATTATGTTCAAGGTGATTTTGGGCATGTTCTATTGGGGGATGATGTACCATGTAAAATTGTTGGAGAGGGTAAGGTACGGATTAAATTAAATAATGGAAGTGAATGGTTTCTAAAGGATGCAAGGCACATTCCTGCTATGAAAAGAAATCTGATCTCAACAGGGCAGTTGGGAGATAGCAGATGTTTGTCTATGTTTGGAGAAACGTGGTGAAAGATCACTAAAGGATCAATGGTAATTGCAAAAGGAGATAGGATAGGTACGTTATATTTATGTCCTCATAATACTGATTATTCTATCTCTGTAGCTTCCACCAAAATAGGTGCGGCGTTGTGGCATCATAGGCTTGTCCACATGAGTGAGAAGGGGATGCAGATTCTCCACTCAAGGAAACTTCTTCCTGATTTGAAGCAGGTAAGTTTGGAATTCTCTGAAAACTGTGTTTATGGAAAACAGAAGAGAGTTAGATTTCTCAGGGTTGGGAAATAAAAGAAGAGTGAAAAGTTAGAGCTTGTCCATACATATGTATGGGTACCAGCTCAGGTACAATCTCTTGGTGGCTCTTGTTATTATTTTACTTTTATTGATGATGCAACTAGAAAAACTTGGGTTTATTGCATTAGACAAAAATCTGATGTGTTTGATACTTTTAAGAAGTGGAAATCTTTGGTTGAGAATGAGACCGAAAAAAGGTTGAAATGTCTCAGATATGATAATGGAGGCGAGTACTGAAACAAGGAGTTTGATAGTTACTATTCACACAATGGGATTCGCAAAGAGAAGACAGTCCCTGGAACACCCCAAGAAAATGGTGTGTCAGAAAGGATGAACAAAACGATCATGGAGCGTGCAAGGTGTATGAGATTGCATGCAGGGTTGCCCTTACAGTTTTTGGGCTGATGCTGTAAACACTGATGTTTATTTAATAAACAGAGGGCCTTCAAGCACTTTGGATGGTGGCATTCCAGAGGCAGCATGGACAGGAAAACAGGTAAAATACTCATTTCTGAGAACTTTTGGTTGTGAAGCATTTGTCCATATTGATAAAGATGATAGAACAAAGCTTGAGGCTAAATCCAAGAAATGTACCTTTATTGGATACACGGTTGATGATTTTGGTTATCGCTTATGGGATCTTAAAAATAGCAAAATCATTAGGAGTAGAGATGTAGTATTCAATAAAAAGGTCATGTACAAAGATTAGTTGCAGGGAAAGAAAGAAGAAAAGGAAAACACAGAGTACACAGTGCTTGATGAAATCAAAGAAAATGAAGTTCCAAAAGCACCAGAAAATCAAGAGCAGCAGCAGGTACTTGAAACTCCTGCAACTGTAAGAAATTCTACCAGGTTAAGTAGACCCCCTGAACGATTCTCTCCTTCACTGTATTATTTATTGATGACTGATTCTGGTGAACCAGAATTTTTTGAAGAAGCAATGCAGGTAGAAACTAGAAAGAAGTGGGAGCAAGGCATGGATGAGGAGATGGACTCATTGGTAAGAAACCACACTTGGGATCTGGTTAAGTTGCCTACAGAAAAAAGGGCATTGCAGAATAAATGGGTTTACAGGTTAAAGGAAGAAGATGGAGGAAAGAAGCGGTACAAGGATAGACTTGTTGTAAAGGAGTTTGCACAAAAGAAAGGTATAGACTTTGATGAAATATTTTCTCCTGTTGTTAAAATGACTTCAATTAGAACTATTTTAAGTCTAGTGGTGGTAGAAGATTTGCATCTTGAACACTTAGATGTAAAAATGACCTTTCTCCATGGGGATTTGGAGGAAGAGATTTATATGTAGTAGACACAAAGGGTATGAGATCAAAGGGAAGGAGAATTTGGTTTTCAAGTTGAAGAAGAGCTTGTATGGCCTGAAGCAAGCTCCAAGGCAGTGGTATTTAAAATTTGATAAGTTTATGACTGAACAAGGTTATGATAGATGTCATTCTGACCACTGTGTTTATTTCAAGAGGCTAGATAACGGAATATATATTATCTTGTTATTGTATGTGGATGACATGCTTGTTGTAGGGTCTAACATGGAGGATATAAATGTGCTCAAAAGAAAACTAGCTAAATCATTTGTGATGAAGGATTTGGGTACTGCAAAGCAAATCCTTGGTATGAGAATAACAAGAGATAGGAAAAATTGAAAATTGACGTTGTCTCAAGGTGAGTACATAGAAAAGGTGTTGCAGAGGTTTAGAATGCAAAATGCAAAACCAGTAAGTACACCTTTGGCCATCCATTTCAAACTAAGCAAGGATATGTGTCCAGAGACACATGAAGAGATAGATTACATGTCCAAGATTCCCTATTCATTAGCGATTGGGAGCTTGATGTATGCCATGGTGTGCACAAGACCAGATATTGCACATGCAGTGGGAGTTGTGAGAAGGTATATGAATAATCCAGGTAAAGAGCATTGGAAAGCAGTACAGTGGATTCTCAGGTATTTGAGAGGTACCACTTCTAATGCATTATGTTTTGGAGGTTCAGACACTGTTCTACAGGGATATGTTGATGCAGATATGGCCGGTGATAAAGACAGTAGGAGGAGCACCACAGGGTATGTGTTTACTGTAGGTGGAACAACAGTAAGTTGGATTTCAAAACTGCAACAGGTTGTTGCACTTTCAACAACGAAAGCAGAGTATGTTGCTGCTATAGAGCCTAGTAAGGAGATGATTTGGTTGCAGAGGTTCATGGAAGAATTGGGTAAGAAGCAGGAGAATAGTAGGCTGTATAGGGACAGCCAGAGTGACATTCATCTTGCAAAGAACTCAGCCTTTCATTCAAGGACTAAACATATACAACTCAAGTACCACTTCATAAGATTTGTTCTAGATGAAGAACTATTAAAACTGGAAAAGATTCACACTAGCCAGAATCTTGCAGACATGTTGACAAAGGGAGTAACCAGAGAGAAACCGAGTTCCTACTCAGTTTCTGTTGGCCTTCAAGCATGAAGGTGAAAATAAGAAATTTTCCAAGTCCAAGGTCCAGAGCATAGTCCAACAAGTGGAGTAGTGGTGGAGTTGCTGTGATCAGTCTCCGAGTGGGAGATTGTTGGTTGTGGAGCCTAATATTCCAGATCCAGAGATATTATTCAGTTGTGATTGTAACCGAGTACTGTACACTCATTCCCCCTGCCTTGGGGTTTGGGGGCAGTGCCCCCGAGAAAATGGGGGTTTGGGGGTGGAGCCCCCGAGAATTTTGTTTTGGGATGTGTGTTGGCCAACAGTATTGTGTACCCATGGTACTGGGTTAACCCTATAATTTTTCCATTGTATTTCCCCTATAAAAGAAAGAATTGTAAAACGACTGAGTATGGTATTGTATTGTATTGGAAGAGAGACTGTGAGAGCGTGAAGAGGAAGTGCATCGGTTTTGTTGCAGGGTGTAACCCTTCATCTTTCTGGACTGTAATAAAAGGACTGGAAATTTATTTGTGGACATAGCCCATCATTTGGGTGAACCACATTATATCTGTGTCTCTCTGTAATGTTTTAATGTGTTTTGCATTTTGTTTATTGATTTAACTTTATATTTGTTATTTCTCTGCGGTCTTGTTTTCTAACACTTGCTCCTAACACTTGGGGATGATTTTTCCTCACATGTTTTGATGTTCAAGGCTGCAATATATCAGTTTCTTCGTTGCTCCTCACATGGTTCAAAATCTCTAGAAAATTTTCTCTCTTATCAGTTGATTTCAGTTGCTCTACATGGGTCCAATTTTCATCTAGCAGTTGTCTATATTTCTAATTGCGTTGAGCATATTCTTCTTCTTCCAAAGAGGAAAATTCCTGCATACATAGCCATTATTTTGGAGAGGTTCACATGCACAACTTCAGGATGCTGCTGCACAAAAGAACCATATTGCTGCATAGAGCTAAAATTTTGTAGCAGTATTTTTGACAAGTTATTTTTCTAAGGAGGAAGCTTCCTTCTTCTAAAGATCGCTTATATTTTCCCATTTCTTGCTTATTTTGAGGGGGGGTTTTCCCATGAGTTTTTCCCCTATTTTCTCATTTTATTAAGAAACATTTTATTATTATCTTTTATATTGTATATGGGTGACTTTTGGCCTTGTTTCCAGGGCCCATAGTTGTCCAAGTTAGGATTCATAATCCTCCCTTGACCAAACTGCTTAATAGATTATTTTAGTATAAATTAGGAGTCTCTTATTAATTGTTGGGTCCACTAGTACCATTGGGTCCACTTGGACTAATGGGGCCACATGTACTAGTCACTAGAGTGTGGGGAACACCAATATAGGCTAACTGAGACTGACTGCACTTGCATGCATCATTTTATGCACCTCTTAGGCCAATCCCTACATTTTAGGAGCCACTGGGAGTCCTGGAACCAGCCTCCTTCAATTGTTGGGAGTTGGTAACTAGTTAAGCTTAGTTACTCTTCAGTTACATTCAGTTAGTTCTACTTTAGTTCAATTAGCACTAGCTATGCATGGCTGCATGTGGGAAGGCGCTAATTCTCACCTACTTCTCACCTACCACTGCAGTTAGACTGGTTTGATTGATTATAACTGATGGATTGACTGAATTTGACATATGGATTTAACCACTTGGAATGCGATAGTGATTAAGACATATTTAGTTAGCCATGCAGTCAGATACAGTTAGAGTCAATTGGTGGATTTGAATTCCTCCTTATGTGACACCATTGTAACACTGAAGTCTTTAATGAACATAATACTATAATTCTATGAGCAATACTTGTCTATTTCCTGTGAGATTTGAATTATTCAGTTTGTATAATTCATTCCCCTTCACTGCATAATAATGAAGAATATGATTGCACTCATTGCTTGATGATCTAAATGGAACACCAATTCTAACATGGTATCAGAGAAATACTTGTCTATTTCCTGTGAGATTTGATTTGTTCAGTTTGCATATTTCATTCCTCTTCCTTGCATAATAATTAAGAATCTGACTGCACTGATTGCTTGATGATCTAAATGGCACAACAATTCTAACACATGGAAATATATATAACATTTGCATATGAAATTGGATGATAAAATAGTATTTCTATTCATCCAAAATAGAAGTACAAAGTGACCTCTATCGAAAACTCTTTGGAGCCTAGAAACCAAGTTCCTCCACCTAGGCCTCCACCACTTCAATCCTCCATGCGAAAGAAAGCTCAAAAAGACAATGGAGAGCTTGGAACATGAACATGAATAGTTCAATCAACAAGGATAAAGGCATGCAGAATCAAGCATATGGCAATGGGGAAAATTTTCACTATAGTTTCCTTACTTTCAAAGTTTCTCCTTCTCAAATGCTTCATAATGGCTCAATACATAGCCCTCAAATGGGAAATGGAGGTTTGAATCAAAGCATTTTTTGACATATGGAAGGTCAAGGATCGTAACCACCATGACTTTCCATGGAAAATACAAAATAATTTTAATTTTGAGCAGAAAAACTGATGTACACAGGCTGTAACGGTGCACCATGTGTATACGAGGGCTGCATAACTATTCACCCACGTGTATCTTTAAAACTGATGTTTTTAGGGTTGTACTGAAGCATTATGAATACAATGAGTAAGCAGGGGTATAGTGAATCTGCATAGGGACAAGGGAAGGCCATCAAGGCATGACGCATAAGGTGTGGAAAATCATTCTATAACATATGCCCCCTAACGTGTGAGGTCAGAGGGTTACACGATGGCCAAAATACAATATGACAATCCTAGAAGTGGAGTAGTGAAGATCCATCCAGAAGAACTAGCCACTCATCAGCATAATACACTAATGACTCTAAATACATGACTGCGAGTATGAACCATATACAAAAGTCCCAGATACATATACGTACAATAGCCATGATTAGGCATAATGGAAATCTCTCATAAGTGGTCATAGCCACATACAATACATAGTGGAGTCTGGTCTCCATATTGAATGAAGGAATTTGGTATATAATGAAGTACACTGCTTTGTTATGAGAACTGAAATCCCATAGGTACTATCATGATCAAGGTAGTAACATTTATGGAATGCTACCATAATCTGAGGTATTTTATACAAACTGTCGATGGTACATGCCCCATCACGTGAATAAAGGTGTTGAGTTCGAACATGATGAAATATGATATGATTATTGGTCATTAAGGTATACTGTTAACAGGTGCGAGACAACCCACTAATGATGAAAATGGGTGTTAAGGTACTGAGTGCATTCAACAAGTTTGAATAGAGATGTTGAATTCGAACACTTAAAGAATCCATCAATCAAGGGACATATATGTATTCCCAATCTTCCAATGGTGAGAGATCTTGCCACTAACGACTACAAGTCTTAAGGAACTCAAATGACTCTAAATCTTGATTCCAGAATTTATGATTTGAACTCGATGCAATGGAATCCGCTAGAAAGAGGGAATTAAGGAATCCCCCATTAACTAACACAAGGTACTCAACTAGGCTAGATGTTTGGAAGAATTTGGACGAACATGATGTGCATGAACCAGTAACCATGTGCGTCTCTCGTGCATACCATATGCAAGAAGAATGCGAAAGAGACCCTCTGAATAGAATCCAATGATGAAGACTACTCACAAAGGTGAGGAAACCACCAATAGGGTCTAATGGAATCTAATACACTACACGAACCCCATTGTGTAAATACATTTCTTTCCATCTAACACAAGGGAAACCACTCAGTCAGTGAACAATGATGAGATTCCATCTCCCAAGTTCAAGGTCAGCTACCAATGATGAAAATACACCCATGATGCCAAGTAGGACAACAACTCTAGAAAGTACTAGGAATGGTCGACATGCAAAGTCAATATATCTAAGGAATGGACGACTCAGGCTAAAGAATTCCTTTTAATAAGAGCATAAGGAATATGGAGACACTTAGGAAACATAGACTCAAATGTGCAAATTGGGACAATGCTATGACATATGAGGCATCAAAATCTCCATGGGGATTGGAACAAGGATAAGTTTAGGGGCGAATTTTAGCCCAATGGGCTATTTTTCCATGTTTTTCTCCCAAAAAACATTCACCATTTTGCAATTTTTGAAGCCCTGTTTCGCCCAATTTTGATGGGGTAAAATTTTTTCACCCTAAAAATCGCCAAATTATTATATAAACGATATAAAATCCTTGGAAATTAAAATATTTTTTGAAAAATATTTCCAATCATTTTATAGTTGGCGTTTTAAGAATCGGTAATATTCGCCAACATTTATACACTTTTAAATAAGTATGGTTCCTTAAAATTATCCCTGGACTGGAAGCTTAACCAATCAGTGGTGAAATTTATGAATAATGAGTGCAGCTCCTAAGGCCATGCTAGAAACTCGACCCATGATGGATGGACTCATAAAATGTGCTCTGTTCAAAGGAGACACGACAACTACCAACATAAGATAATATCATTTCCAGTTCGGTTTTGTTTGATGTCGGTATTTTTCATATGATAAAGCTTGAAAAATAATAAAATGTGCTTATAATACAATAAAGAGGAAAAAATTGTCATGGGCAAGCAAACTAGTTCCAAGCAGTGGAACATACCTATTCTCAACGCAAGGGAACGCGTGTAGGATAAGGACACTCAAAGGAATGTTTCCTCTAGGGTGAGGGGTGATCAAGCTACGAAGGATAAATAATAGCCTATGCTTGGATAGAATTGAGATGAGGTCGGAAAATTTGGCTTATAATGTTGAAGAGGGGAGCTAACATTAGGTTCAATAAGGAAAGCAGATGAATGCAATGCATTTACAACTTGATATAAATTTGGAGTCACTAAGGAAGATAGATAACATAATAGATAAAAAGGAACATGAAGTTTCCATTTGAAGACATGGAGGGACTCCCATACCTAAGGAGGAATTTCAACATGGGCATCGAATGACAAAATGAGTTCTAACTAGGGTACCCATGGTCAAGAAAGCTCTATCTCTTAAATAAAAACACTTCTAGAAGTAGGTGGAAGGTTTTGTGTCATTACAAAGTGGGTTCATACCTAAGGTTTATGTGACATGGTCATAGGATAATGCAACGAATCAAGTGGACTGCAATCCTATCCTATATTCCAGTTAATATTTATACCTACCAAAGGTGTGAACAAGCTCGAAAATGGTCAAAATCCACTAAGGCTTGATGAAATTGCATTAAAAATTGACCTTGCACGACAATATTAGTCCATAACATTTGTAAAGTAATAAAGAGAGTGTGTAAACTATAGAAAGCAAGGTAATTTTCTTTATAAATATTAAAAATTTGACAGTTTACCATACCATTTGGGTTTTTACCACAAATAGTGCTTTTGGAGCTCTTTTCACCCTAAATATTCAAACACAGATTCTAGGATCTAGAGGCAACACAATCGACAATCGTCTGGACCAGGTAAATCCTCTCATCATGCTCTTTCATTTCATAGTTTTTATTTCAAATTTTGATGGTTGATATTTTATATTTTCACCATAGAATCTAGATCATTCGACCCATGTGGGTGATAGATCACCGGGTCGTGTGTAGGGATGGGTTCATGCAGGAAAAGAGAATCTTTCCCATGTGTCCACACATATGTTTAGTCTATGACCTGTGTGGATCACCGTGGGGAATTGTTTTTAAGTATTTAACCTCACCAATCTCTCTTTCCTTTTTAGGATGGTGTGGAGGGAGAGAGAACATGATGATATTGATAGGGTCGTGCATGGTGATATACTGGCCTAACAAGCATTGCAAAGGTGTGGAGTTTACAAATTTTGGAATCTTGAGAGTTTGAGGAATCAATAAAGATTAATACAAATTCTCATAAATTATTGGGATCTGGACATAGAGGCATTCAATCTAGATGGGATGTCACTTAAAATCGAGGTAGAAGATATGCATTTCATTACGGGACTATCTTGCTGAGGTGAGGTAGTCAATATTAGGGCTCATGGGGTCAGTGGGGGAATGAGTATAGAGGAATACATTGTTATATATTTCCTTCCCAACATTGAGAAAGTGGGAAGATGAGTCCCCATCAATGCAATCTAGAGCATAAGCCTCAAGGTGATTATTCTAGTTTTGTTTAGGATATCAGGTTCGACATCATTACATCAGGCATCATGACCTATTATGTTGTATGGTATGAGGGCCACCATTTACGATTAGAGCACTTCCTTGCTAGGAAACATGAAATATTAGCTGATGGAATGAAAACCTGGACGGACCAAGAAATTTGGGTTCTCCATCATACTGTGCTATTTATTTTTTGAGAGGGTATTGGGCCTTAGTCCCATATTTCAAGTCCCTCCTCATGGTCTACGTGATCCATACCAGATTGATTGGACTAAGGTGATGTAGAGGTTAGGAGGTGGCATAGTTCCTTATCCATTTACTAATGACTTCTTCCACTGGTGGTGGCAACAGGTGATCACCATAGATGACTACCACTATGTAGGGATAGACTTCTGCAAAGATAGAGACATGCCACTACGACTAGGGTCTGTATTCAGGGAGATAGGAAAGATCAATTTTTTGTTTTGCAATATTTCATTTTTTTATATTTTTGTTTTAAGGAAAGCAAAAACATATTTTTGGTGGTATCATGTATTGACATTAGGTTCATTTTTTGCAGAGATAGGTCCATGATGACTGGAAGACTATAAACAACACCCACACAGAGTCTGAGGAGATGACATGATCAATGTTAATGCTGAGAGGGAACTATAGAATGTGTAGGGAAACTTGGCCCCTTTGACCCACAGGAACCCTATGGTATAGGTCGAGTATTGGTCTGATGCTATGGAAAGACATGTGGTTGGAGTACCTCGTTCGTGGTTTTGGTTATTCAAGCATTTAACGAATGCTGTAATATTTTACCATGATCATCATACAGGACCACAAGCATAGATGTTGTGACTCTATTTTGCATCGGTCGTGTATATTTTGAGGGATAGAAGCCCAGTTTTGTACTATGACACCATATTTTTTGGAACTTTTATTTGGAAATAAAAACTTAGGGCTACCGGTTTGATAGATGCACATGTGAATGCTTTTTTATTAGTTATGTGACATATGGAACTCTAAAATGTAATTTCCATATGAATCATCAACTTGATTATAGCGTTTAGATATATGAATGTATGTAATGGAATCAAAATTTAGTTCTAACAATTTTTCCCTTAAGAACCTTCTCAACAACATAGGATCTCTAATGTGGTACCAACTATTCAACTATGAAACAATCAATTGTCAACCTAGGCGAATCTCTAAAGACTGACTACCATTTTAAATGGAATCCCGCAACATCTCTATAATCGCACTATATTCAACCACGTTGTTTGAGGATGGATAAAGGCATACACCTCCTGAAGACATGAGCTGATCGTCAGGTGCATAAATCACCCAAGAAACAGGATCTAAGTTCTTTTTATGATGGCTGACACCATCCACAAATCCTAGGTACATTGAAGAATCCGTTGACATCTTCCAACCAATACGAAGCATGCCAACAAACCAATGACACCAAAAGAAAAAACAAGAAACTTTACAAAATTGTACAGTAATATATAAGGTACCACCCGAAGCTTGAGAATCGGGCATAGTAACTCTTAAGGTAGACCCAATTTATGGGATCCTTCAGAACATTCCCTTCAATATATTCCAACTCGTAGGATCCTTTCTCTAGGACTTGCCTCACAATATAAGGACCATGTCGCATAGGATTAAAATTACTTGTCCCAAATGGTTCATCGGATTGATCATATAAGAGGACCAAGTCACCCTCATTATACTAATGGTGATAGACAAAATTATCGTATTAGGAATTGTAACAACACTTATATACTTCTATCACCATGACATCATCTCGACACTGCTCATCAATTTGATCGATGCGGAATAATCATTTTTCTAACTCATAGGTTTCAAGAAGGAACTCTATGGATAGCTTCAAGGAAGGGATTCACATTCTACTGGTAAACTGAATCCACCCCATGGACCAACTAGTACGGTGAAAAACCGGTGGAAGTATTGATTGTGGTTTGATAGGTGCACAAAGAAGGATACAAAATGATATGCCAATTAGTCTTTCTTTGCGTGATGGTATTTTACATAATGGCCTTAAGATATTTGTTAACCACATCGACCTGACCATCCTATTGGGGGTAATAAGATGAATAATTCTCTTGATTAAACCCCACATTTAAATCTCATTCCACCATCATCTTATTCTGAAAGTGACTATCATGATCAGTGACAATCTCCTTTGGGATCCTGAACTGAGTGATAATATGATTGAACATGAAATGCGTGGTCGTGTCACCATCGGATTTGACTGTATTCATGGCGTCTTCCCACTTAGTAAAGTAATCCGCAACCACAACAATATGATGATGCACCCCAGATGAATCTAGGTTGCAATCCATAAAATATATCCCCCACTTGGTGAAGGGACTAACGGTGATGATGGGATGTAACGGGGCGGGATGTGAGTGCATGTTCCAAGAAAACACATGGAAAGGGTGACATCTCTTGACTGCATTAACACAATTTTTAAATATTGATGGCCAATAATAACCCACTCTTTAAATATTCCAAGTTGTAGCAAACCTAGATAAATGACCACCACACACCCCATCATGGAATTCATTAAGCACAACCTCAACCTCCTCGTGATTCAAACAACGATGTAAAATAGAGTGCACCCCACGGTGATACAATGTGTCACTAATGATGAGGTATTTTTTACAGTATAACATAAGAGTTGTCGTTCATCCATAGAGATATGCAGAGGGAACTTCAAGGTCCAAATATAGATGATAATATCACCATACCAAGGGTCTGTGGACAAGATGAGAAAAATGTGCTCATCCACGAAGAACCAACATCAACTCTATGAATACCAAAGACTTATTAGATTTTGCAGAGACAAAAATAAGGTTGAATTCTTGTAAAATAACATTCAATTTATTATACTCCCCCCCTATCATCTGTCTAGTCAAGATGAATTTTAATTGATTGATATTATATACAACCATGGTTTGGCGAAGTAAAATGCAGTGTTATAATTGTTGGACTAAATGAACAGTAACCAAGGCCAACTTATCCACATGAGTATATCGAATTTATACATCAATTAGATTTTGGATAAGACAATAAATAACGTTCTCATGGAGCTCGTTATCCTCTTGAACCAGGACCATACCAAGTCTCTTGAGACACAACGACATAAAGAAATAAGTATCTACTATAGTATGAGATACTAAGAAGAGGGGTCAATGCTAAGTATTTATTTATAGCATCGAATGACTCCTGGGATAGATCATCCCATAAGAACGAAGTGCCCTTCTTCAATAAGCTCATAAAACCCTTGGTCAGGTTGGCATAATTCACAACGAATCAACGCAAGAAATTAGCCATCCCTTGAAGACTATGACTTTGTCAAATTATGCATGGTGGAGGAAAACGAAGTTGTTACAGAGAAAACTTCCTATGGATTGGGGTAGATCACAACAGACTGTATGACACTAGAAATAAACCCATTTCCATAGGAAATAGAGATAATCAAAGCTAACACTAAGGGATATAAGGTGTACCTTATTTTAGAAGGTTGTAGTAGATCCCTGTTGATCTTTTAACCATGCTTGTACCTACATTCCATTATCAACAACAACGAAATAGACAAGTAGGATATATGTTAAGTGTCAGGCCGACTCTAGCATATATAAAACTCATATGTATAAATTGAAGTAACTACATCCATGGATAAAGAACATTCATAGTTACACACATACAATTGACGAGAAATGGATATTTCTATTGATAAAACAGAGACACAGGTGACAAAATCTGTCGACACCTCATTGAAATGGAGAAACCAAGTCCTCCACCACTTCAATCCTCCATCTCAATGACAATCTCACAAGACAATGGCAATCTTGGGAAGAGAATCAAAGGCTGCTCAATAGGATAAAGGGATGCAGACTCAAGCATGTATGAATGGGGCACAAACCCACTATAGTTTCCTTTCTCTCATAAGTTCTCCTCTCCTAATGCATCCAAGAGGCTCAATATATAGCCATTTAATAGGAGGTGAAGAGTCCATTCGTAGCATTTCTAGGCATATGGAATTCCAATAGTTAAGTTATTCATGACTCATTGATGAAAACTCCAAAACATTTTCTTTTTGGGCATATTTCCTGATGTACACATGTCATAGTGGGACAATTTGCATGTACACGTAGGTTGTAATATTGTGACCCGCATATAGGAATAATTAAGGATTTTTTAAGGGTTTTCTTGGAACATCAAAGTATATTTTGAGCAAAGGGGGTCCAAAGAGTCTACATAGGGACAAGGAAGGCCATCAAAATGTGATCTACCAAGTGTGGTAAAATAAGTTGTAACAAATGCCCTCTAATGTGTGAGGTCAGAGGGGTAACACGATGGACGAAATACATTATACCAATCCCAGAAGTGGAGTAATGAATACCCAGGTGGAAAAACCAACCACTCATTAGTACAATACATTGATACATCTTAGCATGTGACTATGAATATGAAGTGTAGCCATCCCAGATACATAATAGTACAATGGCCATTCATAGACATAATAGCATATGTCACATGTGGTCATCGCCACGTACAATATATAGTGAAACAAGATCTCCATACTGAATGAAGTATCTAATAGAACACTAGAATTTGGGCATGAGAGATGACACCTCCTGAATACTTGTACAATCAAGGAGGTAGTATGTATGGAATTCCACCAAGGTCGGAGGTCTTATACACAAACCACTATTGGTACATGTCCCATCACGCGAATAAGGGTGTCAATGTCAAACATGATGGACCATCATCTGATTACCGGTCATTGATGTATACCGTTAACAGATTCAAGATATCCCATCGATAATGATAATGAGAATCAAGGTACACAGTGCAACCAAATAAGTGTGAATAGATGTGTTGAGATTGAACACTTGAAAGAATCCATCGATCAAGGGACATTGATGTATTCCCAAAATTGTCAATGGTGAGAGAACCTACCACTGATGACTGCAAGTCTTAAGGCACTCAATGGAATCTAGATTCCTATTCCAAAATAAATGATCTCAATTTGATGGAATGGAATTCGATGGAAGGAGGGCATTAAGGAATCCCCCATGAAGCAACATGAGGTAATCAACAACGATGGATAGTTTGGAAGAACTCATGAAAACAAGATGTTCATGAACTAGTAACTATATCGAGAATGGCTGAAATGTAAAGACAAGATAACTAAGGAATTGATGACTCAGGATAAGACTTCCTTCAAACAAGACCATAAGGCAGATGGAGACTAATAGGACGCATGGACTCAATATGAAAACTGGGACAACTCCGCGACATAGGAGGCATCAACAGAGGCTCCATAGGGACTAGAAGCATAACCAATCGGTGGAGAAAACTCAGAATAACAATTACAACTCCTAAAGTCATACTAATAACCCAACCAATGGATGGAATATACAATGCTTTGTTCAAAGGAGACATGACACAAAAACTGCCAAAAGTAATATCATTTCTTGTTTGGATTTTTATGTGTTTTAATTTTTTGGTATTTTCATATTGAAAAGCTTGAAAAAGAATAAAATTTCTTATAGTAAAAAACTAGGAGGAAACGAGTGTCGCAGGTGAGCAAACTAGTTCCAAGAAGTGGAACATACCTATGCTCAATGCAAGGAAGCACATGTAGGATAAGGACACTTGGGGGGATATCTCCACTTAGTAAGGGGGTAATCAAGGTGCAAAAGATATATGAAAGGATTTTCTTGGCTGGAATTAAGGCAAGATAGAGCTATATGGCTCATAGAATTGAAGTGGGGAGCCAACATAAAGCTCAATACGGAAAGCAGATTCATGAAATGCAATTACAACTTGATATCAACAGGAGTCCCTGTGGGAGATGGACAGCATAAAGTTCAAGAGAGAATGAAGTTGTTGCTCAAAGACATGGCATGACTATAAGGGAATTCTAGACCTAATGGAAGAATCTTACCATGGGTACCAAATGGAAAAGCGAGATCTAACTAGGGCACCCATGAATAGGAAGGCTCTACCACTTACGTAATGCCACTTCTAGCAGCAATATGAGGTTTTGTAACATTACGAAGTGGGTTTGTACCTATAGTTTAAGGTGAAATGGTCATAGGACAATTCATAATGCATACGAAAAGTGATCCTATCCTATATGAAAATTCAAAATTATACCTTTTATAAACACAAACAAATCAAGACCTCAAAAAAGTGCGTTCAAAATAAGTCCCTACACCACAAATTTAGGCCAAAACAGTTCAAAAAGGTTAAAAAAGGTCCAAACTATAGGCTAGTGGGTAAAAATTTCAAAAGAAATTTTATAAATAGTAAAAAAATCATATTTTCACCATACCATTTGACTTTTACCACACATAGTGCATTTGGAGCCATTTTGGACCATGAACTTCAATTGCTAGTTCCAGGAGCTAGGAGCAATGGAATCGCGATCTATCAGGGCCAGGTAAATCTCATCTCAAACCCTATATTTTTTATGTATTTATTTTAATTTTTCATGGTACAATTTTTTGTTTGAATCCACCCAAATATGGGTATCCCGGGCCATGCGAGTCACAGTTTATCGGGCCATGTATGGGGATGGGTATACGTGGGAAAAGCGAAGCCTTCCTGCATATATGTGCGACTGTCAGTAGGAAAAGTCGCGTATGTGTGCACGCATACACCCCAAAAAAGGAAAATTCTCATAAAACTGTATGTTTGTTTTGCAAGATGGTACTAGAATGGAGGGAACATGAACATGAGGATGTGGATAGGGAAGTCTAGGGTGATGCAAATGCCCAACAAGATTTAAGAGGGTGTGGCCTATACAAGTTTTGGAAACTTGGGAGCTTGAGAGCTCAACCAAGGATTTTGAAAATTCTCTTTCACTATTGAGATCCAGATACAGAGGATTTTCAGCTGGATGGTATGCCCCCGAGACCCGAAGTTGAAGACATATATTTCATTACTGTATTATCCAGCCGAGGCAAGGTAGTAAACTTGAGGTTTTGTGGGGTGGGAGGTGGGCTCACTATAGATGAGTATATAGCTGTGTACTGTATTTTGGATACTGGAAATATCAGAATCCAGGTTCCTATGAACTCCATCCGAATTCTCGCTCTCAAGGTCATAGTAATGGTTTTATCCAGAATTGCAGGGTTGGCATCCTTACACTAGGCCCCCATGACTCTGATGTTCTATGTTGTAGAGTGCATGAGACCAACAATATATTATTAGAGCACCTCATTGTTGAAAAATATGAAGCATCAACTGACTAACTGTAAGACGGGAAGGACAAGGAACTTTGGGTTTTCTAGCATACTTAGCACTTTCTTCTTTGAGCAGGTACTGAGCCTTAGCTGAAGAGTATGTGTTCCTCCACATGGTCTATAAGATCTAGCCCAAACCCATTGGGTGGATTTGATGTGGAGGTTATGGGGAGGTAGGAAACCTACACCATTCCCACCAGACTTATACCATTGGTGGTAGTAGAAGATCATGGCAGTGGATGCCTATCTCTATGCAGGGATCTACTTCCACAGAGACTCGGATATACCATTACCACCGGGTGCCACATATGGCGATATAGGTAACAATCCCAAATTTTTTTTTTTGAAATATTTGATTTTTTGTATTTTTGATATAATGGAATCAAAAACATGTTTTTGGTGGTATCACGTACTGACATTGATCATGCACATGCAGATGTGGGTCCTATGTTAGGATTATTATCAATCCTCCCTTTTTCTCCTTTAGACCACATAAAATCTATTTGTTTAGTTTCCCTAGCTTAGGAAGTCTCATCACTTTACCAATGCATGGGGGAATGACTAATGGACATCTGCCACTTACTGCACATGTCTACATGCATTTTGGAGCTCCAGGGATCCACTCGGAGTGCCACCAACAGTGTCCAACCGTTCAACCCAATAGGTCATTAATTATACTCAGTTAAACTCTGATCCCCATCAGTTATATCACTTCCATTGTCTTGAGCGCCAGTTTGCATGATTCATGGGAACATGGGTGCCTTTTCTCACCCACCCCTTCAGTTAACTGATTATAAATAATTATTAACTGATTTAATGACCTATAGTTTCACTAGTTAGCTATTTATGATGATTCTCTCACTCCTAGTTAGATCTGGAGTCAGTCTAGATTGGTAGATTCAACTTCCTAAGAAGGTATTCAAATTATTCATTGATGTTATACTATATATTCACCCATAATGTGAATAATAATTAATTTAAGATTTCTCATATTGTTCTTCAATTATTATCCTCTTTATTTCTCTTGTGCAATTTATGTGAAGACCGTTTTTGGCCCAAGATCTTCCTGTCATAATCTAATATGGTATCAGAGCTTGGTTAGGATAAAAAAAAATTGTCTTTCTAGTTTTGTGTAGGTATTCAGTTGTCTCACCAGTAGCACAACAACAGAGCATGGATCTATCTAAGATAGTAACCTTAAATTCATTCAATTAGTATGAAAGGAAAGCCAAGATCGAGATACTACTGTGCAAGAAAGGTCTCTACAGAGTTACTATGGCATTAGAAATCAAGCCTAATTCTCTTGCTCAGAAATCAAGGTGGCATGTTGGAGCAAGGTCCCGCAGCTACAGAAGAAGCTGCCAGTTTAGCGGATAGACAGTTTTGGCGGAGAGAAGATAAGGTAGAGCTACGACGTCGTAGCATGTTTCCAGCTGCAGATCAGAACCGGAAACCATGACTGTTGGGACAGAAAAGTCAAAGGAGACGATGGTACCTGAGCGGCCGAGAAGAAAGAGCTCACCCATTGCATTGAAGGCAGCGGTGGAAGACAGGAGGGCTAAGATACCCTCATAAACGGAAAGAAGCAACGAGGCCGAGGTATTGAATACGAAGGGCAGAAAAGGGAAGCGGTGCACAGTACCCATGATCAGTGCCGGGAAGTATGGAAGACCGCAGAGAGCTGTGGTGTGACGAAAAGCGGCTACCTCAAGTACAAATATGCCGACTATCACTAGTTAGGGTTTTGGGTTACTGTTGGGACAGGCCCACAGTGTTGTAATGGCGAGACCTTCGGGCTGCCTATAAAGAGATGTATTTTTGTATTGTAAAGGGTTGGTTAGTTAGTTAGTTGGTTGAACAATTGTATAAGGTTGGACAATTGTTGGTCAGTTGTATAGGTGTCAAGCTCTAGTTCTGTTATTAGCAGTAGTTATCTTACTATAACCAGTAGCTAGCTCATTGAGCATGCATGTAACGATCCGCAGGGATCGACAGAGAGGGAAGAGTATATTGTAAGAGGTGCAATATAGAGAAGAGAAGAGATCTAAGAGAGAAGGGCTCCAGGCTGTGTGCGGAGTTACCCAGAAGATCTCGAGTTACATATGCGGTGCAGCAGAACTGTGTTTACCTTCCCCTGAGCTATAATAGAATCACAGTTCTGTGGACGTAACTTCCATCCTGGAGGTGAACCACGTTAAAATCGAGTGTTATGTGATTGATTTATGTGTGTGATTGATAGTTGCATGTATCAGTTATTTCATGAACCTTGCTTACAGTTAATGTATGTATGCGTTATTCAGTTTATAGCTCTATAGAAGTAATTGCAAGTTGAAATCCTTAAGAACTTGGTATAAAAGTCTACCTATTTTTCAGTTCTTATAGTTAATAATCGCAGAGGTAAGTAGCCTTGTATGTTGAGCCTCGTAAGTCGGAGCAAGTAGCACTAAGTACGCAGAGCCATAGTAATAGGATATCGCAGGGAGGCGATATCGCACCAGCAGAGAAGCTGCGGTGCGTTGCGGTTGAGGATCTAGCATAGGAGGGAGTTACGTGTAGTCTGAGGCGCAGCGATGCGATAAAGGTTTGGAGTCATCACGAGTAAGAGGAGGTGCGCATTGCGCAGATAGAAATCTCACAGGCTAGAAGAGCTGCGAGACCCCCCAGGCTACCACAGAACCTGGTCGAAGACACTTGAGTCTTTGGCCAACCCATTAGAATCACTTCGGGTGAGACTTCAGGCCACTTTGCGGTCTATCGCCGAAAGGGCCAGTGAGCTAGGGGTGTTGTTGGTTAAATACAGTAAACCCGAGTCTGCCCCGCGACCAACAAAGGGTTCCTTTGTCAGTTTTGAACAAACTGAGCATTGATGTTCTGGTGGCGGCCTACTAGAGACGAACTCAACGAGTGGGTTTGGTCTAACGAGAAAGATTTTGTCGAACGAGAGAACAAGAGTCCTACACTGAGTACAGAGGTCTAGTTACAAAAACATATCGTTACAGACCTTGATGCGATATTTTTTGCAACCTTTGGAAACGATCTTTACGACTGGTTATCAAAGTTGACTGATACAAGCATACTCAAGAAGAAAAGAAACATTATCTAGACACTGGATCTGATTCAAACCGTGAAGAACCTTGATAATTGCATTACGAGAGCAGTAGACTTCTGGCTTGCGAGTGTGCTAGAAGGCTTCGTCATAGAGTTTGCAGTTGACCAGAGAAAAAGCTTCAGCGAGGCTGAGTCCTATTTCTTCAAAGGATATCGTGGTAAGTACCTAAAATATTTAAACTTGTCCATTAAGATTTTATTACATGAAAAAGGAACAATGGATCTAGTTTCAGATGAATAAGTAAATATAATAATGTCACAAGAGTTTCAAAGTGATCTTGATGAAATTGGATGAACACGTAGTGGAAAGAAATATAAAGTAGATTTCAGACCTCCCATATTTGAAGATAGTCCAAATAATACTAGACAACAGAGTCATAGTACCACAGAAGGAACAGAGGGGGGTATCCCTTACCACCCTTACACCCCACAAAAACAGACCGGGACTCAGAACAATCCCGTAGGAACTCCAGCCAGTAGCTCGCAGACAGTACCTACTACCGCTACATCACCTTTAGCTACACCGCTGAGTGGTAGTCGCACAGCAAATCAACATCCACCACGTAGAAATAGAATGGGGGATGATATGAAGCTACCTATCTTTAAGGGTACAGGGGCAGAGGACCCGGAGCAGCATTGGTTTCTCTGTGAAGCCATGTGGACCATTAAAACCATCAATGATGATAATATTAAACTTGTACAGTTGGTCACCACACTAAGAGATCGAGCCTTAACATGGTATATGAAGTATACCACAGTACCCAGAACACTTTTCCAGATCAAGACCGCCATGATTAAAGAGTTTAAGAAACCTAAGTCTGAGTCACAGTGCATTACAGAGCTCAAGGACATCAAACAGTTACCTATAGAGTCGGTGTGGGACTTTGATCAGAAATTCAAAGCCCTTATAGACCAAGTCAGCTTTGAGTTTGCACCAGAGCAGCATAAGGAATGGTTTATTGCAGCGCTGCTCCCTCACATTAGACTACCGTTAATGCAGTAGAAACTCCAGACGCAGAATGACGCGTTGGAGATGGCGATGAAACTAGAGGCTTCATCTCTAGCGGAAACTAGCACAGGCATGACAAATCTTAAAAACCAGTTGGCTAATATCATGTTATAGCTGCATGAGATTAAGAAAGGGAAAGAGGTTGCGCAAGACATATGGTGCATAAGGTGTAAAGCACAAGGCCATACTAAAGACAACTGTCCAGTATTTGTAGAATATATAGTAACAGGGGCTCCTAACCCCTTACCACAAACCCATGGGCTGTGGTGTGAAATATGCAAAACACGAGGACATCTACCTCAGCAGTGCCCTCTACTTCAGAAGTATGTGCAGACACCTAAGAACTTATACTGCGTCTTCTGCAAGTCTGTAGGCCATGACGAACATGATTGCCGAGCCTATGATCTCATGGTTGGGAGCAAGCAAGACATGTACAAAGTCTAATTAGAAACACAGGGCCCAGTAGCAGGACCACAGCATGATCCAGCGTATGGTGGCCATGGAGGAGGATTCAGAGGACGAGGACGTGGAGGAGGCTTTGGCCGTGGAGAAGGCTTTGGTCATGGTTGCGGACCAGTGACTTGCTACAACTGTGGAGTTGTAGGACATTACGCTAGGGACTGTCAGAGTCCCACCACCACTTGTAATTATTGTAAATATTATGATCATACTATAGAGGAATATCCTACCTTGATAGCTAAGATTAGGGAACCTAAGCCAGCAGTACACCAGAACATCTAACTTATTGCTGCTAAGTAGGAAGAGCCAGAACCAAGAGTCAACATTGTGACTCACAGCGGTGTTTCTACCAGTGGGACATCGCAGGATGCTAAAGAGAACACAGGTCAGGAGTGGGTGCACAGAGCTCCTAACAAAGAAACACCAATTGACCTGTAGAAGAATAAACAGACATTTCAGGAAGCTAATACTTTCTTTGATGACCCTATGCAATCAGGATCTTAGGTACAGGTGCCTAGGGGTGTACCGCAGCAAGCACCTTGGTGGCGTTAGCCCTGTACAGATACCGTAGGCTACCACATCGGGCACATGCGATGAGGACGAGATGACAGGAAGTGTACAATCCTTCCTGCGGAGTTGTTTAAAACTCATGAGAAATGAGCAAGCTATCGGAGAAATTAAGCGCATCATAGATCAGTGTCAGCCATCTTCTTCCGTGAGCAGTACATAGCGTGCTGTTCATAATATTACAGGACATACAAGAACAAGAAGAGAGATGCAACTCACAGCACATATTGGAGAATTCGAAATGGATGAGGTGATCCTAGATCTAGGATCAGACGTAAATGTTCTGACTAAGCAGACATGGAAACAGATGGGTAGCCCTAAGTTAGTCAGATCACCTATCCATCTGAGATTAGCTAATCAGCAGCGGGTATCACCCCTGGGTCGATTACCGCAGGTGCCAGTTGACATTGACGGAGTTCGCAGCTTTGCAGACTTTGAAGTTATAGAAATCATTGGCGATAGTAGATCATATCCAGCACTACTAGGCATTGATTTGGTGATCGGTAACATGGCCGTTATCAACCTAAAGAGAAGGCAAATGACCTTTGAGGACGCGCAGATCCGGGTCATCACACCGTTGGATCCTTTTCAGGGTCCTAGATATATTGAACCTATCCGAGCAGAGGAAGAGGCATGTAACATAGAAAGTCTCTATCAGATGACTGCGAACCAGAGCTACTACATCAATCCGACCGTAGAAGGGAACATTAGTTGGCGATGCGACAGCTCATGTACATTAGATTCAGATGTTGGTCTAGAGAATTGGTAGAACAGACTTCACGAAGTCTCAGCGCCTAGATGCGCGTACTTGACTAAGTCACTACGATGGATTGGCGCAGAGATCAATAAGATTCCATCGTTTCATGGTCTAATGGATATCCATGACTTCCTCAAGCAGTTTGAACAACAAATTCCTCACGAGCAAAGGATCACAACTATGGACCTTGCAGTACGCGCCACACCTGCAAGATGGTGGTATGCACATAAAGAGAATATCGCATCATGGGATGATATTAAGAGACTAATGGCGATCAGATTTTCTATCGACAGAGAGTATTCCCAGCAGAAATATACAGGAGAAAGTGACCCCAGGTCACATATTCAGACATGTGAACAGAATTGGTCGGACATTCCCAAGGATGAATGGGTTTGCCGATTCATTCACACTTTGGACACAGTTCCAAGGAACTGGTACACAGAGACTGAACTACGCAAGGGAACAACTACATGGCCACTTATGGTAGACAACTTTCTACTCACCTTTGCTTTTGAATCTGAGTACCCAAGTGTTGACCAGGCCCTAGATATAATAAAGATCAAGATATTTGAGGATTGTACCTTATCAGTACAGACTCAGCCTGAGTGGGCCATCCAGTTAAAAGATGCGCTTGAGTGCTATAACTTTGAAGCAGAACCAGAGGAAGAGGATGAGGATCCTCACAACACCAACATTCCGGAGTCAGAAGGGACTCGCGATGTTGAGGGACCACAGTTAGAAATTCCAGCAATCACAGATCCCATCAAGATTAAAAAGATCAATATCGGCACAGACACAGAACCAAATTTTGCCTCTATCAGAGACTATTGGAATGATGAAACAGTCGGACAGATTGCAGACTTGCTACATGACTATCAGGACCTATTTCCCACCAAGTTCACAGAGATGAAGGGAATATTCGGAGACCTGGGAGTAATGAGGATACCATTGAAGGAAGATGCTCGACCAGTCAAGCAGCGTCCATATAAATTAAATCTGCGCTACAAAGAAAAAATTAAGGATGAGATAGATAAGATGCTAGCAGCAGGCATCATTGAGCCCGTAGAAGAGAGCGAATGGGTTAGTCCCATGGTCATACAAGGAAAGAAAAATAAAGGAGACATCAGGATCTATGTAAACTCAACGATGCATCGCTTCATGATCCATTTTCGACACCGTTCACTGATGAAGTGTTAGACAACGTCGGAGCACAGGAGATCTACTCCTTCACTAATGGCTTTTCAGGCTATCACCAAATCGGAATCCATCCAGAAGATCGATCCAAGACCACCTTTACAACAGAATGGGGCTCATTCTAGTATACGGTAATGCCCTTTGGTCTTAAGCATGCACCACCTATCTTTTCTAGAGTAGTAGTTGCCGTGTTTAAAGAATACATCCATAAATTCCTAGAAGTTTATTTTGATGATTGTACTGTATTTGGATTAATTGACAAGCACATAGGAGATTTAAGACTGATGTTAGAGAAATGTAGGCAGTACCATATTTCTCTGAACTTGAAAAAATGATATTCTTTGCGCCATTTGGTATTTTGTTGGGTCACATTGTTTGCAGACAAGGATTGATGGTAGATCCCGCAAATATTGCCATCATCGTAAATCTTCCAGCACCCAACTCAGTCAAACAATTGAGAACAGTACTTGGTCATACCAGGTACTACAGAAAATTCATCAAGGGATACACAAAGATCACAGCACCGATGGAGAAATTGTTAAAGAAAGATATAAAATTCCTATGGAATGAGGAATGCCAACAGAGTCTAGACACACTTAAAGAGAAAATGGTTACAGCACTCATCTTAGTATTACCAGACTGGACTAAGCCGTTTCATGTACATGTGGATGCATCGGGCATCACACTAGGGGTTGTTTTAATGCAACCAGGAGAAGGGGATATTGATCATCCTATCGCATACTCCAGTAGAAAGCTATCGACTGTAGAAAAGAACTACACCACGACAGAAAGAGAAGGCTTAGCTATGGTGTATGCGCTGCAGAAGTTCAGGCACTACCTATTGGGTGCCTCGTTCAAGATGTTTACTGACCATTCTGCATTGAAGTACCTGGTCAATAAGCCAGTGTTAGGGGGGAGAATATGCAGATGGTTACTCCTCTTTCAGGAGTATGATTTCGAAATCATTGTGAAACCAGGAAGATTGAACACCAGACCTAATCATCTGTCAAGGATAGACTCAGGAGAAGAGCCGAGTAACCTAGAGGACAATTTTCCAGATGCGCAGTTGTTGTCTATCCAGATCACAGAAGACTACTATGCTGATATCATTCACTTTCTCACCATAGGATTAGCACCTGATGAGTTTACTAAGCATCAAAAGAAGCAGTTAGTTGTTAAAGCAGCAAACTTCACCCTAATCGCAGGACAATTATACAAGTTAGGTCCAGATGAAGTCCTGCGCAGATGTGTGATTCCGCATGAAAAAGACGCTATCATCAGAGAGGCACATTCAGGAACCGCAGGAGGTCATTTCGCAAGAAAACGGACTGTGCAGAAAATCCTAGCTGCAGGATTATGGTGGCCTACGTTGCACAAGGACACTAAGGACTTTTGCAGATGCTGCGACATCTGCCAGAGGGTAGGAAAACCCTCACGACGAGATGAAATGCCGCTGCGACTGCAGGTCACGCTATGCACATTTGACACGTGGGCTATAGAGTTTGTGGGTCCTATCAACCCACCAGGAAAACGCACTGGTGCGAGATATATCATTACTAGCACAGAGTACCTCACCAGGTGGGCAGAGGCCAAAGTAGTAAGAAATTGTGATGTTGCTACAGCCGCACAGTTTCTTTTTGAAAACATCATCAGTAGATTTGGATGCCTAGTAGTTTTGATGAGCGATCAAGGTACACACTTCTTAAACCACACTATTGAGGCCTTGACGGAAGAATTTCAGATTCAGCACCATAAGAGCACTCCCTACCACCCACAGGCTAATGGTATGGTGGAGGCCTTTAACAAGATTTTAGAAAGCTCTCTTACAAAGATATGCAACAGCCAAAGGAATGATTGGGAACTCAGAGTTAACGCTGTATTATAGGCGTATAGGACCACATGCAAGAAACTTACAAGACATACACCTTTCAGTTTGGTGTATGGACAGGGGGCTGTTATGCCCATGGAGTATATTCTTCCCAGTTTAAGAATCGCTCAGATCACCGGGATGGCTGATACAGACACAGTGGATGAAAGGCTAGCATAGCTGCTTGCCTTAGAAAAAGACAGATTCATCGCTGGCTTCCATCAGAAAGTGCAGAAGGCACGAGAAAAAGCTTGGCATGACAGACACATTAAGAGTAAGACCTTTCAGATCGGAGACCTAGTACTCCTCTACGACAGTAAGTTTATTAAGTTTCCAGGAAATTTCAAGACGCATTGGCTGGGGCCATATCAGATACAGCAAGTTACAGAGGGAGGTACCATTTAGCTTAGCAAAATGGATGGGGAGATTAGCCCCACATTGATTAATGGCAGTAGGCTCAAGCTTTATAGTGACAGCCACCCCACCTCTCAACCCTAACTCAGAGTCGCAAGTGGTGCAGATGTCCAGTGTAGTTGAAAGGAGGCATCGCATCGGGAATTAGTCTACACCGGCAGGTATTCTAAGTACGAGGAATCACATAAGGACGGTTCATTTTGCGCAAGTCATCAGTGGCTTGAAAAAAAAAGAAAAAAAGGGGTGGGTAAGTTTGTTTTGAGCAGAGGATGCGGTGTTGCATCGCAGCAAGGTGATGTCTCCTCGTGCCACATACCCACTTTCGCAAAGAAACAGAGGGCTAGTCAAGTCGCCTTCTAATAGGCAGTTAATGAAGAAATGACTGGTATATCTTACCGTGGATTTGGCAACAGTATAATCAATTTTTCCAGATTTGGTAAATCTTCGACGAGACCGACGCCTGTACACACACACTCCGAGGGAAATTTGATCGGATTTCAGCATTTATTGAGGATCGGATGACGGGAGTGGTCTCGTCCAAGCAATTAATACGACCGACGGGTTCAGTCTAGATGACCGTTGCATCCGGGATTATAGTCTCCACCATAAAAGCAGAAATTATTCATTCGGGAGGGTTACATTTGCAAGAATTCAAGAGCCGAGAGTTATAGAGTGCATTGATTAGTTTCCCTGTGTAGAGATAATCCCGTTATAGAGTGCTGTGATTTCCAGAAATTGTAGCCATTGCACATCCAGCGTTTTACGCCAAGTGGGTTCTGTCTGAGGAGGAACCTATAGAAGCAATTTTGGAAAGGTTTGAACGTAGTGGCCTTATAGCTACTATGGGGACGCCATCTAAGGGTGTCCTGCCAGGTTCGTCACAAACCAGAGAACCACCGAAAACGAGGAGCCACTCTCAGATAATAGAAGGATCCATTTCGGAGCCAGAGGAAGAAGTTCATAGTACAACAGATTACATCATGCCATGAGTCGGAGGCGCACCAGAGGTAAAAATTCCTAAGAGTGCTAATTTTACTATTCCCATACCACCAATTGATTCTCGGGTAAAGGAAAATGGAGATCTATTAGGATATGCCGCTGTTGCTAAATTTATAGATTATAACCTGGGAGATGCTAAGACATATCCTTAGTTCTGGCCAGATCAGTATCTCACGATCCAGAAAAACCCAAGGACAGGTAGAGATGAATATGTTCCCATGACACATGTCCAGATTCTTGAGCGGTCAGGCCTGCTCAATCTGTTGAGGCTACCTCATTTTGGATGAGGTGTAGAGGTTAATGCCGTGGTACGCGTCCTACTTTCTTGCGTGCACAGAGGTTACCTCTGGCTAGGTAACAGGGTCAACTTGAACGTCGACTTGATACACCGCATCACCGGGTTGTCCAAGACTGGTAAAGACCCCGAGATCCATACAGCAGGGAAGACCAAGGACTCCAAACTACCACCATCCCTAGTTGCCAAGTATAAGCTCCAGACGGGAGGGTGGGCTTATGACATTGCAAGCTTAACAGACGATACACTCAGATTTACAGCCAGTCTGCTTGCAGCCAGACTGTTAACCAAGGTTCGCCTGAAGGAAGTCACATGATCAGTAATTAACCTCGCCATACAAGTTGCAGAGGAGGAACAGTTCAATTGGTCTTTATTTTTATTAAATATGCTTCAGGAAGATTGTTTGGAAGCCCAGGATGAAGCAAACCACCCTTTCCATTTCTCATGGCTACTTATTTTATGTGCATTCATCGGCTGGAAGGAGCCACCCCATACCTAGTTTCCACAGCTAGCAAGTGGCGCGCCCAGAGGCGTGCGCTATGCCAACTTATGGGAGAGCAAAAACCAAGCAAAGAAAAAGGTTAATATGATAGTATTCTACGAATACTATAAGCTGTTGAAGAAAACCATCCAAGAGACACCACGAATCAACACAGAAATTGTGGACATATATGATAACCGACTTAATTTTATGGCAGACAGCCATAGAATCTATCTGAGGCCAAAAAGGTCTAGAAGGGATGATTGGGCTAATGGCTGGTACAGGATGACAGCAAAGGATGTTGAAGGGATCGTCAAGGAATTCGATGAAGAGTGGAAGCAAGCATTTGAGGATACCACACCACTACCATTAAATACCGCCCAAATAGATCCATCAGACAAAGGCAAAGACAAAGTGGGAACCCAGACGCAGGATACAGCACAAGTGCCACTACCAGGAGAACAGAAGAAAGAATCACAGCAAGTGCCACTAGAGGCACAGGTGACAAAGGATGGAGAAGAAGAGATACCAGAGACACCGAAGAAGAAAAAGCGGAAAGTCACAAAACCACCTCCGAAGACTGCACTGACAGAGGATGATTATGAACTCATTGCAACAAGAATGCATGAATCCTTGAAGGACTCATTTGAGGCAATGAAGACATCACAGGAAAAAATACAGAGCACGGTAGAAAAGCAGCTTCTTGACTTAAAAGCAATTACTGAGAAGACTGCTACGATATAGGTTCCACCCGTAAAGGCGATCGTAGGAGAAAGTTCAACACAGTCGATTTCCCGTGAGGAAATCTTGGCAACGGATCGCATAAATACAGTTTTGATACCACCAGGGAGCATTTGGTTCCCTGCGTTAATGATGGATGCACCAATACAGTTTAGGCAACCCATCGAGGTTAACCTTGCAGAGTTCCACATTGACCAGTTACAGATGATCCAGCAGCAGCTAAGCGCAGAGCTCAGAGGTGGAGAGCTCGCGACTTATAAACAGAACACGCAGCTGAAGCAGAAGAATGCAGCACTCGCCACCAGCTATCAGAAAAAGGCCGATGAGTTAAAAACATATCAAGAAATAGATCAGGAACTCTCTGAAGTCTTACAGAGTATTGCATTGGAGTTACCCCAGTGTAACATTGAGTTCGCCTTACCTCTCCCACAGAAGGTCAAAAGAGTCACAGACAGAGCAAAGGCTCTGGAGGAAACAGGGACCAAGATGGAGGAAGACCACAGAGCACAGATTGTTGAGCTCAAGGCTCGAGCACCAGGCACCCCCCAGGAAGACAAGGAATCCAGAGTAGAGGCCTTCCAAATCACTTTCGCACAGATACAATCTCGCATAGACGATGCACTGTCCGTGCTAGCTGATGCGACAAGCGCGTGGTCGGAGCTAGATGAGCCTCCCGAGAAAGTAGAAATACAACAAAGTATTCATCAGATAGAGAATACTACAACAGCAATGAAGGAAGAAATCAAGAGCTTAGAAGCTCTTCTGCAGCTCTTCAAAAGATGAGAAAGAAGAAGGAGATGAACCGCTTGCAGCAGGAGGCACATCGGTTGAGAGCACAGGAGTTACACATCAATGACCTGCTTCAACCATATCAGGAGAAAATCACAGAGATAGTCGATACAGTTGAGCAGAAAGTAAGGGAATTCACGGCCACCAGAAATGAAATTGAGTCAACAGAGGACTCCAGTATTAGTCAAGCTATGCTTGACTCGGCACAAGAACGTGTCGAAGCTATGGAGAACGAAGTCGCAGGACTTCGGGATAAGTTTCAATAGACTTCACAGGAAGCCAAGGAGAAGCTACAGCAGGAGAAGCCCACTGGTAGTGGCTCGGGGATGAGCCACAATTAAGTGTTAGGGGACTGTTGGAGCAGGGTCCCACAGCTACAGAAGAAGCTGCCAGTTTAGCGGATAGACAGTTTTGGTGGAGAGAAGATAAGGTAGATCTACGACGCCGTAGCATGTTTCCAGCTGCAGATCAGAGCCAAAAACCATGACTGTTGGGATAGAAAATTCAAAGGAGACAATGGTACCTGAGTGGCTGAGAAGAAAGAGCTCACCCACTGCATTGAAGGTAGCGGCGAAAGACAGGAGGGCTCAGCTACCCTCATAAAGGGAAAGAAGCAACGAGGCCGAGGTATTGAAGACGAAGGACAGAAAAGGGAAGCGGTGCACAGTACCCATGATCAGTGCCGGGAAGCATGGAAGACCGCAGAGAGCTGTGGTGTGATGGAAAGCGGCTACCTCAAGTACAGATATGCCGACTGTCACTAGTTAGGGTTTTGGGTTACTGTTGGAACAGGCCCACAGTGTTGTAATGGCGAGACCTTCGGGCCGCCTATAAAGAGATGTATTTTTGTATTGTAAAGGCTTGGTTAGTTAGTTAGTTGGTTGAACAATTGTATAAGGTTGGACAATTGTTGGTCAGTTGTATAGGAGTCAAGCTCTGGTTCTATTATTAGCAGTAGTTATCTTACTGTAACCAGTAGCTAGCTCATTGAGCATGCATGTAACGATCTGTAGGGATCAATAGAGAGGGAAGAGTATATTGTAAGAGGTGCAATATAGAGAAGAGAAGAGATCTAAGAGAGAAGGGCTCCAGGCTGTGTGTGGAGTTACCCAGAAGATCTCGAGCTGCATATGCGGTGCAACAGAACTGTGTTTACCTTCCCCTGAGCTATAATAGAAACACAGTTCTGTGGACGTAACTTCCATCCTGGAGGTGAACCACGTTAAAATCGAGTGTTATGTGATTGATTTATGTGTGTGATTGATAGTTGCATGTATCAGTTATTTCATGAACCTTGCTTACAGTTAATGTATGTATGCGTTATTCAGTTTACAGCTCTATAGAAGTATTTGCAAGTTGAAATCCTTAAGAACTTGGTATAAAAGTCTACCTATGTTTCAGTTCTTATAGTTAAGAATCGCAGAGGTAAGCAACCTTGTATGTTGAGCCCCGTAAGTCAGAGCAATTAGCACTAAGTATGCGGAGCCTCCGTAATAGGATATCGTAGGGAGGCGATATCGCACCAGCAGAGAAGCTGCGGTGCGCTGCAATTGAGGATCTAGCGTAGGATGGAGTTACATGTAGTCTGAGGCACAACGATGCGATAAAGGGTTGGATTCATCGTGAGTAAGAGGAAGTGCACATCGTGCAGATAGAAATCTCGCAGGCTAGAAGAGCTGCGAGACCCCCCAGGCTACCACAGAACCTGGTCGAAGACACTTGAGTCTTGGGCCAACCCATTAGAATCACTTCGGGTGAGACTTCAGGCCGCTTTGCGGTCTGTCTCCGAAAGGGCTAGTGAGCTAGGGGTGTTTTTGGTTAAATATAGTAAACTCGGGTCTGCCCCGCGACCAACATGGCATAACAAGAAGGATGAAGCTTATGGATTGCTTTGTCTCTCTTTCTCTCTAGAACTTCTTTTTCATCTTGATGGATTGACATGCCCTAATGATGTGTGGATCAAAATTGAATCCCTCTCCAAAAATCAAGAGGATATTATAGGACATCAATTAGAGAATGAGTTGATCTCATTGAGACCAAGTGAATTCGAAACCATTGAGGAATTTATCACCAAGTTTAAGTCACTTATGATTTTGCTCAAGAATTTTGGGATTACGAAGGAAGAATACCAGTTAATGTGATAATTTGGTCTACAACATGATATAGGAACCCAAGAGACTCTCACAAATTGAATTAATTGCAAAAACAAGCAAAAAATATTGCAAGAGGAACAATTTTACATACACAGTGTGAATAGAAATTGGATATTATTGAATTGTCTAACATCTGAATGTGTTAAGAACAGGTTTATATTACATATGGATCAATTTGTCAGGCTTAGGAAGCCAAATATTAGTGTACATGTGAAATGACCAAAATTAGCCTCAATCCCCCCTAGGTGGACCGAACAAGCTCCAACTTAGCTCAAATGGTCACGAATCACTGTGAGGACATGGATGAAGTGTGCTGGGGAAATCATGAATCCATGGCATGCATGGGTGAGTGATTAGAGGTGAGTGGGAAGCTCAAGGTGAGTAATAAATTCTCCAACGGTTAAAACAAATTGGGCGAGAAACACCCCTAGCGCCCCTAGTCAACCAAATATCCTGAGAAAGAGGAATGTGAGTGATCCTATAATTATTGAGGGTGAAAATGTGATGGTTGAGTGAGATGGAGTGATCCTGTAGGTGTGAACAGGCCAAATTAACTGGTTATATTGCTGGATTAACTTCCCTAAGTCCAAATCATAGCATATTACTACATAAATGAAAATAAATTTGAATAAGGATATAGAATAAGGTACTAAGTGGTGGATTATTGTTCTAACATCCCCCCTTAACTATAACACCTCAATGCAAACATAAATTTATTTTTCCATGTAAAAATGGGGAAAAGAGGAAAACCTCATGGGACAAAATCGACCCTCTAAAATGCACATGTGATGGTTGAATGAGATGGAGTTCTTGTAGGTGTGAACAGGCCAAATTAACTGGTTATATTTCTGGATTAACTTCTTTAAGCCCAAACCATAGCATATTACTACATAAATGAAAATAAAATTGAATAAGGATATAGAATAAGGTACTAAGTGGTGGATTACTGTTCTAACACCCCCCCTTAACCATAACACCTCAATACAAACATAAATTTATTTTTCCATGTAAAAATGGGGAAAAGAGGAAAACCTCATGGGACAAAACCACCCCTCTAAAATGCATATGTGATGGTTGAATGAGATGGAGTGATCCTGCGGGTGTGAACAGGCCAAATTAACTGGTTATATTGCTGGATTAACTTCACTAAGTCCAAACCATAGGATATTACTACATAAATGAAAATAAAATTGAATAAGGATACAGAATAAGGTACTAAGTGGTGGATTACTGTTCTAACATCCCCCCTTAACCATAACACCTCAATACAAACATAAATTTATTTGTCCAGGTAAAAATGGGGAAAAGAGGAAAACCTCATGGGATAAAACCGCCCCTCTAAAATGGACATGGGGCTGAAAAATTGCAAGTAAATAGCAACAATAACCATCCATCACTCACTCCAAGCAAATATCTCAAGTGATGGTTGAATGAGATGGAGTGATCATGTAGGTGTGAACAGGCCAAATTAACTGGTTATATTGCTGGATTAACTTCCCTAAGTCCAAACCATATTATATTACTACATACATGAAAATAAAATTGAATAAGGATATAGAATAAGGTACTAAGTGGTGGATTACTGTTCTAACATCCCCCCTTAACCATAACTTAGTACAACTCATCAAAAACATTTTGGAGTCCTCGGAAACAAAGGCTCAAGTCACCTCAATACTAACATAAATTTATTTGTCCATGTAAAAATGGGGAAAAGAGGAAAACCTCATGGGACAAAACCGCCCCTCTAAAATGCACATGTGATTTTTGAATGAGATGGAGTGATCCTGTAGGTGTGGACAGGCCAAATTAACTGGTTATATTGTTGGATTAACTTCCCTAAGTCCAAACCATAGCATATTACTGCATAAATGAAAATAAAATTGAATAAGGATATAGAATAAGGTACTAAGTGGTAGATTATTGTTCTAACATCCCCCCTTAACCATAAATTAGTACAACTCATCAAATTTTTTTTGGAGTCCTTGGAAACAAAGGCTCAAGTCACCTCAATACAAACATAAATTTATTTGTCCATGTAAAAATGGGGAAAAGAGGAAAACCTCATGGGACAAAACCGCCCCTCTAAAATGGACATGGGGCTGAAAAATTGCAAGTAAATAGTAGCAATAACCATCCATCACTCACTCCAAGCAAATATCTCAAGTGAGTGAAGGTCTTCTCAGTAAAAATCTTGGTAAATATGTTAGTAGTTTGCTCGGTGGATGTGCAATACTGCAAGGAAATCACTCTATCATGCACCAAGCCCTGGATGTAGTGCATATGGATCTCTATGTGTTTTTTTCTCTACCTTTGAACTGGATATGTGGATATCTTGATTCCACTTTGATTATCAACCCAAATGGTAGTGTGAGAATCAAATGCAACATCAAGCTCCCAAAGAATACCTTGCAACCACATACATTGTGTGGCTGCATTCATTGTTCCCCTATATTCGGCCTCTGTTGAAGAAAGAGAAATTGTGTGGTGTTTCTTACTAGACTAGAAAATAGGACCATCAGTGAGCATGAAAACAAAACCTGAATTGGACTTTCTATCAGTGGGATCTCCAGCCCAATCCGAATCAGAAAATCCAACTAGTTCAAGTGAAGAACTAGTTGCATAGTGTACCCTGAAACTCTTTGTTCCATGGACATATTGAACGATTCTTTTGTAATCCTTCCAATGGAGCTCATGTTGTCACTGCATATACCTTGCTACAACACTAACAACATAATCCAAATCAGGTATGGTATGTGTAAGGTACAACAAGCTACCAACTAGCGCTCCTAGTCAACCAAATCTCCTAAAAAATAGGAACGGGGGCACTCCCATCATTAAGTAAGGCACACATGTGGTGGTTGACTAAGCTAGAGTGCTCCTATAGGTGTGAACAGGCCAAATCAATTGGTTATATTGCTAGATTAACTTCCCTAAGTCCAAACCATAGCATATTACTGCATAAATGCATATAAAATTGACTAAGGCTATATACTAAGGTACTAAGTGGTGGATTACTATTCTAATAGTATCCTCTCCATTCTATCAAAGTTAGGTTTGGAATACTTAGTTTTTGTGTCAACATTTTATGCTACTAAGATTGCAGTTCGAAATTGGAGGATTCCATCCTTGGATGCATTCATAGATTCTCTCACACAAGATAAATTCAAGATGATTCAAGTGGGGACTCTCAAAAAATCAAAGGATCATGTGCTTTCTGCTCTTGGAAGCAAGAATCTCAAGTCCAAAGGAAAGATAAAAGTGAAGGAGAAAAATCCAAAGTCAGACTCCAAAGATGAAGGTTCTAACTCTACTAATGAAGGATTGAATTTCAAGAGGAAGGTCAACAAGAAAGGAAGATCTTAGTTTACCTATTGCAGAAAATATTCTTACCATGAAAACTCTTTCTTTAAAAATAAAATGGACATCGTGACTCATTTTCTCGAAAGAAACAACATTGATGTGCCATATTTTGCAAGAAGGGAAAAATCTGTTGATCCCTAGGGGCACTGTAACACTGTACAATTCAAAGATAATGATGCTCATGCATTGGTTGATAGAATAAAGTATGTTTATGATGTATCTGATTTTCATACTCATTATGATATATCAGAATCATAAATATGTTTGCCTTCCTTTGAAAAAATACCTATCAAACTCCCAGAGCCATCTCCTCTCAAAACTAGTTTTTTACCACTAGTTTCTGATTTGTCTTCATCCGAATCCTTCAAAATCCATTCAGATTCTTCTTTATATGATTTATAAGATTATTTTAAGGCTGATATTTATTTTATGACACCTATTTCCCATCCATTTGATACTCATAAGACCCTACAACTCCCAAACTCCTTAATTGGTAAACTAGTTAATTTCACAGTTTCCTATATTGTATCACTGGTGAAAGTTGTTATAATGTATTTGCTTTGTATAATTGGTTGGTTTTACTTATAATTGGCTATAAGTGGGATTATTCTACAAAAATTTGCATCTGATATAACTTTTATCAGTTTGAATTTTAGATCCTTGTGCTCACCAGATTTTCCCAATTGTCAGTGTAGACTAGTTGAACCTA
This sequence comes from Pseudotsuga menziesii, assembly GCA_001517045.1. NCBI lineage: Eukaryota > Viridiplantae > Streptophyta > Pinopsida > Pinales > Pinaceae > Pseudotsuga > Pseudotsuga menziesii. Next base: position 156,173 of record LPNX011098484.1, read on the forward strand.
GTATTCCTACTATAACTCAACCGGATTGTGGAGACACTATACCTTGGTTTATTGCTGATCCATATGACTTAATTTATGATATATCAGAGCCTAATAATCTCTATTACAGAATTAGAAAGTTTTCACATCAGTTTGGAAAGAAGGTTCATGATCGGGTTCACCATTATGCAGCTACACTAGAAATTGTGCCTACGATTTCATTGATGTTCTTTGGTTAGGAGATGATTGCACATATCTATTTTCCATATCTGATTTTATGTTTAGATATGATATTTTATTTTTTCACATAAAAGAGCACTCATATGATGCTCCTTTATCACCAGAAGATGAGCTACAAGGGGCTTCTCGTCATGCTTTTTGTCTACACAACATTTAAAATCTGATACATGATCAAGGAATATACAACAACTCTACAAAGTTTTTCACCAAGAAGCAGTACATACAGCTTATTAAAGTGAAGAAAAAACATGGATTGAAGATATTTATTTAAATTATGTGGCATGTCCATTTTTGAGGAAGTATTTTCCCCATGCGGGTTTTCCTTTTTCCTCATTTTTTTTATGGACAAATAATTTTTGCATTTAGATTGTAATAGGTGACCTTTCATCTTAGTTACTAGGTCCTATGTAGTCCAAGTTAGGATTAAAGGGGGGTTTTAGTATTATTATTAATCCTCCCTCTGTCTCCTTTAGACTACATAAAATATATTTGTTTAATTTCCCTAGCTTAGGAGGTCTCATCACTTTACCAGTGCATGGGGGACATGACTAACGGACATCTGCCACTTACTTCACTTGTCTGCATTCATTTTGGAGCTCTATGGATCAATCCCTATTTTATAGGAACCCACTCATAGTGCCACCAACAGTTCACCCAAGTAGGTCATTAATTATCCTTAGTTAAACTCCAATCCCCATCAGTTAGATCACTTCCAGTGTCTCTAGCGTCCGTTTGCATGATTCATGGGAACATGGGTGCCTTTACTCACCTACCCCTTCAGTTAAATGATTGTAGCTGATTGTAACTTATTATTAACTGATTTAGTGACCTACAGTTTAAGTACTTAGCTATTTATGGTGATTCTCTTACTCCTAGTTAGCTCTAGAGTCAATCTAGGTTGGTAGATTCAACCGCCTGAGAAGGTATTCGAATTATTCATTGATGTTGTATTATATATTCACCCATAATGTGAATAATCATTAATGAAAATTTTCTCATATTGTTCTTCAATTATTCTCCTCTTTATTTCTCTTGTGCAATTTATGTGAACATGTTTTTGGCCCAAGATCTTTTTGTCAGAATCTAATATCCTAAATGACAGGATGGCTTCCCTCGACATCATCGAAGGGGACGAGGTGATGACATAATAGGTGAAGATGCGGAACGTATGCTCTAGAGTATACATACCAACATTGTATGGATGACACACAGGGTGCCTTTGGTGCAAGTAAAGGACTTGCACATGGGTGAGACATGTGGTGGGAGTTCTCCATGCATTGGTTCGACTATTTCAATAGTTGGGAAATTTTGTTGTCTATTTTCATGACCATCACCCCGGTCCACAAGAATAGAGGACTAGATAAACATTTTGTACCGACTGTATAGTATATTTTGGTGGCTTAAAGCCCCAATTTTGTATCATGACATATTGTACTGTGACACCATTTTGGACTATATTTTGGAAATGAAAAAATTACAATGATCGGTTTATTATATTTACATGTGTGTTAAATGTGAATGTGATGTGTATGGTTCGTTATTGATGTAACAAATTCTAGTCTAATACATAATTTGCATAAGAATCAACAACAGGATTACATATCCCAGGAGTATGAATGTATGTTATGTGTTCAAATTGTTGTTCTAACAATCTTACTCGTAAGAATATTTGCAATAAATTCGGATCTTGGATACGATACACACCATTTAACTGTGTGTCAAGGCATACTTCAAGATATAGAATACTGTTAGCTATGGCATCACGTAGGAGTTCAATCATGACACTATATTCAGCAACATTGTTCGAAGATGGTTGGAGACACACACCTCCCGAAGACACTACCTTACCCTCAGACATAGAAATTACCCAAGTAGCCAAAACTAAGTTCTAGGTATGGCACTTGGCACCATCACCGTATCCTACATATACCGAAGACTCCATCAGCATCTTCCACAACAAAAGAAAACACGTCAACAAACCGAATCATTATAATGGGACCAAAAGTAAACTATGAAACTATACAATAATATACAAAGTATTGTCCTCGACTGAGAATTAAGCATAGCATTTTTTTAAGGTAGATCCCATTTCTAGGCTCCTCCAATGTTGTCCCTTCATAATCCACTAACTCGTAAGCGCCCTTCTCCAATACGCGTTTAACCACATAAGGCCCATGCCACATGGGGTTGAACTTACCTGCCCCTAACGGCTCACTAGCTTGGTCATATAGAAGAACCAAGTTACCTTCAATAAATCTTCGGGGACAGACAAAATTATCATATTGAGCCTTTACACAACGTTTATTGATTTCAAGATCCACCAAGGAATCCCGATGCTTCTCATCAAGGTTCTCTAAGTGGACTAGAGGTTCTTCCAACTCAGAAGTCTCTAGTAAGATTTCTATGACTAGCTTCCAAGAAGGAATTTCACATTCAATCGGAAATATTGACTCCACCCCATGCACTAACTAATATGGAGAAAAATTGGTGGAAATATTAACAACGGTTCAATATGCCCACAAAGTAGGGTAAGCATAATCTGCCAATTAGTCTTGCTTTGTGCAACAATTCTTTGCATAACGGACTTAGGGGATTTGTTTATAGCTTCGACATGTCCATTCGCTTGAGGATAATAATAAGAGGAATACTCTTGCTTATACCCCAACTTTAAAGATAACTCATCCATCATACTATTTTGGAAGTTCCTACCATGGTCGATGAAAATATCGCTTGGGATACCTAACCGAGTGATGATCTGATTGAAAACAAAATGAGCAGCCATCTCACCATCGAATTTAATAGTAGGCATAACCTCTGCCCATTTCGTGAAGTAATCCACGACCACTATGATGTGATGGTTCCCCCCAGCCAAAGTTGGGTTGCAATCCATAAATTCAACCCCCTAGTTGGTGAAGAGACCAACGGTGATAATAGAGTGTAATAGGGCATGATGTGAGCACATATTTCATGTAAACACATGGAAAGGGTGGCACCGCTTGACCACATAGTAACCCTCTCTAAGGATTTTATGGGTTGTAGTAAGCCCATATAAATGACCACCACATGCCCCACCACGGAAATCATTCATCACCATCTCATCCTCTTCACGAGTCAAACGTCGACTTAAAATGGAATCCACCACATGGAGATATAAAGTGTCACCGATAATGAGGTAATTCCTAGCAACATGTCGTAAACGTCGACGCTCATCCCATGAGAGGTGAGGAGGGACCTTCAAAGTCTGTAAATATATGATGATGTCACCATACCAAGGATCTATAGTTGATATAAGGAATATAGGTTCATCAAAAAAATAATCTTCATGAACTTCATCTTCATCCAAACTAGGAATATTTGACATGATCTCCACAAAAATTAGCGATTTCTTTGATTTTTCCGAAACAAACTTGAGGTCGAACTCTTGCAAGATAAAAATCCACTTATTATAATTTCCCCTATCATTCATTTGGTTAGGAAAAACTGAAATGGATTGATATGATCCACTACCAAAGTCTCACGCAGGAGTATATAATGTCTCAACCGTTGAACCACATGAACAATCGCTAAAGCTAGCTTCTCAACGTGACTCTATCGAAGTTTGGAATCAATAAGTTTCTAGATAAGATAGTAGACAACGTGCTATTGTAGCTCATCGTCCTCTTGAACCAAAACCATTCCAATAATCTTTTAAGATGCGACCACATATAATAAAAATTCATGACCATAGTTAGGTGGACTAAAGATGGGGGCCGATGCTAAGGATTTCTTAAGAGAATCGAAGGAATCCTAGGCTTGATCATCCCATATGAATGGACTATCCTTCTTCAAAAGGTGCATAAAACCCTCGGTCAAATTGGAAAATTTGACAACAAACCTCTATAAGAAGTTAATTAGCCCTTAGAGACTTTAAAGGTGTCTAATTATGCGCAGGGGATACAATCAAAGTATTACCTCAACCTTAAGAGTATTTTCCCTAATCCCCTCGTTAGAAATAATGAATCCGAATAACCAACCAAATTTCATGCAAAAGATGCACTTCTGAGGGTTCAACCGAATTTGGTAATGACAACAGCTCTTGAAAACCAAGCACAAACAGTCTAGATGATCCACTCTCAAATGAGAGTGAGCATCTAAATCATCCAGATAAAATTCAATAATATGCTTAAGGTCATGAAAAGCAAAAGTTATCACCCATTGAAAGGTAGCTCTAATATTTTTAAGGCCGAAAGGAATTTTTCGGTATGTGAAAGTACCCCAAGGACAAATAAAAGTCATTTTACGTTGGTCTATAGGCTTAATTAGGATTTGATTATTTCCTGAAAAACCGTCCATAAATAAAAACACCTTGCTTCCTGCACACTCATCCAAAATATGATCTATGAATGGTGTGGGGAAACTATCTTTAGGAGATGCCTTTTTCATGTCTCTAAAGTTAGTGCACACTCGGATAATTCCTTGCTTCTTATCAACCAGAACGAGATTGGATACCCATTCAGTCAAGGGAACCAGATAGATTAAGCCAGTCTTGATTAGCTTCTCTATCTCTGCCTTAATGGCAGGCACCTTACAGGGATTCATCGCATGTAAACAATGTTGAATAGGCATAGCATTAGGATAAGTTTTGATTTAATGCTCAACAATATGAGGGTCTATTCCTAGAATTTTTTCATATGACCAAGCAAAAACATCATGAAAATATTTGAAAAGCTCGATATATTCCTTAATCTCATCAGGACAAAAATCTGCCCCAATGTAAATGTTCTCAACCTTACCATAATATCGAGAAATGTCAATAAGAATAGTAGGTGACAAGTTCTCCATGTTCCCTTCAACATATAGTGTCTAATGGGATCATCGGACTACCAATGTTCTCGCTAAGGGTTGATCTAAAGTTGTCACACTCAATTTGTTCAAGCTCCAGGAGAAAATAAGAGCGATGGTGCAACTCCTCCCAAGGTCATTCCAAACCATTCATGGATTTTAGAATCACTTCATCCAAAGGAAAAACATCATTGAAGCAGTCATGTGAGCATGAAGATGCAACTACCCAAGAAGACAATACAAAGGTGTCCTCCTCCTCCATCTGCAAAGAGGAAGGACTAGGGTCCACAACGGGATCAGGAGTAGTTTGATAAGAAATATCCATGGTAGATAACTGCATCTCCATCTGAGTAGGTCTAGGGTCCTCATCTAAAGTGCTTAGAGAAGGAAGAATCCAAGGGTCCTCTAAATACGTAGTTCGAAAAGGGACCAAACATGAAAATGACGAAGCACTACCAAGAGTGGAACCAATGGTCAAAATTGGCGTTGAGATATTAAAGGATACCATTAATGATGGATACATGCCAACACCAACATCCTCAATTGTTGGATGAGAATTATCAATGATCGGGATGGTGTATCTCGACGATGCAACAGAAATGGAACTACCAAATGACATCTGGTCAATCGTGGCAATTCGATATTCGAAATGGAAGAAAATAACACGAAAGATGGAAGACATGACCATTTTCATAGCATACATTCAATTCTAAACTAGTAAAAGGTTATAGTCAAGGGGTGCATCAACCATCTCAACCTCTATTGACACGGTCTTCCCTCCCAACTGGAACTGAAGAGAAGGATGTATACCATGCGGTAAAAAATATCATCCATCAAATGTAGTCAACATGGGTGAGCCAAGGACTTTCCAACAATCTAGAGACATCACAGAGGTTTCACCATCTTAATCAATCACCGTGTGTGTCATGTCCCCTCAAAGTGGGCATCAAAGTATTGACCATGTTGGACTCCTAGGGGGGCTCAATTTGACATTAATTATTCTTCCTAGGGAAATTGTGTAATAATTAATTAACGAATGTATCTAAGTTTTATTTTCCATTTAAATTATCTATGCTAATTAATGAGGTGTAAATAAGCTTCCTTGTTAGGTGGAGCGCAATGGGAAAGTCTACTTTCCAAGGAAGGAAAGAGAAAACACTATGACAAAAGCTATCATAGGAGAAAAAAGGGGAAAGTACCTAAAAGCAACATAAAAACAGTCAGAGATAAAAGAAGGCAAGTTTTACAAAGGAGAGCACAGTTGCCTCTTAGAGAACTCAGAAAATTTGTAAGGGAAAAAACAAGAAAGTCTAGGAAAGGGAAAGTAAAGTTTCCTTTTGGGGACTTAGTTGGAAAAGCAGAAAGATGTCATAAACAAAGCAGCAAAATTTTGGCTAAGGAGGGCACATTTTATAATTTATGAGATGATTAGGACTTGGAAACTTTTACACATGGTCCTACTTGCCAAATTACCCAAGGGAGGTGCCTATGTGGCTAAGGTTAGGGTTTTTTGAGGGTTGACTTGCTCTCATAGGTCACCTTGGATCCCCACTTGCTAAGCAGGTCACTCATCACTCTATTAAAGAATAATTCGGCCCCATTGAATCAATTTGGATGATTTGATATTGTGGTTATGCTATGTGAGCATACTCTCTCTCTAAGTGTTGTGCCTCAAACCATTGGGTGATGATCCCCAAACCCCTCCTCCCTTCTCTTCCATATCCCTTTCTCTTCTATTGCAGGTATGGAGCACTACATTGCAGCCATTGAAGTATGATCAGATTTATTTTCAGCCTCCAACACGTTCAGGCTGAGATACAATGAATCCCATGCTTCACCTATGCTCACAGCCGCTTTTGTCGATCATGTTTTGGGCCTCATGCCCCTTTATTTTGGAGTCTCCTTGTAATGGTCAGTTTAGTATATGATTTATGATCTGTAGAAGCATATTACCCTGTAATTTATCTATATCATGTCGAAAAATATCTTTCCATAAAGAATTTTGTCTTCAGTTTCCTCAAAAAAGCTTATTTTACCAATGTATGGGGGAAAATTGATGAATCTAAGTGCTATGAGAAGTATGCAAGGTTGGGGGACTGTATGAAGAGATTTTATATGTTTGGTAGGATTTTATTTATCTCTCTCATAATTCATATGTATCTCAGAAATTAATTTTATATGAATTAACTGCTTAAATTTAGACCCTAGCTAGATTGCTAGCTTTCCATGACTAGTCTTGCCAAATTTGATGTGAAATGAGTTCTGCTAACTCAAACTAAGCCCCGTTAGTTCCTGTGGGTCACTGATAGACCCAAATTCCATTAAATACCTCCAAAAACATTTTTAATTTGGATCATGCCACATTTTGGAACCTCCTTTGCGTAGGGTTTCTCTTGACCAAAATTGCAAGAAATCCCCAAATTCACCCAAAACACATCAAACTTTCCAGAAACTCAAAAAAATGTTTAAATACATTTTTATATATTAAATTAAGGCTGTAAAAAACCTCTGCAAGTTTCTCTAAGCCTCTGGTTGAAACAGGCAGAACTACTCTCCTTAGTTGCACGGTTTGGCTGCCCAGAAGCGTGGTAGTAGGTTTCTGCGGCGCGGATTCCGAAACCTAAATGGCACCAGATATAGATGTGTTAGGGGAGAGGAAATTAAATGTTTTATATCTCTTTGTTTTCTTCCCACTGATCACTCTTGTCCTCTGCAAAATCTCCCAGAAGAAACCCTTGTTTTTGCCAATCCGAGAAGGCTCTGTGTGAACCCCTTAAATTTCATAATTATTTAAGAAAAATTACATAATTAAAGTGTTCAGGCCTGTACACGAGAGTTAGGAGATTACAGTGGTATTAGAGCTCTTTCCTTGGATCATCCTGTGGAAAGAAATCTCTCATTCAAGAAATTTGCAGCCATGTCATACAATGGGGATGACTACGATGAGCAGTATGAAGAATACTGCAGAAGATATGAAGAAGAAGAAATCCTCTATGTTGATGGAGGCCTACCAAAAAGTGAGAATGATGAAAAATATTGGACATCAGAAGGGTAAGAGATCAGATCTGATTCTCCAATGGTTAAGAAAAACTTGATAGAGATTATTGAAGCATGCAAGAACATGTCTCACTGCTACGAGGACTATCTAGCTTTGGGTAGGAATATTTGTGCAAACCTTTCTTTTAGAGATTATATTTATTTCAAGTATGGATTCTGGCCCAAGCATTATTATGAGCATTCTTTCAATATCAGCAAGCCATCCAGAGAGGACCTGAGTTGTTCCACCTCTCTGAGAAAAGAAGAAGAAGAAGGAACCAAAGGTGAAGATTCCTCAAAGCCATTTGCATATTCAAGATTTAAGAGTTTGTTTGGTTTTTCTTCAAACATAGATTATGAATATTGTGACATGAGTACCCCTAAATATGAAAAAGTCTCAAGTTTCTTGGAGGAGAATAGAACTAAGGAAGAGGCAGATATCCATGAAGTGAAGTGCAAATCACCACAATGTGGTTGCATAAGGGAAGAAGTTGAAGAGGAATGCACTTCAAGTTTCTTGGTGGGTTATCTTCGGATCACTGCTCAAGGTTTTGGCTCATGTATGGGTGGTGAGACATATTTTGGATCAGATCCAAAATAGGTACACAAATCAGATTTACAGTCACCTTCTCAGCCACATAATGAAGATGAAAACAAGGCCACATCGCTTGGGTGTGAAGCAGAAATTTTGGTGGAAGAGCAGGCTACCATAGTATCCGTACAGGTAGATGGTAATGTTAAGAACATGGATAATAAAAGTTCTGATTTTTTCAGCAGACATGTACACCTGAAACCATATTATCCATGTAAATATAAAAAGTCTTCACTTACATCTGAGGACTGCAAAAGGAAGGCCACTTGTGAGGGAGATAATATCACTCCTAGTTTCCCTGTTGGTGATCACACAATCAATGAAAAGAAGGGTGATATTGTCAATGGTGATAACATGGTGAAGGAATATTTTGGATTAGATCCAAAATAACAAGAAATATCATATCTGAATTCATCATTTGAATTGTCTAATGAATTGGAAGGCAAGCCCCCACCAGCTGGATGTGAACTAGGAAATTTGAAGGAGAAAAATCTGATGCAAAGGGAGAGACATAGTTCAGAATGTTGGACTCTCTTGCAGCATGATGAAGCTGAAATTCCAATTCATGAGATTATTTCTTATTTTTATATATATCACATGTCATTCCAACATTCAGAGATACCCTCCACTTCACATCATGGAAGTGAGTGCAGAAAATTCAAAGGCTGGCCTGTATGTTGAGGATGAGTTTTATGTGGTGGAATCATGCCACAAGAAAAATGGGCATATATGTCAGCTATTAGAAGAAGAAACCTTGATGGAGGATATTCTTGGTGAGCCACATCATTTGAGTGGATTACTAAAGGAGGACAACAAATATCTTAGGGAAGCCATGAAAAACTTTGTTGACATCAATGCCTTGGTGGCCAGATGTTGTTGAAAAGCTTCTGGAGGAGAAATGGAAAGAGAATATTTTCTGGAGGAGTTCTTAGCACTAAAAGAAGGCATGAAAAAGATAAAGGAGAACTATATGAACCTATTTTCTGACAAATATCATCTCCTCATAATGGCTAAAATGTATCATTGTGCAGTCAAGAAAAAAGAACAAGAATTAGAAAGTCTCACTAATAAGTTAGAGATCACTAATGACTTATTGAAGAGCACACAGAGATCCCTCCAAGATTCAAAGTTGCAGATGTATAAACTTCAAAGGGATTTGAAGGTGTGACCCATTTTATGTTGCATGGAAGGAAATGTTTTGGGTTTAATGGAGGAACCTCATGTGGAGGGCAGCCATAAGGAAGGGGCAGATTTGCAGGTGCTTGTGAAAAGGTATAAGGAAGACAATTTTGGCCAAGCACTCATTAAGGTTGAGAGGAATGATGAAGTGCTCTTCTCTACCAGAAAGAGGTATGATAACATTCCTCATGGATCAGAAAATAAAATTCCTTACTAATCCATTGATTGGGTGGATAGAGACACCTTTGGAGTGAAGAATATGGGAGGTGACGAATTTAATTTCTGCAATAAGTTTTTTGTTTGGACTGACATTGTCTTGACATGTGGGCAGCCACAGAGATTTAATTTGCAGCCATTGGATACCTCCCATGCACATGCACATGAGGTGCATTCTAAATTTTTTGTACTTAAGGAATTTGGGATGCAGATGATGAGTTCCAAGCACATACCCATTACTCAAGAAAGGATGAATTTTCTCATGGAAGGATTCATGTTTTCAGTGAAGAGTCAGAAGAGATCCCTTCTGTTGGACCAGCACATGATGGGTTTGATGCACCCACACCTTTGGTGGGAAAATTTCGCAAAGATTTGTTTTACTATAAATTAGTCCTCACTTCTAGTTCAGCAGGAACACATAGGGATGAAAATTGGGTGAAGGGATTTTTCCTATTGATGCCACATGAGGAGCAGGAGGCTCCCACATATTCCATTGATGACTTAATGGTTCAGCCATGTGGTATGAAAATTTCACCATTACCTTTCTATCTATACATGAAACATCATAAGCATCTATTTGATGTCTTCATCATGCATGGTTATGAATGGAAGTTCCACTTGAGTCAGCTTGGTGGAACAAGTAGAATAATGTTGAGGTCTTGCACCAGAACAAAGATAGCAAATGAGGGATTCCATGTTTGGTGGGAAAGTTTAAAAAATGTTTAGTTTGGCATGGGGAGAGATCAGCTCCTAGTATGGTGGTATGATTTTCATAACCTCATTTTACTCCTCTACAATGATAAAATTTTGTGGTTTTTAATGATGGGTGGAAGGAGGCAGATAAAACCATAGGATCCAGGCATTCTTAGGAATGACATAGTTCAAAAACTAGTAGAAAAATCTAGGTCCTTGGAGAGGAGGCAGTGGGATCCAGGAATTCTACTCAGTTACTTTAACTAGGTTGGCAATTTTTGTAAAGGAAGTGGCATCAAAGAAATGACTATGATCAGAGTGGTGCAGTAGAAACATGGTGGACAAATTTGCAGCACTCTGTGGTGCTTCTTCTTGAGGACAAGCAGATTTGGGAGGGGAGGACTGTCATGTCCCCTCAAAGTGGCCATTAAAGTATTGACCATGCTAGACTCCTAGGGGGGGCTCAATTTGACATTAATTATTCTTCCTAGGGAAATTGTGTAATAATTAATTAAGGCATGTATCTAAGTTTTATTTTCCATTTAAATTATTTATGCTAATTAATGAGGTGTAAATAAGCTGCCTTGTCAGGTGGGGTGCAATGGGAAAGTCTACTTGCCAACGAAGGTAAGAGGAAACACTATGACAAAAGTTGTCATAGGAAAAAAAGGGGAAAGTACCTAAAAGTAGTAGAAAAGCAGTCAGAGATAAAAGAAGGAAAGTTTTGCAAAGGAGGGCGCAGTTTCCTCTTAGAGAACTCAGAAAAGCTGTAAGAGAAAAAACAAGGAATTCTAGGAAAGGGAAAGTAAAGTTTCCTTTTGGGGACTCAGTTGGAAAAGCAGAAAGCTGTCATAAACAAAGAAGCAACATTTTGGCTAAGGAGGGCACATTTGCTAATTTAGGAGATGAGTAGGACTTGGAAACTTTTACACATGGTCCTACTTGCCAAATTATCCAAGGGAGGCGCCTATGTGGCTAAGGTTAGGGTTTTTTTGAGGGTTGACTTGCTCTCACAGGTCACCTTGGATCCCCACTTGCTAAGCAAGTCACTCGTCTCTATTAAAGAAGAATTCGACCCCATTGACTCAGTTTGGATTATTTTATATTGTGGTTATGCTATGTGAGCATACTCTCTGAGTGTTGTGCCTCAGACCATTGGGTGATGATCCCCAAACCCCTCCTCCCTTCTCTTCCATCTCCCTTTCTCTTCTATTGTAGGTATGGAGCACTACATTGCAGACATTGAAGTATGATCAGAGTTATTTTCATCCCCCAACACATTTAGGTCGATATACAGTGAATCCCATGCTTCACCTATGCTCACAGCCGCTTTTGTCGGTCATGTTCTGGGCCTCTTGCCCCTTTATTTTGGAGTCTCCCTGTAATGGTCAGTTTAGTATATGATTTCTGATCTATAGCAGAATATTACTCTGTAATTTATATATATCAGGTCGAAATATATCTGTCCATAAATAATTTTGTCTTTAGTTTCCTCAAAAAAGCTTATTTTATCAATGTATGGGGGAAAATTGACGAATCTGAGTGCTATGAGAAATATGCAACATTAGGGGACTGCATGAAGAGATTTTATATGTTAAGTGGGATTCTATTTATCTTTGTAAAAATTTATATGTATCTCAAAAATTAATTTTACATGAATTAACTGCTTAAATTTAGACCCTAGCTAGATTGCTAGCTTTCACTGACTAGTCTTGCTAAACTTGATGTAAAATGAGTTCTGCTAACTCAAAATGAGCCCCGTTAGTTCCTATGGGTCACTGAAAAACCCACCTTCCATTAAATACATCCAAAAACATTTTTCATTGGGATCATAGAACTTTTTGGATACTTCTTTCGGCAGGGTTTCTCTTGACCAAAATTGCAAGAAATCCCCAAATTCACCCAAAACACCTCAAACTTTCCAGAACCTAAAAAAAATATTTAAATACCTTTTTATATATTAAATTAAGGCTGTAAAAAACCTCTGCAAGTTTCCCTAAGCCTCTGGTTGAAACAGGAAGAACTACTCTCCTTAGTTGCACGGTTTGGCTGCCCAGAAGCGTGGTAGTAGGTTTCCGCGGTGCGGATTCTGAAACCTAAATGGAACCAGATCTAAATGTGTTAGGGGAGAGAAAATTCAATGTCTGAAATCTCTTTGTTTTCTTCCCACTGATCACTCTTATCCTCTGTAAAATCTCCCAAAAGATACCCTTCTTTTTGCCAATCCAAGAAGGATCTGTGTAAACCCCTTAAATTTCAGAATTATTTAAGAAAAATTACAGAATTAAAGTGTTCAGGTCTGTACACCAGACTTAGGACATTACATTGTGTTTGATTGTGTTGTTCATACACTCCACATGGACTAAGAAAGTCACATGGTACAGAAAGTAGGGCTACACCGCGTGGGTATCAAATCTAATCATTGTGGAAGGACTAGAATCAACCACCCTGAGGGTGTACAAAAAATATCTCCTATGTGAGGGACAAGTCTGAAGGAATTCAAGAGCTGACATCACACAAGGAGTCTGACCCAATTCCTCGATAATAAAATAGTGATGGGTGGCTCGAGCATTAGGATTGTGGCCCGAGCGCTTTAAGACTCCCTTAGGAATGCGAGTTATTTCTTCAAGTTTTTCAATATGAAAATTTTTCCTCAGGGGGTGTAGGCTCTTCATGTAACGTCCCCGACCCTCCGACCGACGAAGAGGACGCTACCCACACCACACAAACGGGCAAACAAACCCATGAACATGAACATACATCAATGCTGAAATTAAAAAACTTAACATAACACACGCTAAGATGCATAAAACATACAAGGATACATAGTTACCCAACATTCAGCGGAAGCAACACACACATTCCAGCATTTAACATGTTCATCATAATTCATGGAACAATAGATATAATTGCAGAGATGAGCAGTCATGAGTGCTTATATTTTAATGAATAACTCTCCTGCAACCAGCTACGTCGCTGCAACGTTCCACCCAACCATAGGCCAGCGTGCTCATCAATCTCTCAGAAACACTACCACCCCCGAGCTGGGCATGATTCCTCAAGGAATAAGGGTCAATGTAGGCTTACACATAGCCAAGGTTTTCCAATCAGCCAAACCCACACAACAGGGTCCTACCAAGCCATCAAGGAGCTAAGACAAGCTAAATGCCAAGCTGGTGGTCTCAACACTACTCTTCTCATGCATACATAGTCTCTAATCCCATTCTCAACAGTCTGAAGACCAACCACTGCATACCGCAGCAAAACAATCCCTTCATAGCTCTGTGAAGAAGGCAAAGACAACCAAGTGCCAATCCCAACCAACAAGCGAAACACGGCTCAAGCCACAAGACAACTAAAGTTGTTCTTGGCCCTAGCATGGCCAAAAAAACTCAGCACAACACCCAAAATATGTCCACAGCCTTAGCATCCAGGAAGCAACCCAAAACCATGGAAAATCGACAGCCCAACCTCACAATGAATGATGGCAACAATCCATAGTCCCAAAACAGAGGAGAGGGAAAACTCCCAGCATAGACATGGGAAAACACAAACACAGACCACAGTAGACAGCATACATGGCCACAATTGGCAAGAGGACATACACATACCACTGAACCCAGTATGGAACACATAGGTGCACAACCCCGAGTGTGAATGGCTCCTGCACCCGAAAATCCTGAGTGACAGCCACGACTTCACCCGTTCCCTGCGTGAGGAAAACCAACACAGAAATTCCTGTGCGTGAGGTAAAATCGTACTCCTTGCGTGAAGGGAAAACTTACACAGACCACATTCAACCAAAAGGTGGAGAGAGGCCACAACCCACACAATAGAGGTACTCACAGCAGCCACTGATCAAGGAAAACAATAACCATGGTTCAACAATGAAATCCCTGGGACATTCACAGCCTAGACATAGCCAACAATATTGGAAAACAATGGTCCTTCCTCAACAATGAAGCCACAACACATCTTCACAGTCGGCCCGGGACATTACACAGTCCGATATTGGAACAGGGTCAGACTCTTTGCGTGAATCGGAAGGGGAACGCATCCACAGACTAGAAATCAGTGGGGGAAGGGAGAACAGAGCAAAATTGTCCCCTGAGTGAGAGTGAGCAGAACCAAAATAGTGAAGAAGTGGGGAGAATGGAATGTCGCTCCTCTACCCCAACGACATGAAGAGGAAGAATCCGCTGGTGGAGTGGGCATGTGGGCAAGGACTGACAATCCTGCCATAGCCACCACTACTCAGCAATAACTACCTCAACTACTCCACAAAACATTAAAGAGGTTGGATGAGACAAGGGAATATGGAAAATCAAACAAGATGGTAACACATGGATTTCCCCCCCATAGACCAAGGTTTGACATCCCCCACACCCTTATCCTTTGGAATCATGCCCTTTTCATTTTAACGTTGCACTGTCGTAGCTGGTTGTGGTTTATTTTATTTGATGTGACTGTTTACATGACGCCAAACTATAATGTGCTGGATAGCACGATATACCATCGGCAACTATCCCCATTGTCGAAACATACACAACCAAATCGATGGTGGGGCTTTTTCCTTTAGCTCCTCACAATGATTAATTACATTATATACATCATGCAAATGGGGTCAAAACCGGGGTGTTACACTTTAATCAAGTTGGGTTGTGACGGACTGTAATATTTCTTGTGGGTCACAACATTAGTAGCAAACATCATGTTGATACAACTGTGGCCACCTTCAACTTTTGGCGGGTTTTGATTCCCACTAGAAGCATTTTCAGATTCCACGTTCCTCAAATCCATATATTGGTTATGCGGTAAGGGATCTGTTAATACAACTAAGCTCTGTGCAATGAAATTCAAGGCTTAATCAATACAAGGGCACAAGTAAGTCAGGTGATATCCCCGACCAAGATTGCAAGGGAACTTAACTTACGTTTAGACTTCTTGCCTCCCCCCAACATCACCACTGTTCTTGTCATCGTTAGATTTCTCCTTCCTATTCCCACCCCTCTTATTATTTCTTTCATTCTTCTTATTAAATCCAGGATACTGGTTACCCTTTTGATCTGTTGAAGGAACTGAGAGAACATCTGTCGTTTGGGTGGGATTGAACGAAGTCGTATCTTTTCTAGTCACATGATGTTTAATAGGAAAATTCCTCATTTTATTTGTAACCTGGTCTACGACTTTATTACCTGTGGAGCCAACAATGCCATCAACATGTGGCCCAAGTTTAAACTTAGGCTTGAAATTTGTCCATGGAGCATTAAGTATAATCTCATACAAGAGACCAGACTGAGCATGAATCAAGTCTAATCGTTGAGCTTGGAAGATATCCTATTCCTCATTCATAACTCTGGACATTGAAACATCCTTCATGATATAAGGAAATAATGAATTAAGGAACCATTCCAATAGAAACTCAGGTGGAATGTTGGACTTTATCAACCTCTTCCATCTACGCCACTCTTGAATATGATTAGAAATATGTGTGGCTTTGTCTTTCCAAAATGCAACAAGATTTCGGTACTGGTATTGTAAGGCACTAGTAGTTTAAAGTGGTTCAAAAAGGTCATGTCTAGATCATTAAAGGTATTATATGTTCCCTAGAAAACTCTATATACCATTTCACCGTAGGTCCCGTGAGGGTGAGTTGAAACAATCACAAAAGAATTGAATTGTGATTCAAGAAATTTGAAGAGAACCATTGGTGGAAAGTGGTAACATTCTCTCCAGGGTCCTCACCATTCTTACCTTCAAACTTAGGAATGTTTGAAGGAAGCTTAGAAAGAACAACCATCCACATCGGATGATGAGAAAACAGATCGTTGTCAACTTCGACAAGTCAGACAAGTTCAATGTATCTAAGAAAGGGAGCCTACATTGTGCCATTTGGTTCCATGATCCTTGACAAGAATGATTCATATAGGGATTCTAATTGTAAATTAAACCATGTCCTTGGCCAATTAGATAATAATCTCCTCCTACTTGACCCATAAAAGGATACACCCAAATGTTATAATTTGGTACACCTTGAGATTGGGGTGCTACATAACCGTAATTATAGGACTTATAAAAGGGCTGGCCCCTGGATGCATAAGGAGGAACATAACCTCTCGACACAACATGACCAACAGATAAGGGAACAACATGGATAGAGGAAGCACGATGTACCGAAGGACTGTGCAGGTTATGAGGAGGATGTGTCATGAGAACAAAATTTGAAGGAATAGGTACAGAGGACAATGGAACATATGACGAAATGTATGATGTAAATCCAATGTTCACATGTCTAGGGTCACGTCCATGAGAATTAATCCCAGTATTATGCCTAGATGAAGGGTGTGAAAATCCCCCCACAAATGGTGCAGAAGGTGTAATATGAACACTACCAAAGCTATCAGCATGGAAATGGATGGAAGTTCCCCCAGGAACAACAGTAGGACCTACACCAGGATGAACAATAGATGAAGGGAAAGTGTCATTAAGGTATGGCATGCAAAATATAAAGGGACCATTACTAGAGGGAACATGGTGAGTCTCACCATTCGACTGTTGCGAGAAAGGCCCCCCATAAGCAGCTGCAAAATTCGACATATGGGGTTGTCAATTGAAGGAAGCGCCTCCCCCATAAGGATCAGTTTCAACTGGTGTCCCAGGTCTACTAAATGTCACATTCCCCATTCCATAGGATGGATAAGGAGTGACCTCCAGGGTCTCATATGTATGACTCATGATGAGACCGGTGTGTGGATCAAAGTGTGTATAAGTTCACCTAGAATTTCTAACCCTCTTCCGCAAAGGAGGAGGAGAGCCACAAGGATAAATCTCTACTAAACGACGAGATTAGTGGAGTTTCAGGAATTGCTCCTCAATGACTCCCACAAAATAAAAAAGACTCAACTGAATACGAACCCTAGAGAAATCTAGCGCACAAAGAGCTCACTTTTAATGAAATCTAATCTAGATGAAAACAAGCCAAGAGGGAGGATAAATAAGCTCCCCAATGAAGCAGGTATGTGTCACCTAGGAGAGGCTTGAAAATACCATACACTACAAACGAAGGTGTGTAACCAATTATAGTGGTCCTCAGCTTCAACGTGTAAAGAGACTGTGATGTCTAACCCCTACCTGGCAAGGACACTCACAAAATAACCTCTTCAAGTACCTCCTGTGATAGCTAGGTAAGGAAACTAAGGTCACCCCAATATAACCAATTCTCAGGCAGACAGTCACAGGAGGGATCTACTATATTGGAAGGGTAACAAAGACCAAAGCTTGAAAGTATCAAAGGTACCTCAAAATACCTCGGATACAAATAAGATCCTGGAAATATATCTAGCATTGCATAGAGAGTGGAAAGGCACTATCCCCACCACAGACGTGTACATTTCCTTCTACTTAAATCCTATGTAAGAGGATCCTCCTAAGAACACTAATTATATCAAGTATTTCTCTTCTCACCTGGATAGACAACTAAATGTTTTGTTTTGTAATATTGGAAAATTTTACTCACAACACCCTATTCGAAGACTCTACAACCTAAGCTTGTTGGTGCACCTCTATCAAATAAAAATGTGTAATAAATTTTAGATTAAGCGTTCATTTTAAGGGTTGTGATTACTCAAAGGACTGATCAAGCAACTAGTGATGTTATGACTCAATAGTGAAGTAAATATTCACACCTAACAAATGATTCCAAGTGCAATCTGTCTTGCATGAAAAAAGGGTATGCCACTACATGAGATGCATAAATTCCTTTTCAGATTCTAGTGCAACAATTCCTATATGAAATCTTGATCACTATTCAACTAAGAAAAACCTAATTCAAGTACTATTTCCATGCAAATGCATCATGCACAAACATGCCAAAGATAAAATATTTTTGAATTTTTATAATAAATGATATGTAAATGCAATAAAAAAGACTCTATAACTCCTAGACCTTGCAGTAAGTATCAAAAACAATCGAAGAAAGACACTGAGATAAAAAGGTTTAATGCACTAATATCAAAACAAAAAGAAGAAGGACGACAAGAACAAATTTTAACTAAAAAGAAATGAAAAACAGGTCTCTGGTTAGAAACATAATCAGTAGATAGACATAAAAGGCATTCATGAAGACTCAACAACACTCAGAACCCACCCAACATCTATCAAACATGAATATCACACTCAAGAAGAGGGGCATACAGGTCTGTTCACAGAAAATCCACATGTATATGTGATTGTAAGTGTTGTAGATCAGACATATATGTGACTGATACTTCTATGACCTGCGTATAGAAAGAGGAAGGTGGTAAAATGATATGATAACACCCAAATTAATTCAATGTGGAACCAATGGGATAACATACTTATGTACCCAACATAGAAACACAAATAAACAAATATCAATTCAAGCATATCATGCACCCAATGCCCCCCCTCGCCACCCCCCCAAAAAAAACAAGGAAATTTCCCTAGCGGAGTCCCCAACTCTATTACGGAGAAAACTTCCCATGTCTTGGGGTAGACGACAACATATTGTATGACACTAGAAATAAACCCATTTCCACATGCAATAGAGATAATCAGAAATAATGCTAAGGGATATAAGGTGTACCTTATTCCAGAAGGTTGTAGTAGATCCTCATTGAGCGTTTAACCATACTTGTACCTACATTCCATTATCAACAACAACGAAATAGACAAGCATGATATATGTTAAGTGTTAGGCCTAATCTAGCATATATAAAACAATATGTATAAATTGAAGTAACTACATCCATGGATAAAGAACATTCATAGTTACACACATACAATGGATGAGAAATGGATATTTCTATTAATAAAACAAAGGTACAAGTGACAAACTCTGTCGGAACCTCATTGAAATGAAGAAACCAAGTCCTCCACCTGGGCCTCAACCACTTCAATCCTCCATCTCAATGGAAATCTCACAAGACAATGGAAAGCTTGGGAAGAGCATCAATGGCTGCTCAATAGGATCAATGGATGCAGAATCAAGCATGTATGAATGGGGCACAAATCCAATATATTTTTCTTTCTCTCATAAGTTCTCCTCTCCTAATGTATCCAAGAGACTCAATATATAGCCCTTTAATAGGAGTTTAAGGGTTGAGTTGGGGCGTTTTTAGGCATATGGAAGGCCAATAGTCAAGTTATTTGTGACTCATTGAGGAAAACTCCAAAACATTTTCTTTTTGGGAACATTTCCTGATGTACACAGATCATACTGGGACAAGCTGCATGTACACGCGGGATGTAATATTGTGACCCGCATATAAAAATAATTAAGGATTTTTTAATGTTTTTCTTGGAACATCAAAGTATATTTTGAGCAAAGGGGGTCAGAGTCCACCTAGGGACAAGGAAGGAAATAAAAAAATGATCTACCAAGTGTGGTAAAATCAGCTGTAACAGAATTATTGCCTCAACCTTTAACAGATCAACCATAACCCCCTCACTTGAAACAATGAATCCAAACAAGCGACCAATCCTAACAAAAAATATGCACTTTTGAGGGTTTAAACAAATTTGATAACGGTGACATCTCTCGAAGACCAAATGAATATGTGTTGGATGATCCACTCTTTGATGAGAGAGAAAAGTGAGGTCTTCCATATATACTTCAATTATACATTTAAGGTCATGAAAGGTAAATGTCATCACCCATTGAAAATTAGCTCTAGTGTTTTTAAGGCCGAAGGGAATCTTCTGGTATGCAAAAGTACCCTAAGGACATATAATATTAGTCTTGTGTTGATCCTTGGGTTTAGTATGGATCTGATTATAGCTAGAAAATTGTGGCTAAACAAGAAAATATCACTTCTCGCACACTCATCCAAAAAATGATTAATAAATGGAGTGGGGAAGTTATCCTTAGGACATTCCCTATTCATATCTCTAAAATTGGTGCACACACATATGGTTCCATGCTTCTTATCCACATGAACGGGATTGGATACCCATTTGGTTAAGGGAAACGAGTAAATGCATCCATCTTTGAGTAGCTTCTCTACCTCATCCTTAATGGAGGGAACCTTATGGGGATTCACAGCTCGTAAGTGTTGTCGAACGTGCTTAGCAATAGGATAAGTTTTGATATCATGTTTGACAATGCATGGGTCTATCTTTGGCATTTATTTGTAATACCAAGTGAATACGTAGTAGAATTCCTTAAATAAATTGGTGTACATTTGAATCTCTTTCGATGAACAATATGCACCGATGTAGACATTCTCCACCTTTCCAGGGGTCCGATAAATGTTGCTGAAAATGGTGGGATATATATTTGCCATGTTCCATTCGACATATATACCATAAGCGCCTAAAGAGACCATGAGGTGACAAAAATTCTCCCTTAAGGTCGATTGAAATTCATTATGCTCAATCCATTTTATCTCTACGAGGAAATAATATCGCTAATGCATATCCTCCAAAGGCTGTTACGGACCAGACCTAGCCTCTATAATAGCTTTGTTTGAAGGAAAAGTGTCTTCAAGCTAATCACGTGAGTATGATAAATTTACCTACGAAGCAAGTGGTACAAGGAGATCTTCTTCTTTCATCCACAAAGAGGAGAGATTCAGTTCTATAGTGACATCAAGTATAGCTTGGTAACTAATATCGGGTGTAGAAAATGGCACACCCACTCCGATGGGTGAGCTCCCTTCACTCAATTCAATCGAATAAGGGAGATTCCAAGGATAGCTCAAGTATGAGTTACAAAACGAGACTAGACTCAAAAGTGACGAAACACCACCAGGCATGGAATCAATAACTAAGATTGGCGTTGAAAAGTTAAAAGTTACCATTAACAAAGGAAACATTATGACACCAACGTTCTCAATTGACGGCTAAGAATTGTCAACTACCAAGATCATCGAACCCAGTGGTACTGAGGAACTGGAATTATCAAATGATAATTGATCATTCATCATAAGTCTACCTTCATGAGGAAAGAATACGACACAAAACATAGACAATACAGTTTCCTTCATGTCATAAATCCAATTCTGACCCATTAAAAGATTATAGTCAAGGGGAGCATCAACCACCTCAACCTTAGCCATCATAGTCTTCCTCCCCAACTAGACTTGAATGGAAGGAATAAGTTCATGCATTCTAAATGAGCGTTCATAAAATGTCATCAATAAAGTCATGGATTTGGAAAACATGGGATATCCAAGTCCCTTCTAACAATCCAAATACATCATTGATGTCACAACATCTTCATTAATAATTATATGTTTAATGATGTTACTCAAAAATTCCACATGGACTTGAAAATACACATGGCAATGTAAGCAAGGATGGACATCGTGAGTCTCAAACTTGATCACACTAGGGCCATTTGAATGAAGAACTTCTAAAGAAGAAAACAAGGCTCTCATTACAAAGGATGAGTCTGAATCACTTCTAAAGTTGACATCACACATGGAGTATATCCCATATCCTATACAATAGAATGGTTTTGGGTGGCTCAAGAATCAGGATTGTGAGCTGAGTGCTTAAGGAATCCTTTGGGAATGCATGGTATATTCTCAATCTTGTCAATTTGTAAAGGGGTATCTAGAGGCAAAGGATCTTTCCCCATGGTCGGTTGCGATGGACTATAATTGCATGAACAAATGACAAAATATTGATACAATAATGACCATCTTCATGGGATGGAGGGTTTTGACTCCCACCAAACCCACTTCCAACAATCGAGGCACTTGAATCCATATTGTTTTGGTTATGCAGAAGGGGATTCATCAACAAAGGTGGGATCTATGAGATAAACTTCGAGAACGTCCTATAGAATAAGTGTGTAAGATGGTCTCCTCCACAAAGTTTCCATGGGAATTTGACCTTACATATGGGATTCTTGTCCCCACCAACATTTTCATTTCTTTTTTCATAATTAGATTTTTCCTTCTTATTCCCACCATTCCTATTATTCTTCCCCTTCTTTCTATTCCATTCAGGTTGTTGGTTAGCCTTCTTGTTCAACGGCTGTATGGAATGTACATTCACTGATTGGGTGGGGGTGGATGAAGTTGTAGCTGGTACAGTTGCAAACTAGTTAATAGACAAATTTTGCATTTGATTCATAACCTGGTCCACAACTTTCACACTTGAAGAGCTAACAATGCCATGAGCATGTGACCCGATTTTCATCTTGGGGTCATTATTCGATCTCAGTGCATCAGGAATGATCTCATAAAGGATTCCAGACTATGCATAAATCAAGTCTAATTGTTGAGCTTGGAAAATGGATTATTTCTCGATAGCCATTCTGGATATCAAAACATCCTTAGTGATATATAAGGAAATAACGACTTAAGGAAGCACTCCAATAAGGACTCAGGTGAAATGTAGTCCTTAATCAATCTCTTCCATCTACACCACTCTTGAATATGGTAAGAGATGTGAGTATCCTTGTCTTGTTGAAATGTTGGAAATATCTCTTTGATGATGTCATAACGAACTGACAACTGAAAGTGATTAAGAAATACCATGGACAAATCATTAAAATTTTGGTATGTTCCCCAAGGAAACACTAGGGTTACTACTAGGAACTGGGATGGAAGATGGAATACTCACTGATATATTTGGCATGCCAAAAGTAAAAGGATTTGAGGCAAGGGGAATGGACTGAGCCTCAATACTCTACCCCCCCNTACAAAGACCATGTGAACTCAAAAGGATTTGTTCCTACAAGGAGAGAAGGACTAGTAGTATGATGGTAGATGAAATATGGATTCCATGGGACCCACAAGGTAGATGAAGAGGGATTACCATGGAATCCCTCTCCCAATGTAGATGAAAGGGTCAAAGGTATATCTGACGTCTTAGAAGTAGTGCTCATCATCAAAAGTCTAAGAAGTCCTCTATGAGAAAGAGGAATGGTATCACGTCTCTGACTCTTGTAAAGAGGTTGTGAAGGATAAAAAGGTGGTAAGGTTTCTAAGCGACGATGGCAATGGGGATTTAGGACTCAATCCATGATGGCTCTACAAAGAAATACTCTAGTAACAATGATCCCTAAATCCAAATAGTGAACACATAGCACACCCCAAACAAATATAGGATAGATGCACATAAGAAAGGAATGATGATAAATTAAATCCTGCTATGTAGTAGGTATTTATTTCCTGGGAGATGCATAAGAATCTCATAGACTACAAGTGAAGGTGTGTGACCAATTATAGTGGCCCTCAACTTAAACACATAAAACGATGGTGTTGTCCGACCCCTACCTGGTTGGGAAACCCACAAAATAACCCCTGTAAGTACCCCCTACGGTACCTATAAAAAACAACAATGGTCACCTCAAAATAGCCAATTCTCAAGTGGACAATCGCAGGCGTGATCCACCATATGGGAAAGGTAATTAATATCTAATATTGAAAGCACCAAAGGTACCTCAAAAATCCCTAGATATGAATAGAATCTTGGAAATATATTTGGGGCTCACTGAAGTTAATGGATGGCTATCCCCACCATCAACATCTTCTCTTCCTCATGATTGAATCTCGTGTAAGACGAGCTTCCTGAGAACATGAATTATATCAAGTATTTCTCCTCTTCCTTTTCATACACCTAATTTTTTTTGTTCTATATTCTTGGAGAATTTTACTCACACAATCATATTCCAAGACTCTAAAACCCAATCTTGTTGGTGCACCCTATAAAATAAAATATTTCTAATCAATTTTAAATTAAGTGTTAATTTTAATGAGTTATGCTTACTCAAGGGATATGGTTGTGCAACTAGTGATGTTATCACTCAACAAGAAAAGTAAACATACACACCTGAAAACATTGTTGACTACTTGTTTTCCAAATGAAAAGATGGCATGCCACTAAATTAATTGCATAAAAAAATCTCTTTCTTTTCAAATGTAAATGCAATTTTTCCTATATCATTCCTATATTAGTCCCATTCCAAGCAAAACTAATGCAAGTGCTTCTTTTAATGCATGATGCAAAATGAAAATAAACATGCAATGATGCAAAAAAAATTGTATTTTCAAAATAAATCAATGAAAATGCAAAATGGAATCACTAAAATCTCATCCTCTGTAGCAAGTAAAAAGACACAAGGCCAACAAGACACTAATAATCAATGACACATGCACTAAAAGAAAAACAAAAAGTGACAAAATGACATGAACAACTTTCATTAAAAACTAATAAAAAGGGAGCTTCCAGTCGCAATAAAATCAATCAATAGACATTATTATAGGGACCCTAGAATACTCAACAACAATCACAACCCACCGAACAATCACGACAACGAAGATATCAAGAAAAAAATGAAGTGTACTCGATTGTTCACAGAACAAGAATGTATGTATGTGACTTGATAAAGGACAAGCCACGTATATACGGGACTGTCAGCGCTGTCACCCACGTATACAAAATAAAGGGGGGGGGGATAAATTTTGAGGTCAAATCACTCAAGGAAACTTCCAATAGATGATTGTACCAATAAATACGACACAAAAAATCAAATAAACATAGAACAATTAGAGAAAAAATGCACCCAAAAACACCAATATAAAGGATACTTCCCCAGCATCGTCGCCAATTTTGTTTTAGAGAAAATATTCCTATGGATTCAGGTGGACCACAACAGATAGTATGACACCAGAAATCAACTCTAATCCCAAATATTCCATATAAATGTACATGCTAACAATGAAAATAAATTTCCATACATCAACCAAAAGTTATAAGAATCTACCGTTGAGCTTTCACCCCAACACTTGAAACCTACTTGTCCTCAACAACAAAAGTATCCAAGCATATAACATATTCATGAAATGTTATCACCTACTCTAGCATAATCCATTTAAACATGTACAAATCAAATAATAACAATGGAAATATATATAACATTTGCACATGAAATTGGACGAGAAAATAATATTTCAATTAATTAAAAATAGAAGTACAAAGTGACAACCTCCGTCGGCTACTTCTCGGAACCAAGAAACCAAGTTCCTCCACCTAGGCCTCCACCACTTCAATCCTCAATGCAACGGAAAGCTCACAAAGACAATGGAGAGCTTTGGAGATGAACATAAATAGTTCAATCAACAAGGATAAAGGGATGCCAACTCAAGCATATGGCAGTGGGGAAACATTTCACTATAGTTTCCTTCCTCCCAAAGTTTCTCCTCCTCCAATGCTTCATAATGGATTAATATATATCCATAAAATGGGAAATGGAGGGTCGAATCAGAGTGTTTTCCAGCATATGGAAGGTCAAGGATCGTAACTATCGTGACTTTCTAGGGAAAATCTAAAATATTTTTAAGTTTGAGCACAAAAAAATGATGTAGACGAGCTGTAATGGTGCAACATGCGTATACGTGGGATGCATAACTGTTCAACCACATGTATCTTCAAAATTGAATTTTTTAGGGTTATATTGAAGCATCGGGAATATATTGAGTAAGGGGGGTATAGTGAGTTTGCATAGGGACAAGGGAAGTGCATCAAGGCATGATGCATAAGGTGTGGAAAATCACACTATAACAATGTGGCATCCATATAAGCTATATATTGAGGTATGGATAGACCAAAAGTTGAGAGAATTTGTTTAAGAGAATAATAGTGATCTGCGCCTTAATTGGGAAGAGTGTCTAGGTAAGTATTCCTTTTCATATAGTCATGAAGTTTTCTTTGTTGAGTTATGTACTATATTAAATGAGTGGTTATCGACATTAACTCTACAAGAGAGGTGTTTTCAAGGGGATGAACCCATGGTTTGGACACTTGAGTTAGTATGAACCCTTAAAGGCGTTATTAACATAATACCACATGTTGTTGATTACTGAATGGATAACATATTGGAAGGGTATATTACTGAGTTTTTTTTAGACACTACGAAGCTCTACAATGCAACAGAGAGATAATTTTTGAAAGGAACGTGAGGTAAGTACTTGAAGTCTCTAAATTTGTGGATTAAAATTCTACTTTGTGAAAAATGGGTTTCGAGGATGAATTTTGAGGAGTAAACTATTTGTACGTAGTGGATATAGGTGTGGATGGGACGATGGTTTGGGAGAATGCCGAAGAGGAATCAAATAAGATAATAAGGGGAGAAGAGAGTGAGATAGATGAAGAGTGTGGTTTACTGGGGATTTGGAGAATATTTCAGTCATGTAAGAGAATGAGGACTGAAACAAGGAGAGAGGGTTGTAGTGTGACTAAAGGATTGGACCATGAACAAATAGCATATCTCAAAGAGGAATCCTATGATAAAGGGGAGGATGAAGTGGAATATTACCAAATAATTTCATAATAAGAACCCATTGATATGTCTAAGACCAAATTTTGTGACATATCCATGACCCCATGCACATCTTCATAAATCGAGGTAAGAAACACTAACTCATCGCAATTTTAACAAGTAAGTAATAGTAGTGGTAGTAGTCAAAATAGTGCTTTGACTAGTAACAAAATTCCAAGTGTCGGTATTTTACTATCAATTCAGTCAATACACCCTAGGAACATAATGGTCAGGGATGATATGAATCTCCCTTTTTTTTATGGGAATGGGTTGGAATATCTAGAGCAACATTGGTTTTTATGTGAAGTAATATGGAATGTCAAGCAAGTATAAGATAATAATGTGAAAAGAGTGCAACTAATCACAACCTTTATAGGCCGCGCTTTATATTGGTTCATGAAGTTTGCAAATGTACCCACCATAACAGCATAGAAAACATGTGTAGAGATTAAGGTTGCGCCAATGGATAAATATTGAAAGCTAAAGTTCAAGTTGCAGTGCATTATCAAGATAAAGGAAATCAAGCAGTTAACAACTGAATCTGTGTGGGACTTTGACTAGAGAATTAAGACATTGATGGCTCATGTGAGCTCTCAAAAGACAAATGTTCAACAAAAGGAATGGTTTATAGTCACTTTGTTAACACATATCATGGTTCCACTAATGCAACAAAATACCATGCCACAAATTGAGGCTCTTGAATTAGATATGAAATTAGAAGTGTCACCTGTCGGTGATAATAGAACGAGTATGGCTCAAATCCAACTTTAACCGGAAAATTTATCATTGCAGATTCAAGATATTTAGAAGGGGAAAGAAAAATAGAAGAATTCTAGTGTACCATATGTAAAACAAAGGGTCACCATAAGGATCAATACCTACCATTCCACGAACATCTATCTGCGGTAGCTCCTAATCCTTTGAACCATGGAGCTAGATTCTTGTGTGGGATATGTTAGATTTGGGGGCATCAACCCGAGGAATGAAATTTGTTGTTGAAATTGTAAGTACTCTCAGTATTCTTTATGAAAAATATTGTCAATCATATCAGTTGCTCTCAGAATGTACAACAAATGCATATCGAATGAAAGGGGATGAACACACTGAAGGAAGAGTCACATTGTTTATTCAACAGTGAGGTGGGTTTTAATGAGGAGGAGAAGGAGAATTTGGTTGATTTAGATGCCATATAATCTATTGTAATTGTGTTCATCCAAGAAACTTCACCAAATATTGTCAAAACTTGTGTTTGACTTGCACGTATTATAAAGCATTAGTTTTGGTTCCCTTTGGCAAGAAAAAGGGAACCAAAACTAGAATCATAATGTTTAGAATATATCAGTAGAACTAAGAGAGAAACAACCCATTATCACTATAGTTACAAAAAGAGGATCTATGACATGGGATGATAAAATAATACATGATTACCAATGTGACTCTAGAACTAGACAAGTTGTGGAGCGACAATTACCATTTGATGCCCAGAAAGAAAATGATATTTTTCTTGAAGCTAGGAATGAGATCATAGCGAAGCAAAAAGGAGAATAAACATATGTTCCACCTCTAGTATATGAAAAGTTTCTTGTTTATGGCATGCCACCTTGTTATTACCACTCTTCTACAAAGAGAGCTCAAGTAAAGGTATGATCCTTGAAAAACTTCTTAAAGAGGTATCTATATTTAATTAAAGATAAAAATGCATTAAGGAAATTACACAGTTTAATTGATGAACAACGACTTATTGTGCAGATTGGGGATTATGAAATGGATTTCATTATTCTATATTGGGATCAAAAGTGAATGTCCTTACTAGACATACATGGGATGCTAGGGGAAAACCTAAGTTAGTATGGTTACTTTTTTAGTTAATACTAGACAACCAACATAAAGTGATACCATTCAAAAGAATGACGGGTGTCCCTATAAAAGTGGATGGACTACAGAGCTATGTAGAATTTGAAGTTATTGAGATGGTATATGAATCCAACCCATATCCTTCATTGCTTGTGTTAGTGGAGTATTCCATAGATGAAGAAATCAAATACTCTCCTATTTCTATAGGATGGGTGAATCCCATTTGACATAAAACAAATCAATTATCACAATAATCCTAAGATCTAAAATCTTATTTCATGGAGTTTGAGAAGGGGAGGAAGAGAAGAGAATACCTCTTTGTAGCCTTGCTATTTGATGGATTCCCTTGATGGTTGTCCTTGCAGCTCCTTGAGTCTCCTTCAAACTTGCAAATCTCACCACAAAATTCTTCCTACTATCCTACCAAACTATCTTTGAGAAAAAAATGGCTTAGATCTAATTTCCTACCAATTTGTTGAGGCCTGGAAATTCACAGGCAACAACAGCAAGGGATTCTCCCCAGTCAATGTTCCCAACTAACCCGTGACTGTTTGGTGTAGGGAATCCGTCCGGTTTGCGGTCCGGCTACCGTAAGTCAAGTAACAAAAAATAAAGGTTTTATTGGTTGCGGCCCGGTCCACCGTGTATAATTTTGTATTTTCTAACTTAATGATGATATGCACGTGCCTAATTAACAATGCAGGGTGATAAAGGATGCAAGGAGTAGTCACAAAGTGATGCGCAGGTTCTTACCTCTCATCTTAGAACTCACAAGCATCTAAATCATATACACAATAATAAAGTAAAGCTAACTAAGCTATCTCTAGAGAGCTGGATGTTAATTCGTGAGTAATGCATTTCTATCCATGTGTTGTGGCAAATCACAGATAGTTGTTCTTATAACCAAACATATAAACATGAATAAAAGTATACATGATAAGATAGCTCATCAACAGTTAAAAATCCCATTTACTCACGGTGGAAAATATCACAGAGTATACTAAAGAACATTCAGACAAGAACATAGGTTCATGAAGTTAGAATGCTCTCACAGTTTAATGAAACACAGTTGAAAACAAAATAGTTCCTATTCAACATCGCTCATTTAATCACATTGATACATTCCACATAGCACTTTCTCCGACAGGCAAAATTTGCAATTTCTGATTGTAAAATGAAATAGTTCCTCTTACAAGCAATCGTTTACAAGTTTTTGAGGGGAAAAATCCCCTCTCAGTTCTAACTTTCAGATATTTAAACTAAGACAGTTAACCGCTTGGGCTGCCCCCAACGTGTGACCTTTCGGTCCCTCCAAAACGTTTCATATCTCTATTTTTATCTTTTCTGCGCACACTCATGATCCGCTGAGTAACTGACAAACCTTTCAGGTCTGCGCCTTTGTTGCTATTCATTTTGTCTTCTCCTTCGTTTTCCCTTCTTGCGATCCCGTCGGCTTCAGCTCGACCTTTGCCCAAAATTGCCCAGCTTCCTTCTGCCACCTATCTCCTGGTTATACCCTCGCATTGTGGGAATCTGAAAAGTATCTTGAGTCCACCTGCAAATAAATGCCATCTATCATCCATTGGGATTGCATTTTCAATTATATAAAAAAAAAACTACATCTATAAACGAGTAATCATCAAGAGAGGCCGTGCAATGTCCTTCGGTTCTGGAAACCTTAACAGGTGCGGTCACCATTGTCTCGTCCACACATGGGCTTGAAAACTTGCTAACGACGGAAAGAGGAAACACATTGGCGGCTTAAAACATGAAACCTTGGCTGGGTAAACTTATTTATAGCCACATAAGCGTGTACTAATAGACGACGGGTGCTACGAAATATTTGAGCCTATGGGAGTCGGAGAGGTTACGAATTAAATTTTGGGTGGGAAAATTCCCAGTCGAAAATTGGAAAGACAACGACATCGAAAGCCAAGTTCTTTTCGCAGCCGCAACGGTGGAAGGAAAAAGGGCTACAGAGATGCAACTAGAAATCGACACGCATCGGTGGGTGGAGCGCTTACATTTTGGTTAGCTAGCCGCTTTGGGAGCCGTAACAGCAGAAAGCGAACATACAACAACCTCCGATCAAACATAATTTGACGCCCGATCAATAAAAATATTAAGTGTTCGAAACAGCTTTAAAATTCAGCACGGTCAAAAACCTGTTCCACCCCCGAGACAGCGGCTTTTCAAAGAACAATTTATCTGATTCATCTTCGACTAGCAAAACCAAACTCAAAATTTGCGACCCCCAACAATTTTCAATCACAAGCAACTTCTGAAAAATAGGACAAGAGTCGATCTTCAAAATCATCCAAAATTAAAGCATGACCAAACAGTTCATGGATCCAAACGATTCAAAGCAACACTAAATCATAAAGGGGGGGACCAAAATTTAAAATTTTTGGGGAAAACAGTTGCAGCTGCAACAATTGGCGATTACCTGGTGAACCTAGATCTCTGGATGATTATTTCTTGAGTGACAGACTATTTAACAACAAATGAACTTATTGAATTCTTCCAGCTATTTGGATTTCTCAAATGGCAGATGTATATACCTTTAATCATTGATGATAGTCCAATTTGGGAGAGTGTAAACCAAAATTTTCAAGTCTGGATAACTCTGTTGAGGCCGAAAGATGAGTTTCATTGTTAATTTTTTCTTCAGGAACCTGGCAGCTTAGACACCACAAGATTGTAGTATACGGTAAACAGAAATATTCATTTTTTCCTCATTCCCATGCCACTTTAGCACTTTCTGTGCTTTTGGACTTTTGTCCTTTTCATATGAGTCCTCTTGCATGCCTTTCTTTCTGAATTTTAATTCAAGCTCCTCTATCCCAAGTGTCCTTTTGTGTGAGAGGCGTATTTACATTTCAGCTCATGGATGGAGAGGAACTTTCGGTGATTTAGTACTTATAGGTTCAACATTTGTTTTGATGTATAATGCTTTCATAGGAGTTTTTGACTCTTATCTTCCTTTTGGAATTCATTTCTTGGTATGGGATCATTTGTATTTAATATACTGTTTACCTCACTTCTTTCCATGGGCCCTTTGCTATCACTCCCTAGGACATTTTAAATTTGACATGGATGGAGCCTCAAAATAGTATTCCAGGCTTTTGATTCTGGTTTATTTCACAAGGGTTAAGCAGGACTTCAATGTGTACAGAGCTATTTGAGAAAACTGCTAAAATGAAAGAAGTTCTGTTAGATAAACAACAATATATAGTCTTATACCCAAGAATGTTAATCATTCCAAAAATTCTGATATTCCCCACGCAACCACGGGCTTGCTTTCTTTATTGAAATCAATAAAATTTAAACTAAAACAAACTAAACATCATGACTCAAAGACACCGGCCAGGCCGGATTATTTATATACAAGGTAGAAAAACATAAACAAAACTCAGGAAAAATAGGGCTTGAGAACTAAGCCATTTATAGGCAAGTTCTCTTTCCACCCTTGTAAATCTTGCAACCTATAAGTGGAAGGGCCAAGCTTTGCCGCAATCTGGAAAGGACCTACCCACAACTGCTAGAATTTCGTGTGTTTTTGTTTCTCATCGTGGGGGTGATCCCACTTAAGAACCAAATCTCCCACTTCAAAGTCTTTTGTTCCTGCCTTATGTTTGTCGAACCATCTCTTTATTACCCCTTGTTGTTGCTTAAAGCGCTCTCTGGCTTTAGATCAAGCCTCTTCTGCTTTCAAGAGATTATATATCCTCATTTGCAAAACTTCATCATCCGACCCTCTAGATTCTTGAGCTATTATGGAAGAGGGTAGCATGATATTGGGGGGGAGAATGGCTTCTTTACCATACACCAGGGGATATGGAGACACTCCTATCGAAGACTTGGGGGTGACTCTATCGGCCCAAAGGGCATTTGGTAGCGCTGAGTGCCAACTCCTCTGGTTTTCTATCACAGTCTTCTTTAAAATTCTAATCAGATTTTTGTTAGTAGATTCAACCAAGCCATTTCCTTGTGGATAGTAATTAGCAGAATAATGCAACTTTATTCCTTTCTCATGAGCGAAAGAAGTTAATTTAATCGATGAAAAGTAAGTAGCATTATCAAATACTAAAGAAACTGGAACTCCAAACCTAGTCATAATATGGTCCTGCAGGAAGCTGATGACCGCGTCCTCATTTATTTTGCGCAGTGGGATGGCTTCGACCCAGCGAGTGAAGTAATCGGTCGCGGTCAGAATGTACTTGTGTTGTAGGGAAGAGTTTGGCTTTATCTCCCCAATAATATCCAACCCCCATTGCTCGAACGGCTCCGTGATCATCACAGGCTTCAGTTGTCCAGTTGCTCTAGATTGTCTCCCACTACACCTTTGACAAATGTCACACTTCTTGACATGGGCGTGTGCATCTTTGAAAAGCATGGGCCAATAGTAACCAGCTCTAAGAATTTTGTGAGCTGTAGTAACTCCTGAAAAATTTCCCCCAGCAGGCCCGTCATGCAGATCTGTCATTACCTTCTTCGCATCTTCTTTCTCTAAGCATCTAAGAAGAACTTCGTCGTAATTTTTTCTAAATAATATTCCTTCAACAATTTGATAGGAGGCTGATTTAAGACACAACGCTCTCCTTTGCTTAGAATCCCAATGTTCTGGCAACAATCCTATCTGAAGGTAATGCACGAGGTCTCTATACCAGGATTTAGGGACTGTGAACAAAGGACATACATCCATCAAGTGTAGTTCAGCCTTGTCTTCCTAGGCGTGTTCATCATTACTTCCATTTTCAGTCATTAGTTTGCACAACCCTTTCCCTTTAACTATGGAATCTTACTTGAATTCGAGGTCATACTCTTGAAGAGTTGTTACCCAATTACCCCTTCTTTCTCCTAACTCCTTCTGTAAAAAAAGGGACCTCACAGTTGGGTATGGGACAATCACCTTGGTTCGATTTTTTAATATGTAGGGCTTGAATTGTTTCACTGCTTTGAATACTGCATAAGATTGTTTATCAATAGTCGGGTAATTTAATTCGGCCCCTTGTAGACCAGTGCGCATGAAAGATATTGGGAATTCATCCCCTCCATCTTCCTTTTGAGTAAGAACAGCTGCTAGCAAATCATCAAATGCAAAAGTATACAGAATAAAATCTTTATCGAAGTCTGGGATTTTAGGGAGGGTGCGTGTGTAATAGCAGTTTTAATCTTGCTGAATGTGTCCTTCTCAATCTCAGTCCATTTGAATTGTGCGCTTTGCTTCACCATTTGCTGCATCGATTTGACAATCTGAGCGAAATCTGGCACAAATCTTCGTACGAAATTTATGGTTCCCATAAATGATTGCATCCCCTTTTTATTATGGGGCAAGGGGATCTGTTCAATGGCCTTGATCCTTTCTGGATCTATAGAGATTCCCTTCTTTGAAACTATGTGACCCAGCAACTTGCCCTCCGTAACAGCGAACACACACTTCTTGGGGTTGAGTGAGATACCATATTTCTGACAGCGTTCAAAAATCTGCCTTAAATGAAATGCGTTTTCTTCTCTCTTCTTTGAGAATATCGTAATATCATCAAGATACACTACAGCACTACGGCCAATCAAACTGCGGAAAGCTATGTCCATAGCCCTCTGGAACGTAGCTCCAACATTTATAAGCCCCAAGGGAATTCTTCTGTAAGCGAAGGCTCCCCATCTGGTCCTGAATGTTGTCTTCAATCTGTCTTCTTCGGATACTAATACTTGATTGTAGCCTGAGAAACCGTCCAATAAAGAAAATAGCTCAGAACCTGAGACCATTTGTAGTAGTTGCTCCATGGGTGGAACAGGATAGTTATCTTTATCTGAAGCGCGGTTTAAATTCCTGAAATCCATGCATAGCCTGATTTCTCCAGAATTTTTCCTCACTGGTACCAGATTTGAGACCCATTCCGAGTGTCTGACCTTAAAAATGATTCTAGCATCCAATAATTTCTTAACTTCACTCTGAATCAGAGGTTCCAATTTTGGGTGCATTTTTCTTAAAGGTTGCTGATAAGGTTTGATGCCAAATTTGATGGGGATAACATGCTGGATGATGTTGGTGTCATATGTCTTCAAATCTTTGTATGTCCAGGTGAAAACGTCTTTATATTGATTAAAAAGACTGATGAATTTATCTCTTTCTGCTGGTGAACAACATTTGCCAAGATTCACATATTTGGGATTTGTCTCAGTCCCTAAATTTATCAATTCAAACTGTAGAGATGAGCTGTGAGTCTTCACATTTGCTGGTATTATAAATTTTTCATTTAAATCGAACATTATTTCTAAGGTTCTGACTCCTTTAGGGATGAAATTATCATATTTCAGCTCGGCTTGATGTTCTTCATCATCTATAATTACCCCTTGAAATACCTCGTCATTTGTTAAGCATTCTATAATCTGTTGATCGTCATCGAACACTCATAGGTTGGTAATCATATCAGGGACCGAGGGCCTGAAAAGCAATTCAACAGAGCATCGATTATTAGTAGGCACAAGCCTAGCAGCTAATGTGGCCAACAAGTCAACTGCTGCATTTTTAAGTCTTGGAATTGAAACAATATTAAATGCGTTAAAACATTTGAGTAGGTCCCATACCTCATTTTGATATGATTTTAAGTGAGGATAGATACAATGTATTTGATTCCGAATCTGTTTTACAATTATTTCAGAATCTCCAAAAACCTTCAGATTACTTACCTTTAAGTCGATTGCTTTCCTTAAACCTTGCACCAATGCTTCATACTCAGCCGTGTTATTCGTACATTCAAAATCTAGTCTACATGAAAGGAAATGTTTATTCTTCTGGGGGTCGATCAGGACACAGCCGGCCCTTGACC
Organism: Pseudotsuga menziesii; assembly: GCA_001517045.1. NCBI lineage: Eukaryota > Viridiplantae > Streptophyta > Pinopsida > Pinales > Pinaceae > Pseudotsuga > Pseudotsuga menziesii. The sequence goes on from LPNX011098484.1 coordinate 191,910, forward strand.
CTTCTAACGTCTTAGAGCCATCAAAAAAAATGTCCAGAAATCACTAACTATTGCATGAGAATCTACTTCTACCGCTAATTCTACTATTTTACAGTCAATTTCATCAGCCCGTGAAAATCGAAGGAGGTCAGGCTGGGCATCTGATGTATCACTGGCTTCTTCTGCTTGGTAATTTCCCGGTTCTAACTCAATAAAGTAGTTCCCCAACACAGAATCCACTGGTTCATTTTTTTCTTCAAGTTGAGTAACGTTGTATTTCATGTGAGGTTCCCTCAGAATTTTAATTTGATTCGGGCTTCCTTTATACGGCAGCCACAGATGTGACCAATCCGAGGAAAAATATCTGTTTAGTTTTGCTGACCAGTCTCTGCTCAGAACAAGCCCGTAAGCGTCTGGTATGTCGGCCACCGCGATATTAATAACTTGACACACTTTATCATTTGAAGATAGGTGGACTAGGACATCCTCCATTTCTCCAATTACTTTCACATTCATCCTATCCAGCTGAACGACCCTCCACGTGGATGGATTAGGCTGCCCATTTATCTTTTTACAGACTGGTATTGGCATGACGTTAACCGATGCCCCTGAGTCTACCAGGAAATTATGTACGTTGTGATTAAAAATTTCAAAAGTGAGAAGGAAAGTTGGATTATTGTTCTTAGACTTACCCCCAATGCTTGCTTCCCTAATTTCTTCTTCCTCTTTGGGTTGATTGTCAGTGGGTAGCCTCTCTTCTGATGCTTCAAGCGCTTTCAAAAGTTTTTCCTTCTGCTGCGGCACCTTACACATTTCAAATAATGAGATATTTTCCCTTACCTTATTTATATCTTCCACAATATCATAATCCATATGTGGTTCAGTGGGATGCGGCTTATCAGTGCTCATTCTTTCCTCATTGGGCTTGGCCAATGTATCAGTCTGCCTAGGATCTTGGGTGAATTCAGGAATTTTATCGGCTGCGGAATTATTTTGGAATTTCTTAACATTTTTTTGAAGCCTTTTAATCTTTGGGAGTATGAGACTGTTTTCTTTAGCCGACCCTTGGCTCCTTGTTGTCACGTTCGTTTCCATGACGTCCCTGTATCGCCAATTCTTTTCTTCCTTAACATCGAATAACAAAACAGATTTCCACAGAACCATGGTCTCATCTTCTTGCTCTTTCGTGGTCGTGTTACTGTCTTTTCTTTCTTCATCTCCATCTTCTGTTAATTTAGAATCCAGTAGCTGATTCATAACCAATGTCATTGAGTTTATCCATTGAGGACAATTCTTTTCAGAGTGGGGTTGCTGATGGAAAGTGCAAAAATTGTCCAATCCTACCTCCGTTAAATTCATAGATGCCGAATTGTGTGGAGGGGATTAGGATTGATTGTTGTCCTCCCATTTCTTGTAATAGGGCTTGTAGAACTTTTGAGCTTCCTTTTCTTTCTCCAAGTCTATGATTCTGTTGGAAAGCTTCTGCATCATTTTTGCCATACCTTCAAAATCTGGTGACTGCTCTTCCTTTGGCTTGGTAAACAACAAGGCTTTCCTTCTCGCACTTTTCTCTCCTGATCGTTCTGGATAATCTTGAATACTTTCCCTTTCAGCCTCTACTTTCTCCGCCTCCTCATAAGTCTCTGCTAAAGTGGGTTTGGCCTTTATTTTGGAAAACATGGCCAACTTGGGTCCCAAATCTGAGGTGTAATATTCAATCAGGACTTTATCTAAAGGTCTATCAGCTTCAGAGAAATTCTTGAGGTACGCTGCAAATCTTTGAGTGAAGCTGTGACCTTCTCTTTTCTTTCTTTCTTTAAGGCGCATAGTCCTTTCATGAGGGCTGCATGAGTCTTCTGGGTTGCATACTTGCTTCTAAAGAGCCTCTCGAAGGTATCCCAATCCGGGATAGAGTTTGTCGGTAGACCAAAATACCAAGATGTTGCAGCTCCTTTGAGGGTGTGCGGGAATATTCTGCAGACTACATCCTCATACTCCCCAGCCCTTAATCCTTCTATTGCCAAATAAAAACTTTGCAGGTGATCGTCTACTAGTATCTTCTCACTTGGGTCAAATTTGGGGAGCATCTTTTCAAAGGATTGAGGTAAATCATGTAATGGAGGTGGTAGGTTTAAAGGTGATCTGGCCCTCCAGGCAGGCGGTGGATTCGGTGGGTTGGGTGGTTGATTGGAGTTTACGCCTGCCATGAGTCTGGGTGGAGAGTGAGGAGGCGAGCAAATAGGAGTGTGAGCAGGAGAACTATGAGGAGTATCTAGGCCTTCTTGATTCAAAGGCAGTACAACTTCCTGTAAGGCTGTTTCTACAAGTTCTTCCCAATCTTCAACCAGCACTGAGTCTTCCAATATAGGACGATCCTTCCTTTTATATTCTCTTATGGCCAATTCAGGGATGATTGGAAATCCTCCGATCTTCTTCACGTATGCCCTAGTGTGTCTTCTCAAATTATTAACAACTTTGTTGTCGACACAAAACAAATGTTCTCTACCCCTTTCTTCCGGAATTGGATTATGAAGCCCACTACTTTCTGAACTATTACCAGTGGAATAGTCTCAAGAAAATGGGTTTCCTTGGCCAACCATGCACTGGCGGTCCTCCTTCTAGTGCTAGAAACTGTTGAGGCCTGGAAATTCATAGGCAACAACAGCAAGGGATTCTCCTCAGTCAACGTTCCCAACTAGCCCGTGACTGTTTGGTGTAGGGAATCCGTCCGGTTTGCGGTCCGGATACCGTAAGTCAAGTAACAAAAAATAAAGGTTTTATTGGTTGCGGCCCAGTCCACCGTGTATATTTTTGTATTTTCTGACTTAATGATGATATGGACATGCCTAATTAACAATGCAGGGTGATAAAGGATGCAAGGAGTAGTCACAAAGTCATGCACAGGTTCTTACCTCTCGTCTTAGAACTCACAAGCATCTAAATCATATACACAGTAATAAAGTAAAGCTAACTAAGCTATCTCTAGAGAGTTGGATGTTAATTCGTGAGTAATGCATTTCTGTCCATGTGTTGTGGCAAATCATAGATAGTTGTTCTTATAACCAAACATATAAACATGAATAAAAGTATACATGATAAGATAGCTCATCAACAGTTAAAAATCCCATTTACTCACGGTGGAAAATATCACAGAGTATACTAAAGAACATTCAGACAAGAACATAGGTTCAGGAAGTTAGAACGCTCTCACAGTTTAATGAAACACAGTTGAAAATGAAATAGTTCCTATTCAACATCGCTCATTTAATCACATTGATACATTCCACATAGCACTTTCTCCGACAGGAAAAATTTGCAATTTCTGATTGTAAAACGAAATAGTTCCTCTTACAAGCAATAGTTTACAAGTTTTCGAGGGGAAAAATCCCCTCTCAATTCTAACTTTCAGATATTTAAACTAAGACAGTTAACCGCTTGGGCTGCCCCCAACGTGTGACCTTTCGATTCCTCCAAAACGTTTCATATCTCTATTTTTATCTTTTCTGCACACACTCATGATCCACTGAGTAACTGACAAACCTTTCAGGTCTGCGCCTTTGTTGCTATTCATATTTTCTTCTCCTTCGTTTTCCCTTCTTGCGATCCCGTCGGCTTCAGCTCGACCTTTGCCCAAAATTGCCCAGCTTCCTTCTGCCACCTATCTCCCAGTTATACCCTCACGCTATGGGAATCTGAAAAGTCTCTTGAGTCCACCTACAAATAACCGCCATCTATCATCCATTGGGATTGCATTTTCAATGAAAAAAAAACTACGTCTATAAACGAGTAATCATCAAGAGAGGTCGTGCAATGTCCTTCGGTTCTGGAAACCTTAACAGGTGTGGTCGCCACTGTCTCGTCCACACATTGGCTTGAAAACTTGCTAACATCGGGAAGAGGAAACGCATTGGCGGCTTAAAACATGAAACCTTGGCTGGGTAAACTTATTTACAGCCGCATAAGCGTGTACTAACAGACGACGGGCACTGCGAAATATTTGAGCCTATCGGAGTCGAAGAGGTTACGAATTAAATTTTGGGTGGGAAAATTCCCAGTCGAAAATCAGAAATACAACGACATTGGAAGCCAAGTGCTTTTCGTAGCCGCAATGGCGGAAGAAAAAAGGGCTACAGACACGCGACTATAAATCGACACGCGTCGGTGGGCGGAGATCTTACATTTCAGGTAGCTAGCCGCTTTGGGAGCCACAACGGTGGAAAGTGAACATACAACAACCTCCAATCAAACATAATTTGACGCTTGATCAATAAAAATATTAAGTGTTCGGAACAACTTTAAAATTCAGCACGATCAAAAACTTGCTCCACCCCCGAGACAACGGCTTTTCAAAGAACAATTTATCTGATTCATCTTCGACTAGCAAAACTAAACTCAAAATTTGCGACCCCCGACAATTTTCAATCACAAGCAACTTCTGAAAAATAGGACGAGAGTCGATCTTCAAAATCATCCAAAATTAAAGCATGACCAAATAGTTCACGGATCCAAACGATTCAAATCAACACTAAATCATAAAGGGGGGGACCAAAATTGAAAAAAATTGGGGAAAACAGTTGCAGTTGCAACACAATTCTACATCAACATGAAATTTTGAAGGGAAAACATTGTACAAGAATTGACAAGAAGATTGAATTGATTCATAATAAATGAACATGGATAAATACTTACAGCCCTTGCAAGTACCTTCCTCCTCCATAGCCTACACCTTCTCCTCTACCATCCATGCCTTTGATACCCAAAAACTTTGTGGTAGAAAAGTGATTTCTAGCCCTTAATTCCTCCGTCATGCCTTTTCTCTCTGATTTGTCCCCCCTAATTCATTCGATAAGCCTTTATTTTATAGGATTGGGATTGTGCAACCAATTTATCAACCATGAACTTGGGATTATGATTTTTAAATATTTTTTATTATTTCCTGAAAAAAACCCACTTTACCTAGTTTTTAGGCATCAAACTTGATTTTTAGTATTTCCAAGACAATCAATACCCATGTTAGGCATTTTTTCCACTATGTGAGTTATAGGAACTATGATTTGGCCCTTATTGGTCATGGAATTGGCCTATTTAGAGACACATTGTCTTCAACATTTATTCCATTGTGGAAGCAGAGGTCAAAATAGAGATTGAAGCTCTCAATTGTTCCAAAATTCTGATATTCAGGTTGCGGGAGAAATAGAAATATGTTTTCGGACCAACACTCTCAAGGGTGTTAATTTTATTGTTAATAGATTCCTCCTAATGTGTGAGGCCTTAAGCTATGCTGAGGTCTGAAATACATTGACAATTATTTTATTATGATACTCTTCATACTAATACTCTTTATTGACGAAGGAAGGATGTTAAAGTATTATGATCTTGAGTTTAGGAATTAAAAAGCACATGCAAGTCAAACAAGGAAATAACCCAAATATAAAATATCTTCTTGAGGAGGGTATACGCATGCTCAGCAATAAACAAGCATGGCCATGGACAATACACACTGGATCCATGTCAAAATAAAATATTACAAAAGTGTATGCATACACTTTAATGAGTGCAACATATCCAGGTCTTCATGGTACTTTGACACGACATTTTAATCTTGCGCAACTCGGGCAGTGCATCGATGAATGATACAACTATATTTCCTAAGGTATTCAATACAAAACAACTATTGTATGAGTTTATATCATGTGAATAAATGATATGATGTCAAGCATAACTAAACACCATCTGATTACTAATCATTGTTGTATACCGTTAACAGATGCGAGGAGGCCCACCGACAATGATGATGGAATTCAAGGTACTTGAGTACAAACCAACAAGTGTGTATATATGTTCTGATTTTTAACACTTGTAGAATCAAACAATCAGGGGTCATTAATGTATAATCATTGTCATTTGCGAGGAATCCTACCACTAATGACTACAAGATCCAAGGTACTCATTGGGGTTCCTAGATCCACTTCCTAGATGATGATTTGGCGTTGATAGGAACAGATCCATCAGAAGGAGGGCATTGATGCATCCCATGTCAAATGACACAAAACTAAGATCAATAGGATGATGTAATTTGGTAGAGATGTGAGGTCCAACACTGTATATTGAAACAAGGAAGTTCGACATGATTGATCAGGAATATTTGAGGAGTGGCTGACATTGGTTTGACTTCCCTTGAACACATAACATGACGCATAGTGACACTTGGAAACATAATACTCAAGTAACCAACCATTGTGAAATTCTCCAATTCCATATGAATTAATGAAAGCTCCATAGATGATAGGAAGGATAACCTATCGATGGAGATCTGTTCAAATTACTGGTGCAACTTCCTAAGTAAAATGTAAATGGTGTAATTATAACCGATGTAGGGATATGTTCTATGTTCAAGGGTGACAAGGACTAACTGTTTGCATTTTATCCATGATGAATTATGAATAGATTCAGTAATATTCCTTTTTATAATTTTGTGTTTTTTAATTTTTAGTACTTTTCATTTATTAGCTTGAAAAAGAATAAATAATGCTATGGTACATGGGAGGGAACGATGTTGCATGGGAATACTCTATTTTTCAAGAGCACGTGTTAGGCCAAGGAAAAGATACATATTGAAAACAAGGACTGTTCTAGTTGTGCACACTCTTACAGATGTTCCCTCCATTGGTTGGTTATCTAAAGCAAGATTATGTGTCGAGGGATGGTGAAATAAAACCAAGTATCTATGGTTATCCAATTTGATGCGATGAACAAGTAAGAAGGGGGGAATGTGGCTTACTTCATGCTAATTATTGCAAAAAAACACTAAAATCATAACTCATAATGAATCATGGTCCATCAACTACCTAAATCAAATAGTTCTCACATGTATATGTCAATTTAAATAGAAGCAATGGTTTATGGGCATTTTGAGCAAAACGTGTCTGCAAATGAATATACACAACATTAGCAATAAGCATTGAAGCAGTAAACACAAATGTTCATGCAGATATTTTAACGCATGCTTATGTAAACTAACATGAAATAGGGATCCCATCAGGAAATGGTCAAAACTGTATGGAAGAGAAGTATGCGGTCTCAAACTCCAGGTCATGATGGGACTAATTGGGCTCCCAGGCCTATGAGAATGAATCAGCATGGGCACCAAAATGGAAATGGGGTGCTGGCTAGGGTGTCCCATGTTCGGTAGGGTCTTCTGCCGGAATGGTGGAAAATACAGATATGATGGTTTGATCCACCAATTTCCAACAGGTTCAACCCTTTGGAAAGTTTGGGTTGCAGAAGGTTCAGATGCATTTTCACAAAGGGATAACCTTAAACTATATGCATGCTTCCAAATATACCTGATAAGATCAAGGAACATACAAAGGATGCTCCTATAATTTGGTGGATTTAAACCAAATATGATCCCAGTGTCCCCACGAAAGGTGTCCTTAGGTGGGTATAACCAAATGTTTATGAATTTAAGGATAGTTTCATCTGATGATAAAATTCTGTGCAAGAAATCAAGTAATATGAGAGATCTCACAGCCAAAATGGGCCAAGTAACTAGACCATATTCCTCCATCAAGGGAATATTTTGATCCAAATCTGCTGAAGCCATTTCAATAGCTTGGTATGACACTTCTACAATAGATAATGGTTGTTGGATCACAAAATTTCCCATGCGGGAATAATTTTTTAACTATCCTAGCCTAATTTCTTGAACCTCCTTTAGAGAATCCCTAATGAAAGGAACATTCGTTCGCATAATAGTTTCAAGCATGCAGTAATCTAATTCGTCAATCAAGATAATATTCCCCCACTGAGGGAACCGAATCACTCGGGACCCTGAAGACACTATAGTCATCATTGTGTGTATCCAACTATGTCTTAATAGAATAATGTAATATATAGGTGCATCTACTATCTCAACATCCATTGTGCCTGTTTTTACACCCCATTCAATAGGGAAGGATACAATGAGTTCGTGAGGAGAGAACAAATGTCCGTCAAATGCTTTTCGCATAGTATGGGATTGAACTAAGGTGGGTGATATTAATGCTTTCCAACATTTAAGTCCCCTTCATCAACTATGGTTTGAAATATATTATTGCCATGAGATGTTACGTTAATCTGAAAAGCAACTTTGGAAGGAATCCCACAAGCTGATTGGTCTACGTCTAATGTGATCAGCATCACATCTGATGGATCAACATCTCTAGTTGAAGACAATAGTTCCTTTATTTGTGCAGGACAATATTGCAACACCTCCATGGCAGACATGGCACATGGTGCTTGAGCAACAACATTTTCGTTATGAGCATCTTGTGCGTTAGGATTATGCATTGTTCCACATAGATCACCTTTGGGGTGGTGCGGAACTATGTCTATGGTTGGTTTCTCAATGGTGAGAGAACCACTTGGTTGTGATTTTGATTGATCCAATGTACTAGGAGGTACATCATAAGAATGATATATCATTTGAATGTTCACCTCATGATCACACATGAAGACATTGGCATTGGGATCATTTCCCTCTTATGGGGATTTTGAATGGATTCCTACTGGAAGAGGTACCAACATTATAGAAACCATTTGATGATGGTGCTATAGAAAAGGCTGTATTAATACAATAGATTGTTGTTTCCCACTATCTTTAGCTTGATTCAGTGCATCTCCCTTCCCAAATTCAACATTCTTCTTACTCTTGTATTTCTTCTTATTTCCTCTAAGTTCCATGGATTGAACTATGAGTTTTTTAGAAGTTTTGGAAGGATTAACACTGTGCTTACCCTTGTACTTCTTCTTCTCCCCCTAAGGTCCATGGATTAAACTATGATGATTTCAGAATTCAGGGAAGGCTTAGCATGTTGCTGCATATCCTGACCAGCTGTAGGTTTTGAGGTTTGAACATACATTTGGCCCATTTGTTGGGTGATCTGCTAAAGGTTGTTGATGAAACTAATCATACCATTGGCATGAGGTCCATGTGGCTTCCTAGATGGATAAAAAACAAGTATTGTAGGTTGGTTCCAAAAATATTGGTTAATTTATGGAACCTCACCACTCCATTGTGGAATGGGACTTATTGGTGGATTTCCCCCTTGTGGGGTTAGAATCCAAGGAGACTAGATATTTCCTAGAATCTAACCACACCATTGATGAACAGGTGGATTTCCCCCTTGCAGGGTTAGACTCTAGTTAGATTGGTTATTGCCTAGAATCTGACCTCTCCATTGTGTTGGTCCTTATATTTAATTATCATTCCAAGGTGGGTTTTCCCCTTGCGAAGGATACCCCCAAGAATATTGGGTACTTCTCGGAACATGATCAATCGGTGGATTGTCTCCTGATGGATTTAGGTACTAATAATATTGGTTACTTACTAGAACCCTACCATTCCATTGATTTTGTCCTTGGTTTTGATTGGAATTCCAAGGTATGTTTCCTCCTTGCGGAGGTTGGATCCAAAAATATTGGTTACTTTTTGAAACATGACCACTCCATTGTAGAATGGGGTTGATTGGTGGATTTCCCCTGGGAATTATAGTAGGATAAATTAGAGAATGACCCTCTGGGTAATTTCCTCCCATCGGTGAAGGATAATTCCAATTGGCATTTTTGTTCCAGGATACATTATTTCCAGCAAGAATATTAACATTCCATGGTAAAGGGTTTCCCCCAAAAGTAGAACCTAGAGAACTATTCCGTGTTCCAACAGGATTTTGATAACCTCCTGCAACCATTTGAGGCTGCATTGATATGGTTCCTTCAACTCTCGATGAAGCCAAAGGGTCAAGTGTAATGTTCTGCATATTATCACAACTTTCAAAAAGAGTAACCGATTACTCACTTACTAGTTTGATTGAGTTTAAAGGATGTGCTAAGGGTGTATTTATGTGAGAAAATGTGTGATATTCAATTTTTTCATTTTAAACTAAAGTAATATCATCAACTATTTTTTTTCCATGATGTGAAGAAATTTTTAGAATTGATTTGACATTTTTCTTCTCTAGTAACATTTGATTGGGTTTATAAGTAGTTCAGTTTCAAAGTAACAAAGATGTGGTTCATGTATATGCCTCCACAATGTAGTGGGGCCCTCAAACTTGGGTAACTTACCGCGTTACCACCTTGATGAGTGGATCGAGAGATTATTCACTTTGAAGTTTAATAAAAGGAATTGTTTATTAGAGTATATCAAAATTCAGTCAAACAATCCTAAAGGAAACTAGACTCAACAAAAATCAAAGTGTCCACACATCTAAAAATATCCTAAGATAATCAGCAAGCAAACTTCTTTCCAAAGAACTAGAACTTAGCAAAAAGTTGTATTTGGAGGGCCTTCCAAAACTAGTATCTCTTGAGGGTCATCACGCCTCAAAAATTACTAAGTGAAGGTATGAGAAACAATTAAATTGTTATTCAATCACCAAGGGTGAAAGTGTTAGAACTTGGATACTCACCTTCCCAAGGAGATGAAACAATCTTGTGTCTGTCTCAGGTATTGCAAGTGTCCCCCACTCACAACATCCCTTGTGATGCCCTAGGAAAAGAAACTATGGTTACCACTTCACAATTGGTGGATGGGTAGTACATTGGTTAGTATAGGATAACTCACATAGACTAGATATCTCAAGAAAGTGATGTCACCCCAAGGAATTGTCACTTAGCTAAAATACTGTGATGTGCTCATATCCCACAAATAAGCAAGATAGGGTCTACTACCCTTACTAATTCGGATTGACCTCATGCTTAACGCATGTGTTAGAAGTGCTTTCCCAGCATGCACTCTTTGCTACTAATGGATTTGATTCTCTTTAATCAATACTAGTTTCAAAGTTTTGTGTCCTTGGAGTGTTAACTCTCCAATCTTATTCCAAATCCCTAGTCGAATCTATGTTGGTGATATAAAAAATAATCTTGATAGATTTTAGATTAAGCTTTGATTTTAGGGTAGTTTGCTTAGTTTCGAGGAATGATGGTGAAACTGGTGGTGTTTGTGACTCAAAATGTTGAGCCAATCAAATGCACAATTCTCACTATTATTTCCTTTATTTCAATGAACTTATATACTATGGAAGAGTAAGAGTTTCTTTGAGATCCTTCAAACATGAAAATTACAAAATAGAATCACTTTTACAAATTCGAAAAACAGTTTTCAACTTTATAGCAACGGTTCAAGAGGTTAGCTTCAAACATAATATGTGTTCAACTTGCTTCAACTATAACTAAAAGGAAATGAAAAAATGTTTGAATGCTCAATTTTTTTCCTATTTCTATCAAGTCTCTTAAACTAATGTTTACATGTAGGATCATGATTCTATTTTTACTTTTCAGCTGCATTATGTTTTATTTCTGAATGTTGATTTCAATGTTCCAAATTGAAGGTGTGAAAATCAATACAAAATTCTAAGTATCTTTCAAAATTCTAAAACTGACAAGCATTTACAGTTGAGATCCACTTTCTCATTCACAGGACCGCCCGAAAGCGAAAGTGAAGAGGATACTAGTGGATCGAGAATATGCATCAAAACTTCAAAAGACCTATTACACTTTAGATACCCTTTCTCATTTACAGGACCAATCAAAAGTGCAAGTGAAGAGGATACTTGCGGCTCTACTATTTTCTCAAAACTAAACCTATGTCTTGAACACAAATTATATCAAGAACTTGAAAATAGCGAACAAGGTCCTCTCATTGTGGTTGAACTGATATTAAGTTATAGCCTGTATTTTTGAGAATTTATGTGAATTTAATCTTAAATGATGGTATTAAAAGTGTCTTAGTTGTGATTTCAAGTTTTTTGGTAGGTCAACAAGTTCATGTGACTTTGAAATTCATGGCCTAAAGGTTCATAAATTGAAACAATGTGTTATGTTCTTTAGTTTTTCAACAATTTCCTTATGCAAATATGTGATTAAAATGACGACAAAATTTCAGACGTTCAAGAGTGAAATAAAGGATATAAATAGTAAACATGTCATAAACTTTCAAATCTGAGCATTCTTTTAAAGAAAATTTTGGACAACATTTAAAACGAAATTACTTCTCAAAATGATTTTTCCTAGTTTTTCAAGGAGATTTCCAAGCTTTCCATACTTGAGGGAAAATTTTCCTAAATCCTTCAAAAATGCTTCTAAAAGGTCATGATAGAAATAAAAAAGTGTTTAGGTTATCAATTAAGGTTCTACAAAGTAAAAAATGAACTCAATCCAAGGCCAAAAGTCAGAAATCTAAAAAAAATTCAATCTCAAGTCAAATGCACACCTATCTTTAAAATCTTCCCAAAATCCCTAAATCCTGATAAAAAGAGAGGTAAATATTGTTTATAATCTCAGATAGAAGATTACTAATACATCTATAGCAGGATAAATCAACTTAAATGATCCAAAATTGGATATCAACCATCAAAAAAATCAAGAACCGTGACTTTCCAAGGCATACGCAATTGTTACTTGCATGTACTCGCAAGGTTTTCAATGCATTCATGATTGTTACTAGAATGTACTCGTGCATTTTTCAGGGATTTTGCGCTTGTTACTAGCATGTACCCGTGAGTGTTTCAGGGATTCGTGGCTGTGCATAGTGTGTACCCATGAATTTCCAAGGAATTCATGATTGTTACCAGCATGTACCCATGATTTTTTCAAGGCATTCACGACTGCACATATCCTGTACCCACGATTGCCCAATAAATCCAAAATCCCATTTAAATATTTCAAGATTTGGATAGGTAAATACCAAAATCGACTGGTCTCAAACTCTATAACTAAACTAAAACCTCTAAAGACAAAGATAAAGCATGCATCAAAGGTTTTAAAAGGAAAGGAACACCCAAACAAGGGGAAAAACTCAAGAAAACTAGTTTCAAGAGAAGAACCCCTTAGCTCCCCAGTGGAGTAGCCAATCTGTTAGTGGGGTATTATACAACTAAAGAAATTAAATACTCTCCTATTTGTATGGGGTCGATGAAACCCATTTGATAGAAAACAATTCAATTATCACAGTAATACTAAGATCTAAAACCTTCTTTCATGGAGTTTGAGAAGGAGAGGAAGAGAGGAGAATACCTCTTTGTATCCTTGTTGTTTGATGGAGTCCCTTGATGGCTATCCTTAAAAATCCTTGAGTCTCCTTCAAACCTATAAATATCACCACAAAATTCTTCCAACTATCCTACCAAACTATCTTTGAGAAAAAATGGTTTAGATCTAATTTCCTACCAATTCTACATCAACATGAAACTTTGAAGGGAAAACATTGTACAAGAATTGGGAAGAAGATTGAAATTGATTCATAATAAATGAACATGGGGAAATACTTACATCCCTTGCAATTTCCTTCCTCCTGCATATCCTATATCTTCTCCTCTACCATCCATTCCTTTGATGCCCAAAACCTTTGTGGTAGAAAAGTGATTTCTAGCCCTCAATTCCCCCAGCATGCCTTTTCTCTCTGATTTGTCCCCCCTAATTCATCTCATATGTATTTATTTTATAGGATTGGGATTGCACACCTGATTTATTAACCATGAATGTGGGATTAATATTTTTTAATATTTTTGATTATTTTTTTCAAAAACCCCATTTTACCTAGTTTTTAGGCATAAAACTTGATTTTTAGTATTCCCAAGACAATTAATACCCATGTTAGGAATTTTTTCCACTATGTGAGTTATAGGAACCGGGTTTTTGCCCTTAAGTGGTCGTGAAATTGGCCTCTTTAGAGACACATTGTCTTCAATATTTCTTCCTTTGTTGAAACAGTAGTCAAAAGAGATATTGAATCTCTCAATTGTTCCAAAATTATGATATTCATGTTGTGGGAGAAATAGATATATGTTTTCAGACCAACACTCTCAAGGGTGTTAATTTTATTGTTAACAATTAGTAGAAACATCATCGTATACATTAGGTAGAATATATTTACCTTTTGTTTTAACTGGATGCAAATCTTGCCATGGATCTGATTATGGAAAAAAAATGTGAGAACTCATATATTCCTTGGAGGCATTGTTTGCAACACCTTTCACTATCAGCTTCCCAGTAGGGATATATGATATCTCAACTGTGTCATGTTCAAATACAACTCACTTTGGTGAACTAATATGGGTCATATAATATACAGAAAAAATATATGTTGCTAAGGAGAGGTCACATATAGGACATTATTGAATACACCATGTTCTAATTCTATTCTACCCTCCCCTTCATATTGGATATGAGTATCATGTCCCATGTGAATACTTGGACTATCAGTTATATTTAACGAAGAAAATTACTCTTTGGAGGAAACCATTCCATTGGAGGGTCCTAAATCAATGAGGAAGGCTTGATCTTTTGAAAATACAGCCTTCAGTGCATGGAATCTCTCATGATCCTGGGTCTTTCTTTCAGGATAATCCTTCCTTGCACCTTTTTGGAGGGAAATATGGTGTTATTAAAGAAGTATGGCCATTTGATCTATAGTTTTATTCATACAACCTTTCTCTGAATGGTTCTATTTATTACAATAGGAACACTTGTCCTTTTTTAACCTCTTTTGCATGCCCTTCTTGGAACCTGAGGCTCCATATGATGGATCAAACTCCTACTTTGGTTTGAATTCAGTGTTCTTTTTTTCTTCCCCTTCTGTCTCCCTTTATCTTGAAGATTCTTTATCTCCCTAGCCAAAAGAGCTTGATTCTTGGAGGCTTTGAGGGCTCCCATTTGGATCAACTTGTCTTGTTCTTGAATGAGGGATTCAGTGAATGCATGAAGTGAGGAAATTCACCAGTTTGTGGTTATCAGTATCCCAGAGATCTAGGTGAACAAAATTTGTTCACCTAGATCTCTATGGTCCAAACCATAACTATACATAATTTCCCCACCATTATTTCCTCCAATTTGACCCTCATATCTAAAATTTCCCCAAATATGGTCCAAAACATTATTATTGCTTCCCCATAAATGAAGGGAAGTTGAGCATTTATTGTGATTTATCCCCACTCTCTCCAAAAAGGACAAAAAACCCTAAAAATGAGAATAGGTTAAAAACCATATACAAATACCATGCACAATAAAATACCATGTTTCATTGCCATGGGTCAAGAAACCCTGGACCATCCTATAAATACATTTTAAAGGTCTCCCCAAAAACACTTTTAGTCACACTTTCGAACTTTTGTCATCCATTCATTCACTCTTGAGCCTTTTGGCCATTATCATCACACCTTGCCGTATCATTACCATGGTGTATGTTGAGATTTCTCCATACCCATTTGGATCCATTCCCCCTATTTGACAACCACTAGTGGAGTAGACTAGAGACCCAAACCGTGAAGCCACATGACCATTTCCCCGGAAGGCTGCAATGGCCCACTTCAAAGAAAGGTATGCCTATTGTTGTTACTTTTTATTAATTAGATAATAAAATCAAAATCATATAAATATTTATTTTCTTGCTTATTATCAATTTTTGTTGTAAGTTGATATTGAAAGACACTTCACACCATTGAAATCTACCCTATGATATGGTTGATCTAGGGTAGGTGCTTTTTCATGTAGTAGGGGAGAAATCCACAATATTGTTTTGGCGACTCCACTCGGTCGATCCTTTTGGATCTTTGTTTTTGCAGGTGTTTCTACTAGTTTGTTATACTTGGGTACCTTTAACTGTAATAGATCCCCCCCCCCCCCGCCCTTGTGGCACATACAAACCAGTATTGCCTCAGTGCCTCCGCCCCCGTCCCAAGCCAACATGATTTTTCCAAAAAACTATTAGCTTTGGTTGGATCCCACTTTTTTGGCATAAAGCTACAACCAGGTCACACCTTTTTTACTGATAAGAGTGACCTATGTTGCGCCTTCTTTTTTCATAAGTATGACCTGGATCAAAACTCCATATCGCACTTGTATCGGTGCTTGGAGCGACCTCGGTCGCTACTGTGACCCCATTTTGTGTGACCTATTGTGCATAAGCCCCTGTTTTGTGTGACCTGAGTCTTTCGACTATTTTTTTGTTTCAATAGCGGCTATTTCGCAGTTCTACATGACCCTGATCGCACCTATTCCATCGAGAAGTGAGACTTGTATTTTTTCAGTCCTTTTAAGTGTTTGAGATCCTTGTTCCAGACCCTCTATGTGTGTTCTACCCATTCATGACCTATTTCTGTCCAGATCAAATCCATTACAGTCCCCTGGTTCATTTTGTGCTCCTATTTTCCTTATATGTGAGACCTTTTAGTCAAGCTTAGTAGTTGATATCCCCTGTGTATTTCCTACATCTTGATCAGTTCCTTATGCGCTCATTTACTTATTTATAATTTATTTTCTGGAAGAATTAGTTGTGAGTTTGCATGATATTTACTATTATTTATCTTCAATTTTGTGTCTCGGCCTTGAGATCACTAGGGTTTATATTTTACACATCACTTATGCACACATCTCACACCCTGATGTAAAACGCTTGGTTGATGACCCCAAGATAGCCTAAAAAATGAACTTAAATCAACCAACATTGTAACCTCATTTGAGGACAAAAACAATCTTGTATCTAAGTTAGGACATTGGGGTTAGGAATCTAAAAAACAACCCTTTTTCACTCACATAATTTGAGACATAGTTGTTTTCCATTAGGGGACAAAAATCCTGTTGTACTTGTTGACACGATCACGACCAGTCTATCAGACCCCCCCCCCCCTTGTTCTATGGGAGTAAGCCACAATGAAGGGGTTCCAGAATTCAAGGTGGAATACCGCACTGCATTCTACACCAAAGTCTAACCCTTCATATTCCTCCTTGTGCATTCCAAAGTATACCGGGTGACAACGGCCAAAGGGATGAAGTGCTAGTAAACCACTCCGAACATGTCATGAACGAGGTAGCCTAGATGTCATTCTATCTAGGGATCTTTTACTCGAGGTCCATCTTGGTAGTGGGATTCTCTTAAAATATTGTTATTCCATTTCATATTGTTTGACTGGGATTTCATCACCCTATAGAGGATTATTTGTCAGGGGCTTCCAGCTTGTAGCTAGAATTTCGCTTGCACTCATGCCCCATAGGTTACTGTGTCCTTTTATTTCTAGGTATTGTTTCTTGTTGGATTTTTGACCACTTTATCGTAGGCTGTCCTATTGTAACATGTTGTTGCAGTTTGGTTTTAGAGCTTGATTTTTGGCTAGTGAGTCACCATTTATACACTCGCCTTCCGCACACTCGGTTGTAGATGGATTTTTGAGCCTGCGTTTTACACTCTTATGCCTACATTCATTATACATCACATAACCATGTCATAATATCTCCACCACACTACTCACATAGGCTTAGGAAGCATACCCCTTAGTTCAGTTCCTTGAACCATCATCGGCAGATCCTTATTCGACATCATTCACCACCTTTGGAGCCATATATTGCCTCTAATTCTAATTTAGATTCCTATCAATCTGAACCTACCTTGTTCACCACCCCATCTAGTCCCATGGCTAGTACACCTCCTAATCCCTTTCAGGGGGGGAGGGTTGATAGTGAACTTGTGTCCCTTCCACCCACCATTCTGGGTATCCCTTCTGGTCCTATTGGGCCCTTTTCCACCGCACATAGTGTTGTTGGTTTGTTACTTACTAGTGGTGGAACCAATATAGCCATCATGGCTCATACCATACCACCATTCATCCATGGGGGAAGTGGCCCTTCCATGTCCATTCTGGTTATTCCTACCATCCCAGTGACTACTCCTACTATTGAAAGTCAACCTTAACCATCCCCATTTACCCATGGGAACTACATTCCTTCTCACATCGACACCATCGCTGGCCCTTCCTGATCCACTCTTGATTTTAGTATACCTTTCATGGCTAGCATCAACCTACCTGATTTGGCACGGTTGACCAATGACCCCATTAGTCATAACCCATTATGGCCTCCCATTCCTACTAAAATCCCATTATACATACCTAAGTTTGAGGGAAAGGCGGGAGAAGACCCCCAAAACCATATTATGTCATTCCACTTATGGTGTTCATCTAATAGCATAGTGGACGATTCTATCCAATTATGGTTATTCCACCGCACACTCATAAGTGTTGTGGCCAAAGGGTATATCGAACTACCTCAAGCAACCTACCCAAAATTTTCCTCATTAGCCTTGGTGTTTCTCTAGTATTTCTAGTTACCCGTTTGATATGATGAGGGTGTGGAAATTCTATTATCTTGTAGACAAACACACAACTACCCATATCACACACCATGCCCATCAATGACATCATCGTCGTAGCTTGTGTAAGATCTAGTTAGATGATAGTGTTTTCCTAGATTGGTTTCTTAAAACTTTACTCTCCCCCATCGAGAAAGATGTTTCATTTGAGCACCCACAAATTGAGGAGGAAGCCATCCTGAAGGTATAGCAGTTTGATCTCATCTACACCCAATCACGTTATATGTATACCATTATACCTAATGCTCCTCGTGTTGGCTCCTCACGTCGAGATACGTTGGGGGAATCCCATGTTTTTGATGGAGTCATTGGCTCTGTTACTCAACAACCCCACTTTTACACGACCTCTCCTTCGATTCCACCCCATTCTGGTAAGACCCTTAGTGTTTCCCAACCAGGTTACGACCCTGATTTTTCATGCGTAACAACTCAGTATGGAGCCATACCTTCCTATGTGCCTCCCCCACCATTTCCCCATTTTCACTGATCAAATTGCTTGGTACACTTGTGTAATGGATAGACGGTTATATTTTCACCCCCCCAGCTTATACCCCCTCCCATTACCCACCACCTATGCAACCTACTCCTGCTCTGGCCCCGACTCCTCTTGCTCCTCAAGGAAAGGTCTACGCATAGTAGAACCTCCCTAATCAACCTCCCTTATCTATCATGGCATGACTTTCATGATGATGGATAGGTACTTGAAACCACCATCGGTTTTACCCCATTTCACTAATTCTAGGGTGTGGAGTCAGTTCTTCCCATTGAATGCCATATCTCATCACTCTGCCTTGTCGTCAAACTTCTACCTGATACTTCACCATTAGAGAAACACCTACTTATGATTGACAAACCAATGAGGACATTCGTGTTGCTCTCCAAATTATTGAAGCAGCTAAGACTCGATCGAAGTCTCACTATGACTCCCACGTCCACCCATGCACCTTTAGCGAGGGGGAGCTAGTCCTCATTTATGACCAAGACAATGATAAGATTGGGAAAGTAAAGTTTGAATCCATGTTGTATGTCCCTTTTATCATCCATTGATGTCTTGGCAAGTGGGCATATCTCCTTGTTGACTTTGACAGTCACCTATTGAAGAATTTCTGCAATGGGCTCTACCTCAATAGGTTTTATGCCTAAAGTCACCCACCATGCATAGCCTTGTATCATAGTTTTTCTTTCTTGTTTTACATCCTTTTTACCATGAGTCGGTGACCCCCTTCAATAGCCGCTCCTCATCTAGCTGCGGTGTGTCCATTTTAGCACTCTGCAGCCACCTCTGATTGTGAGTGGGTGGATCTAAACCCTCCACCTTGCCCCTGCACCACTAGTACCCTACTAGAGCGTGCGGTCCCATGTCTACACATGCACACAGTATGTCATCAGTATCTATCACACTCATGATCTAGATACAACTATGCTAAAAAACTATATATGAATGCAACAAAAAATCATCATGTATACGTACCTTCAGGTCCCCAGACCTGTCTTGGAGGTTGAGGCATCTCTGTATCTCCCTAGTAGTCCATGCCCATGTATGGATAATCCTCTATGAGTATTGGAAGCTTCTTCCATTGTGCAAAAAGCTTTTAGGTGAAGAAACAACCTCTAGACTACCTCCCTCCTTACTAATTTTTGGACCATTTCCTAGAGTCACCTCGATTTATGTGCCACCACGCAGATCAAACCTTGTACGTATTGGCATGTTCTTGAGCCATACACTCCATCCTTCCTTCAAAATTGGCCTTATTTTACCACCATCCATCACCCCTCAAGGAGGCCCCACAAGTGTTCCACTATTATTCATACTAACCATGTCCACAACATCACCCCTTTTGGTACATCGAACACATATTCCTTGCTTGACTAACCATTATGGAGTTTATGTTAAGCTCTTTTCTGAATCCTAAAAGAATGAAAATATTGTCGAGCATGCTTGCTTCCTTTCATGCTCGTTAGAGTATTTGAAATGGCATTTATGTGGCCTCATTTGTCTTCTTTTTTAGACTACGCAGACTATTTAAAGAAAAGGACCACCCTGACACCTTCCATCTAGGAATGTTTCCCTTTGTATCCTTTTATGATTTGTTGGACATTAGGACCATAAATTACGAAAAATCTCATTATTAGTTGTATTTAAGCTCTTTTCCAACCCTCTCATAAATAAAATATCACCAAGCAAACTTGGTTTTGTTCATGCTCATAAAAGTATCTGAATGAATGTCCAATCAGTATAGGGTTAACCTTTTTTGGCCTGGTTAGACTACCAATAGAAAATAAGTCTCTCTACCCTTTTTGGGAGGGAGAGATCTACTTTGTACACTTTTATCCCTTTTTGGGCTTAGGAGACTACTTTATGAAAAAGAGAACCATTGGAGTCTTATACCTGTTTTCAGACTCTCTAAACATGAAACCACCATCAAGCATTTACCATCTTGGGATCAACAAAAATCCATGAGATAATATCATATCGAGCATACTTCTATCCCTTTTTCATTCTCCTTAAACTATGAAGAAGGCCCCCAATGGTGTCTCTAGGACCCCACACATATTACATATGGTCTCACATTATGGTAGAATTCCCCCATTGGGTCGCCTTTGTTCAGAGTACTCTGCAATGAGATTCCCTTAGATCCCTTGGATATCACTATTCTAGTTACTTGCCCAAGGTTTTCCCATTGCAATTATCTTCTTGGTTTCACTATTATGATCCATTCCCCATAATTTAGAATCATTCGCTTCCAGGTCATCCCTACCATCATACTATGAACAAAGGAAGTTTGAGTCCCCCATACTCCTGCCCCTATTCCCCATTCAATGTCTCAGTCCCTTGACTATTCCATATCTCTGGTTTCCCCCCTCACGCTTCTATCAAGAAAACCTCATTTCCTTGGTAGTTGAAGGTCTCCCTCTGTCGATGTCAACACATCTATTCCAGAGGATAGGTCTAGAGGTCCCTATGTCTTGGTTTCATCCACCTTATTGATGAGTTCCTTGGACCTCTTGAAAGGAGTCCTTAGTTCCTTTCGGGTTGGTTGTGTGTCACATGCTCTACTTCAACTCCATCATCGCACTGTTTATATTGGTACACGGTATTGGTTCCTTCATTATTTGGTTGAATACCCTGGTTTTCACCTAACTCTAGCACATTGGTGAGTCTATTTTGGGACCCATACAGTTGCATGTCCCTTGTGATTTTTGAGCTACATTGGCGACAATGTTTGGAATCCACTCAGTTTCACGCTTACATGTATCTACAATACTTGATGTTTTTATTGTACCTCAGAGATTCTGGCTCTCAGTCATTGAGTCCATACAACTGTGTACACATCCAAATTCAACAAAGCATCAGTTGTTGTGATATTATATTCTATGAGAATGCCATTGTTCCTATGTTCTAGTTCTTCATATCAATATTTGTATTGAGCCTCCCATTGAGGATACTATTATGGACTACCATTTGTATCTATGCATTGATCGGCTCCCATTTTTTTGAGCCTTGATCCCCATTTATATATTGATACATTGTTACGAGCATGTGTATGCCTGCCTCTTCCATATACATGTCTGAGATTATATGTACCTCATCCATTTTGAGAAGAAATACAAACCAAAATCCACTACAGTTCGAATGAGGAGACTCCACTCCTCTGTGGTCCTCTTTAGTCTCTCCACCATTGTCACCATTTTCCCTTCATCCTATGATGTCTATTTTCCATACGGTGAGCTCATGTCCTCACACATTAGGGGAAAATCTGTTTACACCAAAACTTGTTCACCTAGATCGCTATGGTCCAAACCATAACTATACATCATTTTTCCACCATTATTTCCTCCATTTTGACATTCTCAACTAAAATTCCACCAAATATGGTCCAAAAAATTATTATTCCTTCCCCATAAATGAAGGGAAGTTTGTAATGTCCCGGTTTTGACCCCGTCACAATAGATGTATATGATGTATAAATTGTAAATGATCATGGTGTGGAGCTAAAGGCCAAAGCCCCACCATTGATCGGTAATGATATGTTTTGGATTTAATTTGTCACCAATGGAATATCGGGGCATGCGGCATATGTTTTGAGTTTATCACCATGTAAATTTGCATCTATAATTAAAATGAACACAACCAGCTACGGTCGCGGCAACTAAATCGAATGGGGCATGATTTCCTAAGGATAAGGGGGGTGAAATATTTAACCTATGGGCCAATGGGGGAAAGCCAAATGTCTATGAGAAAACCCATCAAACTGTCAACTACATTTCTTGTCTTTTTCCCCAATCATTTATTTCTGCCAGAATGTGGTTGAGTTAGTTATTGCATGGAATGGGAAGAGTATGGGAAACCAAATTCGAATTGGGCAGAGACCCATTTTTGAAAAACGTGTTCTAACTTCCTTGGCAAGGAAAATGCCCAAAAACGTAGGCCATTCTGCCATACATCCACGTTTTCCATTTTCCTCACCATTCTCCTTCACGTTGGGGCTTTTGGGAGCAGCTGGAGTTTTTCCTGTGTCTTTCATTCCACGATTTTGGTTGTTGGCTTCATTTTTCCCATGGATTGGAGGTCGTTTTTGTAGTTCCAGGGACTGGGTTGTCTTCCTCACGTTTTGGGAGCTGCTGGTGCATTTTTCCATTCACATTTTTGTGATTTCATGTGTTTTTACCATGGCTGTGAAGGGCCACTCACGTTTTTGGCTGTCTCACTAACTATTGGTCTCACGCACAGACTATTTGGGGCGTTTTTTCCCTGCTGTGAGTTGTGCTCACTGATAAGCTTCAGGACCGTGTATTCTTCCCCATGTGGTGAGCCGTTTTTGCTGTTACATTTGGGGCTGTGTAATTCTTTTCTCCTGTTTAAGCTGTGACAGTTAAGTTAATTGCCTGAGTGCAATGGTTGGTCTTCGGACTGTGTAAGGAGCAGGGATATTGGCTTGGTTTCCTTGATAAACCTGGTGTTGGAAACCACACAGACAGAACTAGAGGGCTGGCCTTCTTCTCCATCACCCCTGAATAGCACTGGAAGGGAATGCAGGGCCTGAGGGACTGTGTAGCAGAGAAGGGACTGATTCCTTGTGTTGGGTGTGGATGGGTGTCTTAGAGGTCAGGCTAGTTCTGGTGTAGGTGTTCTTGGCTCTGTAATGAGCTCACCAGCTTAGCAACTTGCCTTCATCAGCTCCTTAATGGCCTGATAAACCCAAGTTTGTTGGCTTGGCTATGTGTTTTGTGTATCCTGGCTATGTGTAAGCCTGCTAGTTCCCTTATTCCTTGGAGAATCATGCCCAGCTCGGGGGTGGCAGCGTTGCTGAGAGATTGATGAGCACGCTGGCCTATGGTTGGGTGGAACGTTGCAGCGACGTAGCTGGTTGCGGATCGAGTTCCTCATAAGATAAGTGATCTTGTTTACTTTGCCTCTGCAATCTTAATTATTGTTAAGGAAATTGATGAACATGTGAATGAATGCTATTTAAATGCATGTTGATTCTGCTGTGCAAGGATAAATAGTCATAGCTGTGCATGATATACAATTGTAGCTATGTCTGCTAGATAATTGCATCTATGCATGATAAATTCTCATGTGTGCATGTTTTAAGTTCAATATATACATGTTTAAGCATTCTGTTTCCAGCAATTTTTATGCCTGTACATGTTCATGGGCTCTTAGCCCGGTCTGATAGAGCTAGTAGTCGCGTCCTCTTTGCCGGTCGGAGGCATGGGGACGTGACAGCATGGTATCAGAGCTCTGAGTTGCAGCAATGGGCCTCTATGGGCTGAGGAGGAACAACTGACAGAGGTGTATTTCATTCTGCCTAGCCGAACCAGTGGAACACTGTGAAAATTTGAAATTGGGAAATTTTTGTTTAAGTGTGAACAGTCGGAAGAACTGGAGAAGTTCCCATCCACCGTTGCGGAAGGTTTCACGAAGTCCCTGTCCGCCGTTGCGAAAGGTTTCGTGAAGTCCCTATCCACCGTTGCGGAAGGTTTCACGATATTCCCAT
This sequence comes from Pseudotsuga menziesii, assembly GCA_001517045.1. Classification (NCBI taxonomy): domain Eukaryota; kingdom Viridiplantae; phylum Streptophyta; class Pinopsida; order Pinales; family Pinaceae; genus Pseudotsuga; species Pseudotsuga menziesii. The sequence continues at coordinate 216,075 of LPNX011098484.1, forward strand.
CCGCCGTTGCGGACGGCAAAGTGATTCTGCAGCCGATCGTAAAGTCATCCGACCGCCAACGCCACAGAAAGGTTTAAAATTTGGCTAAGTGTCGGAACGATCGGAAGGGAGAGTGGTCCGACGTCCGATGTTCCGAGAGTCCGTCGACGTCCGATGTGATTCTAAGTGCCAAATCAGAAGAGATGGTGAAGTGGGCGTTCGCTGTTGCGGATGAATTGGAGAAGTTTTCCGTCCAACGTTGCGGAAGGAAGAATGGTTTGGGAGCCGATTCAAAGGAAGACAAAGTCATCCGACTTCCGATCCAAAAGTCAGCCGACGTCCGATGTAAGTGCCAAGTCGGAAGGGTTGGAGATTTTTGAGAGCCGTCGTTACGGAAGGTTCGGAGCTTTCGAGCGTCCGCCGTTGCGGAAGCTAGAGGCATTTGCCAGCCGATTAAGAAGACTGCCGACGCCGCAAGAGAAAGTGCGCAGATCGGAAGAGGAAAGGGAAGGAGCGTCCGACGTTGCGGAAGGGTTGGAACTTCCGGGGAGCCGCCGTTGTGGATGACTAAATGACTAGACCACCCGATGTGAAAGGCTTCCGACAGCCGATCAGAGAGACACCCGACACCCGATTCTGAGCAAGAGGAAAATTTGAGTTTTTCCATGGGATTTCTCAGTCGATTCAACTGTTTTTAGAAGGATTTTCCAACTGTTTTCAGGGGAATTTTCAGGGCCGAAAATGAGAAATTGGCAGCGATCTAATGCGCCAAATTGCACGAAATCAATGATTTACAAAAAAAAAAACGAGGGCGCTGCCCTCGACCCGCCCTGCAGTGGCGGAAGCCACAAGGGGGCCAGCCCCCTTGACCCCCGTCGTCCCCTTCATACAGTCACTCCTTGAGAAAGAAAATTCTATGTTGAGCAAATTTGTTATTTTATGATTATTCCAGGAGGAGGTAAGTAATGTTGATTTGTATCAATGTATGCATCTAACATTTGTGTTATTAACACGTTTGCAGAATCATAAGTTACCCTCAAGGGCAGTATTCCAGGTAGTGCAGTTGGTAAGTAAGTTGCAGTTCAATATGAGAACCCAGGATGGGTATGATGCTCAGGATTCTTACGAGAGAGCAGAAGATGCCATGGGAGAAAATGTCCGTAATAGAAATGATGACATAGAGTCTAATGGAAGGAGATTCCAAGAGACACCGCCAGATGTTGCAGCCACTATGAGAAGCCTGATTAAAGCCCAGGAAGAGCAGCATCAGCTGAATGTTGCAATGTTGCAGAGTTTGACAGACTTGCATAAGAAGATAGACTCTGGACAAGGTACAACAAGACCAGAAGGCAGTAGGAGCAGTACTAGGAGAAGGAGAAGGACTTCTAGTGGATCATCTGATTCAGAAGAATCCAGCGGGGATTCGAGCTTCTCTTCTCATAAAAGAAAAAGAAAGAGACACCATAGGGATCGCTCTTGTGATGAGTTTAAAAAGGCAAAACCTCCTACCTTTGATGGTGAGGTAAAGACTGGACAAGAGGCTGAAGCTTGGCTTCTTGGTATTAAAAGTACTTTCAAGTGCATGACTATTCAGGAAACATGAAGGCAAGAGTTGCCATATTCAATATGAATGGAAGAGCATCCATTTGGTGGGAACACTTCAAGCAAGTAAAGAGAATCAGTGAAAGGAGACTTAAGTGGAAACAATTCAAGAAGTATTTCAAGCAGAAATACCTATCTGACAGGTATTATGATGACAAGATTAAGGAGTTCCATGAGCTGAGACTAGGACAGCAAACCATGGAAGAATATTCAAATAAGTTTTTGGAGCTGTTGAGGTATGTCTGGTACATCAGAGATGAAAAAGTGAAGGTCCAGCGTTTTCTGAGTGGATTACCTCAGTCTTACAAAGATAGGATTGAGTTTTATGAACCTAGAACTCTTGAGGAAGCAATAAGGAAGGCTAAGTATTTCTATGAGCAAAGCAAAGGTAAACCTAATTACCATAAGGCATGGAAGGACAAGAAGAGCGAGAAGTTTGACCAAAGAAAAAAAGGTTTTAAACCTTCTAGCTTCAGGAATCAGCAGAAGCAGCCATCTCAAGCTGTGAGTAAGCCAGTTGGAGTGACCGGAGAAAAGCCTAAAGATCCA
>LPNX011098484.1:220895-231503 GCA_001517045.1 Pseudotsuga menziesii
AGCTCTTCGGGCCTGAAGAGGCTACATGGGAGCTGGAGGATGCCATGCAATTGGCACATCCATTTTTGTTCAATTATGCGGAACACTGAGGCGATGCCAGTGTAGCATTTTGTTCAATTTTGTAAGCACTGAGGACAATGCTATTGAAGGGGGAGGGGAATGTAATGTCCCGGTTTTGACCCCGTCACAATAGATGTATATGATGTATAAATTGTAAATGATCATGGTGTGGAGCTAAAGGCCAAGGCCCCACCATTGATCGGTAATGATATGTTTTGGATTTAATTTGTCACCAATGGAATATCGGGGCATGCGGCATATGTTTTGAGTTTATCACCATGTAAATTTGCATCTATAATTAAAATGAACACAACCAGCTACGGTCGTGGCAACTAAATCGAATGGGGCATTATTTCCTAAGGATAAGGGGGGTGAAATATTTAACCTATGGGCCAATGGGGAAAAGCCAAATGTCTATGAGAAAACCCATCAAACTGTCAACTACCTTTCTTGTCTTTTTCCCCAATCATTTATTTCTACCAGAATGTGGTTGAGTTAGTTATTGCATGGAATGGGAAGAGTATGGGCAACCAAATTCGAATTGGGCAGAGACCCATTTTTTGAAAAACGTGTTCTAACTTCCTTGGCAAGGAAAATGCCCAAAAACGTAGGCCATTCTGCCATACATCCATGTTTTCCATTTTCCTCACCATTCTCCTTCACGTTGGGGATTTTGGGAGCAGCTGGAGTTTTTCCTGTGTCTTTCATTCCACGATTTTGGTTGTTGGCTTCATTTTTCCCATGGATTGGAGGTCATTTTTGTAGTGCCAGGGACTGGGTTGTCTTCCTCACGTTTTGGGAGCTGCTGGTGCATTTTTCCATTCACGTTTTTGTGATTTCATGTGTTTTTACCATGGCTGTGAAGGGCCACTCACGTTTTTGGCTGTCTCACTGACTATTGGTCTCACGCACAGACTATTTGGGGCGTTTTTTTCCCTACTGTGAGTTGTGCTCACTGATAAGCTTCAGGACCGTGTGTTCTTCCCCATGTGGTGAGCCGTTTTTGCTGTTACATTTGGGGCTATGTAATTCTTTTCTCCTGTTTAAGCTGTGACAGTTAAGTTAATTGCCTGAGTGCAATGGTTGGTCTTCGGACTGTGTGAGGAGTAAGGATTTTGGCTTGGGTTGCTTGATAAACCTGGTGTTGGAAACCACACAGACAGAACTAGAGGGCTGGCCTTCTTTTCCATCACCCCTGAATAGCACTGGAAGGGAATGCAGGGCCTGAGGGACTGTGTAGCAGAGAAGGGACTGATTCCTTGTGTTGGGTGTGGATGGGTGTCTTAGAGGTCAGGCTAGTTCTGGTGTAGGTGTTCTTGGCTCTGTAATGAGCTCACCAGCTTAGCAACTTGCCTTCATCAGCTCCTTAATGGCCTGATAAACCCAACTTTGTTGGATTGGCTATGTGTTTTGTGTATCCTGGCTATGTGTAAGCCTGCTATTTCCCTTATTCCTTGGAGAATCATGCCCAGCTCGGGGGTGGCAGCGTTGCTGAGAGATTGATGAGCACGCTGGCCTATGGTTGGGTGGAACATTGCAGCGACGTAGCTGGTTGCGGATCGAGTTCCTCATAAGATAAGTGATCTTGTTTACTTTGCCTCTGCAATCTTAATTATTGTTAAGGAAATTGATGAACATGCGAATGAATGCTGTTTAAATGCATGTTGATTCTGCTGTGCAAGGATAAATAGTCATAGCTGTGCATGATATACAATTGTAGCTGTGTCTGCTAGATAATTGCATCTATGCATGATAAATTCTCATGTGTGCATGTTTTAAGTTCAATATATACATGTTTAAGCATTCTGTTTCCAGCAATTTTTATGCCTGTACATGTTCATGGGCTCTTAGCTCGGTCTGATAGAGCTAGTAGTCGCATCCTCTTTGCCGGTCGGAGGCATGGGGACGTGACAAAGTTGAGCATTTATTGTGATTTATCCCCACTCCCTCCAAAAAGGACCAAAAAACCATAAAAATGAGAATGGGTCAAAAACCATAGATAAATACCATGCACAATAAAATACCATGGGTCAAAAAAACCTTGGACCATCCTATAAATACATTGTGAATGTCTCCCCAAAAACAGTTTTAGTCACACTTTTGAAATTTTTTCATCCATTCATTCACTCTTGAGCCTTTCGCCATTATCATCACACCTTGTCATATCATTCCCAAGGTGTATGTTGATATTTCTCCATACCCATTTGGATCCATTCCCCCTATTTTACAACCACTAGTGGAGTAGATTGGAGACCCAAACCGTGGAGCCGAGGGACCATTTCCTCTGATGGATGCAGTGGCCCACTTCAAAAAAAGGTATGTTTATTGTTGTTACCTTTTGTTAGTTAGATAATAAAATCAAAATCATAAAAAAATATTTCTTTTCTTGCTTATTGTCAGTGGTTGTTGTAAGTCCAGGTTGAAAGACACTTCACACCATTGAACCCTACCCTATGATCTGGTTGATCTAGGGTAGGTGATTTTGCACGTAGTAGGGGGGAAATCCCCACTACAAGATCTATTATATTTTGGTTGGAAGTAATGGAATAAACTCTCTATTTTCTTGGTTTTACTTGTTGTATCATGTGTGTGTCTAAATTCGTGTGACTTGTGTTTTCTCTAAGTTTGTTATGTTGTGAATTAAGCCTATAAATTGTGGTACCATTTCATAAGATTGTGTATTGGATTCTTTACCTCTTGTACAATCCTGATTTAGGTTTCTATAATTTCCTATGTCTATCTCGGGTGAGACTTTATTCTACCTGTATGGTATCAAAAATGCCAATTCTTATAGAGTATTTTATGGATGTTTATGTTGAACCTCAAGTCTGACATAATCCATCCAACACTTCACCTAGTCAATTTGCCAATGAGAAATTGTGTTGCACCATTAAAATTCATCCTCATCAAATACAAATTGAATTAATGCGATATTGCATCCATTGAGTGCATGGTGAGGCATTATGAGATTTACAAGTATGTCAAACTCATATATACACAAAAATGGGTAATGAAAATTTGTATATTCTACATCAATATGAATTGAATGTTGCATTAGATGCAACCAAAAAAATGATCCTAGGGAAAGTTGTTGATGTTTCCCATCGATCATGCAAAACATTGAATCACCTTTTGTCAAATGATTATAAATGATTGAATCAACTAAGCAAATTTAAGGATTCGCTTTGGATGAAAATTGACGTCAATATTTCATCATTGACAAATGACAAAGATGTCATTAGTGACATAAATAGGAAAAGAACATATCATTCTCACAAACAAAACAATTTTAGTTACTTTCAACTATGTGAAGAAATGCATGAGAAAGGATATTTTTTTCTTCTCAATCGATGTAAAAGGATTGCGCTAACACCTATGTCATAAACATTTATATGGTTGGTTTGATATATCTAGGAAGATAACACTTAAGATCTAACTACACCAAGATGTCACATGAGCAACAATAGTCTTTGGGGACATGTATAGAGGAAAATTTTTCAAAAGAGGAAAGGGGAACCATGATAACTAAGTATTTATGGCTCAATAAGACACTTACACACTAAATAATATATATTATTATTTCGAAGGATTGTAGGAAGACCTCATTAATTGATTTTTTATTTTTTTTAAACAAAAATAGTACAGTTGTATTAAAAAATTATTTCATCCACTCCCAATAACATATTAATACAACTAAATAAGAGTTACTAAAATTCTAACATTCAAAAAATGCCTAAAATTCAAAGTAATTTCCAAAAGGCTAAATTGTTTTATTTGATTCAAAATAATAATAAAGAGGCATACATCTATAAAACCTATAGAATTAGTCTAGAATCAAAATTGATTTGCAATGAATAATTATCTCCTTGATATAATTATTTCTCCCTTAAGCAATGTTTCTAGGTTTTATTAATGACCCAAGAAAATATTTGACTTTTCCTATATTTCCCTATGTTCTTATCTTGTTTTCCTTCCCCTTGTGAGAGGTGAAGAACCTTCCCTCAAGGAATTGGTGAAGGATAGTGATTCAAAAGTCTTAGGTTGGTATGCATGTTGCATTGAGGGTTTAGGAGGAGAGACTTATTCCTATGTTTCCTTCTCTTCCATATTTGCATCCTCTATTTCCTCCTCCACTTTGTAGCATCCCCTCTGCTACCTGATTCTTTAGTAACAAAAAATATGAAGGTAAATGTAAATGTATAGATACGTCTTAGTGAAGAGTTCATGGTCAAAGCCTCGTTGGTAAAGCACTGCAAGTAACGTTTTGTGATTTTTCTGAGTTGTAACTTTATTTGATAGACTTAAGAGACTGAAGGACTCAACTAAACGATAGGGGCACGAGTCCCCTAGTGGTAGATTCGAATGGTTGGGAATCCATGAGTATGATGAAGGGTGTCATCTTGATGTCATAGGAACTTAATTAAAAGTGAACTGTGGTGTTCACTAGTTGAGCACTTAAGTTTAGAAGTGTCCAGGATGGTCATCCCTAAATAGGAGTGCCAAAGAATTTACTACCCGCCACAAGACTTAATAAGTACATGTGATAGATATTTTATCGTGAGGCTAATTAATATTAAAGGATATTAAGGGCTATTTAAGTGACATAGTTCTATAATATTAATATCTTAAATTCGGAGAGAGTGCCAGAGGAAAATTACATTAAATTCTTTGTATTAAGCAAAGTATTCTTATTTTCAGGGACTATTTTATAGTCACCATAATTAAGAAATAGAAGAATTATATTCTTCTTTTATATAAAAATAGTATCTTGGTAATTTAAATGCTCTAGTGAAAAATATATATGTTGAGACAAGGGTAAATATAAACTGGATAAACCAAGGAAGAACAATTTTTTATATTAATTAGTAATTGAGAAATATTTTTAAAAAGGGGGGTTATTACTATAGTTAGAGGAGTTAGACATAACCTAATTGGTTAAACATTCATATAAATAATTCTATAAAAGAATTGAGTAACACCTAGAAAACCTTTTATAATCAACACCCTAGAGGTTTCTTTAGTTTATTAGTATAATATATCTAAAATTTTTATAGTGAGTAAGTATTTTTTTTAGGGTTGGTAGGTAGAAGTAGTAGACATGCCAATCCAAAAATGGTTTCTAAGAGATGCAACTGAACTCATCTTCACGAGATATCGATGCCTATGAGAGGAAGTGGTGTAACACCCCATGTGTTAAGCCCCAGACATATGTAATTTGTAAATGTTTATTATTGTGGCATAGGGTTTCGGAAAAAGGGTCTTTAAGGACCTAGAGACATTATTGTTATTTTGTAAATAATTAATTAATGGAAACAACTAGCACACCGGGGACCAATAAAAAAGTATGGGAGGCCTAAATCCATAATGTGAGGGGGAATAGGGGACATTCCTATCACTTTAGAACTTTTTGGGTTGATATTCGTTTGTATTTATGCCTTGGTGGCTTTATTAGTTGATGGTCACCCAAACATTGTACAATGGACCCAACTTTTGATTATTTTATCCTATGTTGGTATTATTGAGCCTAATTCATATTTTAGTGGGACTTTCTTAGCACTTGGATGGATTCAACTTGTAAAATGTTTCCCTTTGGTGTTTTTGTAACCCCTTTGTGGATGTTACATTGGGTTTTGTAACCCCCACTTGCACAAGTGTTCCCTCACTAGCTATTTTTAGACTTGACACCTCAAAACTTGTGTAAATCCTTATGTAAATACTTGTATAAATCCTTGAGTAACTCCTTGTGTAACCCATCCTTTTCTATTTTGGGAAGATCCTTAAGCTTGAGTGACACACCACCTCACTAATTTTTATTCATATTCATGGATTATGTGTCCACACATGAATTTGAGTTGGGTGGAGTGGCAGCTTGGATTCACTCTCCTTGAAATTCAAATTACTTGGGTTGGATTAGAGTTAACCTCTTGTGGTTTAGTTACCTGCCATGGATTGACTCAAGTTGGATTACCTTGGTTTGATTTGAACCTTTGAGTTGGAATTACCTTATTTTGTCTTTAAATCCATGTTTTATCTCCTGGTTTTGGGTTGTTGATGGTTCTTTTTGGATGGTTATTGATTATGTTTTTTCATACCTTTGATGGTTAGAGCTTGGTAATGTTCATTAGAGGGAATTTCAATTCAAAATGGGCCTCCTAAGGAAAATTAATAAAATAATTGTTAAAATAATAAAATAATATTTATTAATTTTGGAGGAAGAAAAGAAAAAACTACTTTTGTTTTCGTATTTTCAACGTATCTCCCTGTGTTTTTACTCAAAATTCGATCCGGAGAGCTCGTTGGATGTAGAATTAAATTCCGCATCCAACAAGCACCCACTTGGCATACTTTTGATGGGCCTCGCTACCCCAAAAACAAGAAATACCTAAAACAACGTGATGGTGACATCATCATCATGTTTTTCAGGTATTTCTTGTTTTTGGGGTAGATGGGCCCGTCAAAAGTATGCCGAGTGGGTACTCATAAGATGCCGAATTTAATTCCACATCTAACGATCTCTCCCAATTGAAATTTGGGTAAAAACACAAGGAGATACGTTGAGAATACGAACAAAAAAAGTAGTTTTTTTATGATACCTATCCCCAAATTTATATTAAAAAATTGTTTAAGAGGTGCTCCCTTTTCAAAGTTTAAATCATTTTGATTGGCTAATACATGATGACATGGAATTTGTATTATTTTTGGAAGGCCTATTTTTAATTGAAATTTCCTCTAATGGTGATGTTGGGAAACCATGTCTCTGCTATGTGAATGAAATTTATGTTGGAAGCACTATGATCTTGTATGGTGTTTGTGGTAAGCCCGAAAAAATATGGTGTAGTTCCTTTGTGTCCATTTCTTGGCTATGTCCTGGACCTGCACATAAATCATGATGGTAAATGGAGATATCTTGATGGCCTAGGGGGTCTAGATTACCATTTCACCTGGTAGTGGGGTGGAATAGGGAGTATGTGGCTCAGGAATAGAGTTTTGGATTCTCAAAATGATAGTTGAGATATTATTCAGTTCACCTATATTGTGTATTTTTATCCTCAACTTAGGAGTGGCTTTTCAAAGTGTTATATGTCTTGGCAGTGCCAAAGGCTGGGTGGAACATAGTTCAGATGATGCCAGTTACACATTAATAAGATAAGTTCTTTATATCATGTTTATTTAATTTATTTGGATCTAATATGATTTATATATGAATGCACATGAAACGTATGAGCTATATATGGAAGAAATTTATCATGGAATTCAATTTATTTATGTAAGTAAATTTTGTGAAGGAATTGGATATTAGTTACCCCTTTGGATTTTGTGCACAAATTGTTTGAGGAAATAATTATTTGGTACCTATACTAAATAAATGATATTTTTGCACCTTTTAATCATATAATGTGTATTTTGATGGTACAGTAGCCTCAGAATGGTTTAAGACACTTCTCTTTGATGCTTCCACCTTTTATTCGAAAACTAGTTCTTCGATTGGATTGTTTCACATAGTTTGGAGACTTGGCACATGAAGTGTTTGTAAAAATTACTTACCATTATTTTTATGATTATTTATGATAAATACACTTCAAATTGTTTTGATAATGTTATTTTAAATCTTTTTGATTGTGTTTGTGAAATGTCTACTGAAATTCTAAATCAATTTCCAATTTCTAGCTCCTTCAATGAAACCTTTTGAGTAGATTTGTGACTTTGCATATGAAGTGTTTGATGAAATGATAAATTAGATACACCTATTTTATGACTAATAAAACATTTTATTTATAGTTTTAATGACATTTGAATGATTATATGAGTTGTGGATTTAATTATTCTAGCGATTACTAGAATTACTAGTCAATTCGAATGAGGAGAATCAGCTAGTTTTGCGGGTTATTTAATGGAATATATATGGGAGGAAAGATATATCTAGATGATTTTAGGTGACCCATTTGATTATTTCCATTATATACATTATTCATATATTTCTCTTTATTTTACATTTGGAAAATTAAATTGGAAACTAGGTACACTGCGGTGAAAAAAGATAACTAGTTGTGGATTGAAATCTCTATTTCATAAAAATGAAATGCTGCAACCATGTGCTCTGTTTCTAACATTTTATTGTGTTGTAGGTTTCTAATTATCATGTTTTATCATTTAGTTATGATGTGCTGCATTTTGATCCAGTTATTTACACTCAATTCCTTGCATTGAATGTTAACTAGTTTCATTGGAATTGATGGAAAATATCACCTTATGTACAATTGGAATGATCTACAAATAAATATTTAATTGGATTTATGTGCATGATTAAATATGATGTTAATGGATTTAGGATTTATTTTTGGATTAATGGCATGTTTACAAGTTGATTTGTGCAAGACTAGCTGCTTATATTGGAAAACTAGTTAACTAGTCTTATGGACTCTCTTTCATAATTACCATGATTAATTATTGTAATTTTGGTAATGAAGCCTTATTTACATGTAATCAAGTATTTGTTTGACTAATATGTTTTTCTAAAATTATCTAATTATCCTTATATATATAATGGTATGTCTCTGAGAGCCTTTGATATTCCCAGGGGACATTACAAGTGGTATCATAGCTTTTGGTTCCAACATTGTTGTTGTTGGGCCTTCTATATAGTTATAATATTCTGGATATGTGAATTTGGATTTTATAAATGTGCTTTGTGAAATAAGTTTAACCTCCCTTATGTTAATGGAAGAATCAAAAGTCTTAGTTTAGATATTAGCTTGAATGTATTTTTAATTTCAAAAGTCAAGATATTATGGATCTATTAATATATGTAATATATTAGCATAGATTAGTATATACGTTGTAAGGTGATATATATATATATATATATATATATATATAGAGAGAGAGAGAGAGAGAGAGNAAATGTTATTAATGGGAGATATACTCTCTATTGTATTTATTTACTTTCTTGAGGAAATACTTTTATGTATGGGCATGCTTTTACACTTGAAAGGCAGTGGTTAATTCAATGAGTAACCCCTTGGCCATTTTAGGAATGTGACACTTGTATAAATGGTACTCCCTCATTCTCCTTTTTATTTATGCATGTAGTATGTTTTTATACTATTTATTAATTGTTATTTTCCTAGCTAATCTTACTAATTTAATCATTGAGTTGAGAAAATAAATCACTTGTCTCTAATTGTTCATATTCTCTTTTATTTTATTTATTTTACTTATGGAGATGTAACTCTTAGTCTATTTTTGGGAGGGAATGAGTCACTTGTCTCTAGTGATTCATATTCTCTTAATTTTATTTTGTTTATAAGTAAGTAGTATGGTAGTGTGTGTGTGTGTGTGTGCTTGTGTGTTTGTATATACTGTAATATGTATTTTATTATATGCAATAATTATTAGTATTACATGTATGTGATATTGTGAATATACCATATATATAGAGGTGGACATATGTAATGAAGTAAGTGTAAAATTTGGAAGTGTTTGCAGGTATATGGAAAGTGTTTGGGAGTATTTAGAAGTGTTGATAAGTACTTTGGAGTATTTGGATGTATAGTGTGATAAGAAGTGTTATGTTAGTGTATATGTTATAATGTTTATCTAATATCATAGTAATGGGTTAAATAATTAAATCATTGTAATTGTATGGATATTATGGTATAACATAATAATTATACAGATGTATCAAATATAGGATGTATAGGTTATATGGCTAATATGTTGTGTATATGATTAATAATAATATGATATATGATTGAAGAATTATAATATGTATAGAAAATGGATGCATGTATAGAAATATTACATAGTAATGGTGAGTGTTGTGTACGATGCTTGAAGGGTTAATGTGGGTGTTGTTTGATACTATTGGTTTTTATTGATTGACATTGGTTGATTAATGGTTGATACATGTATGATATTGTCATTATGGTATGTAAGAATATTATTGGTTGTTCTTGGTTGTTATGGTTCTTGTGTTCATGATTGATATATAGTTGAGAAATAATTATGACTTGATTTATTAAGGATCGACATCTGTATGACTAATGTATGCATGAGGGTTGATGTATGATTATTATTGGTTGATGTTACTGGTTGATACTGGTCAGTATTAGTTGATGTATAATGGATTTTTGAATGTTCTCTAAATAATACTTATGCGTGGTGTTGATATTAAAAGCGGAATGTTCAACTACTAGTTGGTATGGCCCCTTTTGGTTCTTAGTTAGATTGGGACTACTGCATTTAAGTTCATTTTTATTGTTGCATTAAAATGAAAAAGTATTTAGGTGATATTTAAAATATTTATCCTCATTATCTTCATTATAAAAGTACATTGTGACATTATCGAAAGGTATCTTGGTAATAACTTGGTGGTATTTCATATATCTTTGTTGAAACGTAAGTACTAACCACATGACTAATTAAATATGATACATGTACCTTTCTTGAAGATGTACTTCATGTATCCTTATATATTCAATACTTAATGTGTACAATGAGATACAAATATCTTTTGTAGGAAACTATCTAGGTGGTCTTGTTGAAAAT
>LPNX011098484.1:232464-244786 GCA_001517045.1 Pseudotsuga menziesii
CATCTCATGTGATCGACTGGCCTGAATGCATTTAATGTATCTTGATGTTAGAGCATATGCATGATTCATTTCATGTATTTCTAGGTAAAGTATATGCATTTTAGGTGATTAATTGACTAAAATGAATTTCATGAAGAAAGAATATATGCTTGATGCACTTCATGAAATTGATCGATATAACTCATGCATTTCATATGACTGAAATTGATTAGAATAAGATTAAAGTAGATGCATTTCAAGTGTTTTGTTGATGAAGTATCTATATCTCAAGTACCTTGCATATATTGAATTATTTTCTATAATTAATGAGAATTTAATTTCCTTGAAAGATGTCTTTTATGTTGAACAATATGTATATGTGTCTATGTGTGTGATGCTAACCATGTGTTTGTTGCAATTTGAAGAAATCATCTTTGTAGAATATTATCTTTATAATTGAAGGCCTCGTTGTGAGGTTTGAAGGCCTTGTAATGAGGTTTGAATACCCTATAATGGGGATGGAAGATTCACCCTTGATTCATTGAGTCCACTCTGCTAGTCACGGTTCTCGCACTAGTAGTGGAGACGAATAAGAAAGTAGGTGGTAGTGGGAAGTATTATGGTTAGAAAGATGTTATATTTCTGAGACATGTATGGGAATGTCTATGATATTTTGGAAGATGTTATCTTATGAGGCATGTATGGGCATGTATGGGCATGTATGTTAAAGTTTGGAAGATGCTATCTTCTAAAGCATGTATGGGTATGTCTGTGAAATTTGGAAAGACGTTATATTTCTTAGGCGTGTATGTTAAAGTTGGGTAGATGTTATATTCTGAGACATGTATGAGCATGTCTGTATGACTAGAAAACTGAAGGTTGTGATCCTTCTGAAAGTTGTTAAAACATGTATGTATTATGCATCGAGGATGATGCATGGTTTAATGGGGAGGGGATGTAATACCTTGTGTGTTAAGCCTCAACCATATGTAATTTGTAATTTTTTATTATTGTGGCACATGGTTCCAGAACAAGGGTCTATAAAGACCTGGAGACATTATTATTATTTTGTAAAAAATTGATTAATGGAAACAACTGGCACACCGAGGACCACTAAAAGAGTATGGGAGGACTAGATCCACAATGTGAGGGGGAATGGGAAAATTCCTAGCACTTTAGAATGTGTTTGGTTGATATTGGTTCGTATTTATTCATTGGTGTATTTATTAGTTGATTATTTTATCCTATGTCGGTATTATTGATCCTAATTCATATTTTAGTGGGCCTTCCTGAGTTCTTGGGTGGATCCCACTTCTCATATGTGTCCCTTTAATGGTTTTGTAACTCCTTTGTGGACGTTACATTGGGTTTTGTAACCCCCACTTTCACAAGTGTTCCCTCACTAGTGATAGCCAACCCCACCTTAGTCGGCGTATTTTACCATCTCTGAAATTAGAAGCATGAACTTCAGAGCATGGGGGGGACTTTAAACCCTTCTTGAAAGCAATATATCTGTCTTAAAACCTTCTTCAGCCCTTTTTCCACTTTTTTGACTTTTGAATGCACCTTTTCGATTCAGAAATCGAAACTCGACTTGTTGACTTCTCAAAATAAGGTTTTCGATTCTCACTTTTCTGATTCCCAATTTCAGGTTCCAAAAATCAGCTCCTTGACTTCTGATCCCAGTGAGTTTGCCTTTTTCGGTTTCCACACTTTACTTTTCTGACTTCCGAACTTCCTTCTTTCCAAATTCGGAAGTCTGAAATTAGAGATGCGAATTTCCCCATTCTTGAACTTTGTCTTTCTGCTCCTGCGCGCTCCTCCTCAATCGTTAATCTCTTTTTCGGAACATTTTCTTGCTGTTGATCTCTTTCAAAGTCAAAAATTGACTAACTTATGTGGATGTACCTTCTCTTTGTGGAATTTGATCGTGACCGTTGATCTTCTTCTAAGATCATTCATCACCGTTCAATCTTTCTCAAGGAGACTGGTTAAGTTTTTTCTTACGTGTTAGTGGAATTGATTTTTTCTTCGATTAATCAAGCTACGCACGGGATGGAATTTCCATCTTCAACGATCCTTCAATGATTGACCTCGGTTCCTTGACCTGCAATAGGGTAAATTTTGCACACACACCCATTCATTTATAAACTCCTCAAAGGATCATTCATCTAACTCCTTAGATTGATCATACCATCGATCAACCAGTCTCTGCTTCTCCCATTTTCAAAAACCCTAAATTCATACACAAGATTCTCACACATTGACAAAGATTTTATCCAAACATTCAATTCATGAATGTATATATTCAGACTGAATTCATTCACACATACAGATATATGCCAAATTGGATTTTTCTTCATTTACATAAGGAAATTATACATTCAATTTTTCTCAGAACCTGTGTTATGATATCCTAAGGCCTAATATACCTTTAATTGTCCTTCCATGACTCCCACAGGCCCTACTGACCTTTATCTATCCTATGTATCTCTCTTTTTCCTTATCTCTTCTCTCACTCCTATCTACTATGCATCGTAGGCTTACATATATATACATAATTGGATTCATGAACCATTCTGGTCCAGATCCACATAATCTGCTAACAAATCCTGAATACAATAAACCTTAAATATTATCCTATGACTTGCTTCCCTAATTAAGGGGTTTGGTACATGATTCATGAATTAACTCATCATCCACCTAGTGACTCACTCAACTGAATCACCATCATCTAGAATCAAATAAACATAGGTTTTTTACAATGTGATGGTTCGAAGAACGTCAATTCAGATTTTGAAGACCCTTTCTAGGCCTTATCGAACATTGAGCTTGGAATTTAAAATGGAGAGCAGGATGCTCCTGCATCAGACTCCCCAGGAAGAAAGAAATACGACCTCTTGTTCATAATCTTCTATATTCAGTATGCATGGATCCCAAACTTTATTCTATAGCAGATCATCCATCTTATTATGTAGGTTTGTCTTTGTCATCTTCAATTCTCCTGGTTTCCAAATTTTATGTTGCAATGCTCCACTAGCTTTGCTTCTTCCATCTCCTTATGTCATCTATCTTCTCCTGCTGCTTTGCTTATTTTCTATGCTGATGAAAATATTCATTCTTTCCTCATGCCTTCTTTGAGACATATTCACCATCAGCAACCTTAATTCTTCAATCTTCATGTCTAGTCTATCCTTTGGCTGATACAACAACATCTTCTTTTCCTGAAATTGTTGTTGTCCTCTTGACTCTCTACTGCTATCCACTAAAGTATAAAATAATTCAGTTCTTTTATCTATTGTATTCTCTTTTCCAATGCTTTCATCAAACATTAAGCAGTCATTTTTATCAACCCTTGGATTGATCAACCAATCTTCTAACATTTCTAACTCTTCATCATAACTTATGAAGTTAGAAAACTTTCCTTTGTCTTTATTAACCAACTCTGCAACAAAAATTTCTTCGAGGTACTGATCATCCTCTTGAGACACGATAGTCCCTTCATGTGTCATGACAAATTTATTCCCCAGTTTGTCATCAACACCGCTATCCAAATATGCAAGTGTTCTCTATGGTTTATCTCTATGAGACCATGCCATCTTGTTCTTTAATTCCAAAACAATATTATAGCTTTGATCCATGTCAAGAGTACATGGATACTCCTCTGTTTCTTCATTTACCTCTGGGGAAACCTTACAATGTTCAACACGTGTTATTCCCGTAGATACACACAATTCATTAATTTCAAAAACATATCCCATTGACTTTCTTATCAGCATATTCTTCTACTGGTCTATACTCTCCCAAAAGTTCATGAGACTTTCAGCTAGTCCCTCATCTGCGCCATCTTTTTCTAAGATGACTTTATGTTCTCCTTCAAAATAGTGAACATATTATTTTGTCAATGGTCCAATTCTACTTTTGTCTTTCTTCCCCAAAGCATCCATCCTATGCTTCACAACCTGCATAGACATATCATCTAAGTGTGCTTCAATACCTGTAGTCATACACCAATAGTCAGTTCCAAAAACTTGAGGCTCTGAAATCCTTGTTGATATTTCCTTTGGAATCCTCTTGTTGTGTTAATATGAACACAACATCCATCTATCACCGTCACCTATTTCTCCAACAGTCTGAGCTACAGGCTGCATACCATCTTCATATGGTATCCTTTCATATTCTATTACAACAGAATCACATTCTGTTGTTATTCTTTTGGAAGGAACATATTCTTATTCTTCATACTCCATGAAAGTGCAAGGTGACTCTTTAACTCTCTCCTTCATCATAATACAATCTTGATTCTGCCTTGTAGAAATGTCTTTTCTCATATCTTTTTCTTCCTTGATATTCATATCTTAAACTAACTGTGTTCCTCCATCAAGCAACTTACTAATGAGTTATTTATGTTGCAATACCTCCTACCTTTCTTCATTTGAGAGAATTTATTCATCATATATGACTTCCTCAAATTTTAAGACAGTTTCAAAAGATTGTCCATCATCTGCAACAAAACCTGCAATCACAAACAAATCATCAATCTCAAAAACATAAGACCCTTTGGTCTCATTTGACCTTACAGTCATCTCCTCCATAAGTAGATATGTATTCTTTACAAAATTCATGATACTCTCAATTGGCCTCTCTTTTTATGCTTCATCATCCTCTCCGAGCAAAGGACCCTGTTTAGGTTCACAATATGAAACCTCTATCTCGGATTTAACTTCTCTGAGCTCTTTCTTCAATCCATAAAACATCTTTTACTACAGCTTCACCTGTAGTGAATGCCATCTTACCTCCCTTTTCATGACCCAACCATACCTCTAGTTCTCTTCTTCAGCAGCTTCTTGCATATGCTTCTCAAAGCACAAAATGTCACTTGCTAACTCTATTAATCCTCTGTTACATTCTTCTTGTATTTATTTCTTCTTTCTTATGTTGTGGTGTTTTTCTGAACCCCTGCAATGACCTTTAGTTGTCATTGTTTCTTTATCCTTCTCCTCTTTTGCGAACTTCATCCTATTAACTTATGGACTGTAACTAAGCCTTTATCTCCAACAAGTCTTCATACTTGTCTAGTATACCTGAACAAGCTATCTCTCCTTGAGCTTGTCCTTTTGGTATCTCTGGTTCTCTCACTAGAACCTTTTGAGCATCTTCTTTGCTCTTCTTGGCTTCTGCAAGTCCACTCCTCCTTTTTATAACATGTACTGGTCCTCTTTTGTCCAACCTTTGTTGGATTTATCATGTTCTGCCACTGCTTTCTTTTCTCAAGAACTTCTCTATTCTTTGCTGTTATAAATTCACATAACTAGAGTCAAAATATAAACATCAATCAGTCCATACCTTTAGATTTTTTCACTTGTACAATTGGCTATAATATATCCACTTGTATCTTCAAAAGATATTCCTCTTCATCAATAACAGAATTGTCCTTGAGCACAACTCCCCCAGTTGTTGTTGCTTCAATCTGGAATCTCTCATCCATCCACAAGACTGTCAAATCCTTTCAAGGATTCTTCTACATCCTCATGTGTCTAATAATCAACTTTAACCACACATCCTCTATTTGCAATCAATCTTGAATACCCTCTTGCTTGACTAACCCTCTCACACAATTGTTAGTCTTCAATTTTAAAATAAATATTAAAAATCAAAGATTGATTTACCTTTCATGTAGAATACTTGTTCTTCCTACTCTGATACCAAAATTGATGGTATCAGTATGAGTACTCACAGAAACATACCAGATTTATGCTTTGATAACAAAATTGATGCCCAACCCCAACTTAGTCGCCCTATTTTCCCATGTTTGAAATAAAAAACATAAACTTCAGAGCATGGGGGGACTTTAAACCATTCTTGATAGAAATATAGATGTCTTAAAACCTTCTTCTGCCCTTTTTCCACTTTTCTGACTTCCAATTGCACCTTTCCAATTTGGAAATTGGAAATCGGCTTGTTCAATTTTCAAAACAAGGTTTCCGACCTTTTCTCACTTTTTCGATTCCTGATTTTGGGTTCCAGAAATCAGCTCCTCGACTTCTGATCCTAGCGAGTTCTCCTTTTTCAGTTTCCACACTTTACTTTTCCTACTTCCAGACTTCCTTCTTTCTAAATTTAGAAGTTGGAAATCGGATATGCAACTTTCCCTGTTCTTTAACTTTGTCTTTCCGCTCCCACACACTCCTATTCAACCATTGATCTCTTTTTCGAAATGTTTTTTGGTCGTTGATCTCTTTCAAAGTCAGAACTTAACTAAATTATATGGATCTACCTTCTCTTTGCGGAATTTGATCGTGAATGTTGATCTTCTTCTAATATCATTCCTCACCGTTCGATCTTTCTCAGGGCCACTGGTTAAGGTTTTTCTTATGCATCAGCGGAATCGATTTTTTCTTCGATCAATCAAGCTACACACAGGCTTTAATTTCCATCTTCATCAAACCTTCAATGATTGACCTCAGTTCCTTGACCTGCAACAAGGTTAATTCTGCACACGCACACATTCATTTATAAACTCCTCAAAGGGAAATTCATCTAACTCCTTAGATTGATCAGAGCATTGATCAATCGATCATTGCTTCTCCCATTTTTAGAAACCATGAATTCATACACAAGATTCTCACACATTGACAGAGATTTTATCCAAACATTTAGTTCATGAATTTATACATTCAGATTGAATTCATTCACGCATATAGAGATATGTCGAATGGGATTTTTCTTCATTTACACAAGGAAATTATACATTCAATTTGTCCCAAAACTTGCGTTCTGATCTCCTAAGGCCTAATATACCTTTAATTGGCCTTCCATGACTCCTACAGGCCCTACTGACCTCTATGTATCCTTTGTATATCTCTTTTTCCCTATCTCTTCTCTCCCTCTTGTCTACTATGCCTCATAGGCTTACATATATATACATAATTGGATTCATGAACCATTCTGGTTTAGATCCACATAATCTGCTAATAAATCCTTATTACAATAAACCTTAAATCTTATCATATGACTCGCTGCCCTAATTGAGAGATTTGGTACATGATTCATCAATTGACTCATCATCCACCTAGTGACTCACTCAACTGACTCACCATCATCTAGAACCAAATAAGCATAGTTTATTTACAATGTGATGGTTCCAAGAACATCAATTCAAATTTTGAAGACCCTTTCTAGGCCTAATCCAACATTGAGCTTGGAATGTGAAATGGAGAGTAGGATACTCCTGCATAAACTAGCTATTTTTATCCTTGACACCTCAAAAGTTGTGTAAATCCTTGTGTATATACTTGTGTAACTCCTTGTGTAAATCCTTGAGTAAATCCTTGTGTAACCCCTCCTTTATTATTTTGGGAAGATGCCTTGGCTTGAGTGACACCTCACCTCACTAATTTTTATTCCTCTTCATGGATGATGTGTCCACATGTGAATTTGAGTTGGGTGGAGTGGCTTGGAGTCTCTCTCCTTGAGATTTGAATTACTTGGGTTGGGTTAAAATCAACCTATTGTGGTTGAGTTACCCCCTTGGATTGACTCAGGTTGTATTACCTTTGTTTTATTTGACCCCTTGAGTTAGAATTACAATATTTGGTCTATAAATCCATGTTTGATATCCTGGTTTAGGGGTTTTTTACTGTTCTTTTTGGATGGTTTTTTTATTATGGTTGTTCATACATTTGATGTTGAGTGCTTGGTAATCTTGTAAGCTTGGGAAACCATGTCTCTGTTATGTGAATGAAATTCATGCTGGAAGCACTGTGATCTTGTATCGTGTTTGTGGTGATCCCAGAAAAATATGGTGTATTTCCTTCATTTCCACTTCTTGGTTTTGTCTTGTACCTGCACAAAAATCCTAATGGTGAATGATAATATCCTGATGGCCTAAGGGGTCTGGATTACCATTGCACCTGGTAGTGGGGTGGAAGAGAAAGTGTGTGGTGAGGAATAGAGTTTTGAATTCTAAAAACCATAATTGTGATATTCTTGAGTGCACTATATTGTGGATCTATGGCCTCGGCTTGGGGGTGGCCTCTCAAAGTGAGATATGGCTTGGCAGTGCCAAAGGCTGGGTGGAATGTCGTCTCGATGATGTTAGTTGTGCATTAATAATATAATTGATTTTTATCATAGTTATTTAATTTATTTGTATGTGATATGATTTATTTATGAATTCAAATGAAATTTTTGATGAAACATCTGATCTATATATGGAATAAATTTCTCATGGAATTCAATCTATTTATGCAAGTAAGTTTTGTGAAGGAATTGGAAACTAGTTTTTGGGATTTTGTGCACAAATTGTTTGAGGAAACGATTCTTTGGTAACTCTAATACAAAAAATGATATTTATTCCCCTCTTCATTATGTAATGTGTATTTTTATGGTACAATATCCTCGGAATGGCTTAATATACTTATCTTTGATGCTTCTACCTTTTATTCGAAAACTAGTTCTTCGATTGGATTGTTTCACATAGTTTGGATACTTGACACATTAAGTGTTTGTAAAAATGCATGAGAATTATTTGTATGCCTATTTCTTATCAATGCACTTGAAATGTGTGTGATAATGTGAGGGGAAATATTCTTTAAAGTGTTTTGGAAATGTCCATCAAAGTTCTAAATCAATTTCCAATTTCTAGCTCCTTCTTTGGAATTGTTTAGAGTAGATTTGTGACTTTTCATATGAAGTGTTTGACAAAATTTTAAAATAAGATAAAAATATTTTATGACTGATAAAACATTGTATTAAAATTTGTAATGGAATTTGAATGATTATATGAGCTGTGGATTTAATTATTCTAGTGATTCCTAGAATTACTAGTCAATTTGGAAGAGTAGAATTAGCTAGTTTCGTGAGTTATCTAATGGATTGTATATGGCAGTAAAGTAAATCCATATGAATGTTGGTTACCCCTGATACTCTTTCTATGATCTACATTATTCATATATTTCTCTTTATTTGACTTTGGAAAGTTAAATTGGAAACTAGGTACATTGCGATGAAAATTGATAACTAGTCGTGGATTGAAATCTTTGTTTTTGTAAAAACAAAATGTTACAACCATGTGCCCTGTTTCTAAATTTTATTATGTTTTAGGTGGATAATTATCATGTGTTATAATTTAATTATGTATGCATTTAATTTTGGTTCAGTTATTTACACTCGATTCCTTGCGGTGAATGTTAACTAGTTTCATTGGAATTGATGGAAAATATCACCTTATGTGCAATTGGAATGATATACAAATAAATATGTAATTGGGTGTATGTGCATGCTTAAATATGTTGTTAATAGATGTAGATATATTTTGGTATTAATGGCATGGTTACAAGTTGATTTTGTGCAAGACTAACTACTTATATTGGAAAACTAGTTAACTAATCTTGTGGAGTCTCTTTCGTAATTTTTTTTTTACAAAAACAGAAAGAGGGATTATATTAACAGGCTGTGCACAGCCATTCATTACATCAGAGAAATGAAATATAAGGCCGGCAAGGCAAAAATGTTGCACACCATACTTGTTCAGTTTCCCATAAGAGAGAGCATAAAACTGTTTCAGAACTACAAACGATACGGGTAGTATATACCCTCACGAACTGACTACAAAGCAAAATGCAGAGATACATAACCCATACAAAATTGAAACATAATAAGCAAGAGATAAAGTCAGTTGCCTCTCAGAGGCCTAGGCTGCATAAAAGATTCTTCTTCCATGGGTTGGCTAGCTGCTTCATTGACTCCATTAACCCTGCTTTCCTAATTCATAGAAACAAGCTTTTGAAGGTCTTCTTCAATGCGTTCCACTCTGCCCAGTAGTTCGCGCAGGTTGCTCTCAAGGTCTTCTGTTCGGGCATCATTATTGCTGACCTCCAGTGATGTTCGACTCACAATCTCACTCATACTCTTAATTTCCTTAGCCATTTCTTTGTTATCCATTACCCCTATGGCTGTCATTTCGTACAACCTGCGCAGATTCTTCATAATGTCCCGCAACCCAGGGTTATCACCAAAATGAGCCATTCTGTCAGTATCAGTCGTGATTGCTATTCGGGAAAACTGAATATGCAGAGGGAAAACTGCAATGTCTGCAATTTCTTGCTGCAGGGCTGACACTCTCCAGAGGTCGACTATTTCTTGCTGCAGGGCGGAGTCCCTAGAATTATCTGAACAAGACAAAGTCCCCAGGGCGTCTTTCTTCCAGCCGGAGCAAAGGCATCCCAAGACCCTATCCTGTTTGTCTGTTCGGAAGGAAGAGGTATCGACCTGATTATCAATTTCCCAGGATGCCGAGGGAAAGCGGCATTGACATGAGAGGAATGCAGACAGAGCGAGGCGTTCTTTTATAAAGGCTCGGATGAGGGGGATTCCATGCCAAGGAATTCCCAGCAGTCTCCCACCCCCAACTCCTTCTACCACATGCAGCAAGAAATTCACTGAGCTGGGAGAGCCGAGACGAGAGTCCGGAGAGTTACTATGGAACAATCCAAGGCATGAAGACGACATGGAGACGAAGATGAAAGGCCACCGATCGTGCGAGGAGGAATGACAATAAATTGAGAGCCTGGGGGGGGTTAATACCTCTGCTGCCAGGGAGGGAAGTGCCATCCACGCGGCCTCCGAAGGAGAACAGACAAGACATAACAATAAATGCATAGGGCCACCGGGAGGAAGGGGGAGGTGGTCGATGGATGGGATAAGGAGATGGGAAGGGGGGGTAAAGAGAAAGAGAAAAGAAGGGGGGAAAAAGAAGAAGAGAAGGAGGGGGGAGAAGAAACCAAGGGGGGATGAAGAAATAAAACCAAAGAGAAACCAAATGTGATCACCATGAGATAAGGACTTCACTTTAGAGACTTTCCTGGTGAGATGGCAAGAATGGATTCTAATGCCTCTCATCATGGAATGACTTTGAAGAAAGGAGGATCGCCATCCTGGCTGTAGTGGCCTTGGGGGAGACTGGCACCTACATTAGCCATGATATCTGCTTCCTTATTGTTATGGCGAAGAATGTGATAAATCTCAATGGATTGAGACAGAAGAAGCTTAGCCTTTTTATATAATCTACGACATTTGATATCTCCTGAGGGATACCCACTGATCATCTTATAGATGACATGCCTAGAGTCGCCGAAGATCAGAACCTTCCGGAGATTTTTGTTACGGATGAGGTGAAGACCCTAAAGAAGAGCCATCCATTCTACTTCATTGTTGGTTCTAGGGCCAAGTCCCCAGGCGAATCTTTGTTCCACTTGTCCTCCGGGATCCACTAGGATCCCACCCGCGCCTGCCACCCCTGGATTACTTTTCGAAGCCCCATCAAAGAATAATGAGTAAGAATTTTTATCCCTGAGCCGGGACTGAAAATCGTTGGAGGAAAGACGAATTTCCCAATGGAGAGATTGTCTAGATTGAGTAGACCTTCCAGATACAAATTTGGACTGAAGGGAGCTATTTTCTTTTAGGAATTGTTTACACCAAATGGCATAGGGGTCAGAAATAGACTCTTGCAGGGGGTAGCTAATGTTGTTCGAAGCGAATTTTTCAGCTATCATTCCTATGGTTTTTGCTGCTATGTGGACAGGGATGGCCTTTTGTTCCTTAAAGATGGCACGATTTCTGGCAAGCCATAATTTCCAGCAAAGGTTTTTTGGAATGGAGGCCCATAGACGACTTAGAATGGGCTTCTTACACAGGGAGCCTGGAAATAGATTAGTCCAATCTTTAAGGAGCTGGGATGCGTTATCTGGAAGTTCTTTGTTAAGAGCCTTAGGGAGGACGAGCTTCCAAGCCATCATGGAGACTTCACATTGAAAAAAGAGGTGGCTGGAGGTCTCTTCGGCTGAATTACATAAGGCACACCGAGATGGTCCAAGGATGCCCCTTTTTCTTAAATTTTCTGCCGTTAAAAGCTTGTTATGCAGAAGAAGCCAGTTGAAAATGTTTACTTTAGGAATACTATCGGGATGCCAAACCTTTTTCCATATTTTTTCTGCCATCATCTATTCTCTGGATATTATTTTGTATCCTTCTTTCATAGTATACTGCCCTGATTTTCCCCAACCCAAACGATCCTTAGCCGAAAGACACAAAGGAGATAGACCATGCATGGAGGAAAATAAGATTTCAGCCGCATTTCTCAAATGATCTGGAGGGGAGATGACCTTCCACCCATTCCATTGGCCATCTGCGTCCCACGTTGACAGATCGAAAAGAGAGAGAATATTCTGTTCAGTTAGCCATTCAGATAAGGAGCCCAAACCTGGAATAGAAGATCGCTGAGGATGCCCTAAAATGTTGCTGCTCCAGATGTTTATTTTTTTCCCATTACCGGGAATCC
>LPNX011098484.1:248275-326716 GCA_001517045.1 Pseudotsuga menziesii
AATAGTACTTGTGCTAACGTCTTTTTCTACTATGAATAAGACAGAACCCTTCCATCTGTACTTTTTTTAATCTATTTTGTGGTTTCTAAGCACGGGAGAGCAGGACTCGCTCTGTATGCCTTTTTGTTCATTACCATGCAAAGATGAGAAACATGAATAGAGCATATTAATTTTTTCATTGAAATAATAAATTTAAGCTTTATTTGTTATGTACTTTATTTAATAACAGGTGAATTGTACACTGTGTATATCAAGAGGACAGAGACTATTTTGGATTATTGAAAATCGAGTTGAGACATTTAAGTGTCTAAGTTAGTTGGAATGTTGTTTTGATTGTCTGAGGATAAAGTTAATACTTAAGATTTGAGCTCCAAGTATATTGAGAGTCGAGTCTTTAAATATTAATGGATAAGGTGGCCTCTCGAAAAAAAAACATACGCCATACAGAGAGCTAGACAGTTGAGAGGAAAGTTGAGGTCAAGCCTTCAATCGCCAAGTACTTCTTGACCTAAATATTTTTTTAATTTTATCCTCATTATTATTTGCTTAGGTCTTAAATATTTGTAAAATATTATTTATTTATGTTATTCATTCATAAGTGTACTTATTTTCTTAAGAGTTCTACGTTTGTTATGTCGGTATGGTTCATTAAGTTTCATAAAGAGTTATTCATGGATGTGTAGAGATCAATAAAATTATTCTGAGTATATAAGAGTTCCTCCATGTGGAATAAGATGGAAGAAAATGTTAATCTAGTTCAAATATGTGATCAATGTTTAGTATGATTGCAAATTCACATGCTATCATAGTTTTCTTAAGAGTAGCAAGTTGTATTCCATTCATAAGCATAGTCAATTTGACTATGTATATAGAGAAGTTGTTTATTGACTAGCCTTTTCAATATAATTATGTTTATATAAATTTAGAGAGAGGTGATGTTAGATTAATGTATGTTACATGATGGTACCAACTAATTATTTGGGCATATTATGTGTAAAGGAAGCTAAATAAATGTATGATAACTATATTGTATATATAAGTGTTCATTGGTGCAATAATTGGATAAGTGATTTGAATAACCTTGCCTCTATGTTAGTAAGGTTCATATGGTTGATTGAAACTTTATACTTAGGAATGTTCTTACAATTGATGGAAGTTGACATGTTTATTTAAAAGAATAAATTATATTAATGCTTCATATAGTAGTTATATTAAAGTGAATATACCGAATTACAAGTAAGTGATGTAACAATTCTTAACAAGAATTTAGATTATTTGGTTCACCTTACTGCATTCCTTAATGAGTTAGTATTGATATTTGACATGCTCTCATGTTGTTGACTGTGCTGGGAAAGAGGCAAGACTTTAAAAATTCACATGGTAAGTAAGCAATTATTTTAATGTCTTGACTCTAATGGGTTCCTAATTTAAAATCCTTGCATGAAATGACTTACAAACTTCTCATATGTAGAATTAAGAATTGGTGGGGAATGTACTTGATTATAATACCATGCAATTATTGAGACTTGAATTTTTTGTTCTTGAGATGAAGTTAAAAAAAATAAATTACCCCATTTCTCTAAAAATTCCTTGAGAAACTTGGGTATGTTACAAATGGTATCAGAATAAAGTAATGACACTAGGGCCTAATGGACTCACCTACACGTAGGTATGTTGCGTACTCTATGAAGAATTGATTATTGAAATGCAATATTTTGTGTTTACTTACTGTCATGCATGCTATAGAAGGGTATTGATTAAATGATATGATTGTTGAAGTGTATAAACTAGTTTGCCTATAATCATGTGCTTGAATGTGTGTAAGCCAGTTTACATAAATTGAAATGCATAAACCAATGCATGAAGAGTGGAGTTGTGTTTGAATATTAAAAAAAAAGATATATTTGACCTTACCTCCCCATACTTAAGGATTAAATGTGGTAAATACTAGTGAAGATTTATAACCTATAATTGAACGAATACTATGATAATGGATAACTAAATTATAGTTGGAACCCATAATGTTATGAAGAACTAAGGTAATCTTTGCAAAGATATGCTTATGATATTTTACATGCATCATGTTGAGTAAACTACAAGTCTATGAATAACTTGTCGAGATAATGCTAGAAGAGTTCAGTGCATAGTGAGTTATCTATGAAAAATGATTGTTGGATACGTGGTGTTACAGATGTTTGAAGAAAGGACGTGATGTTAAGATAAGAAAGGTGTGAGTTATGTTTATTATTCTTAAGGTGCAATTCAATGGCAATTATATGGATGTGTACTCATTATGGGATATCGTTTTTATATTCTAAGTCTTTCTTTATGTTGATAAGGAAGATTTTGATGTAAATGATTTCTAGCAAGGAAATGTGAGTAAAGCATGCAGTTATGCATGGTTGTAAGAAGCACTGCCACATAGGAAACGATAAAATAAGCAAGGATAAAAGATAAAATCCTCGATGACTGAGTGCAAGATAATGATGGTGTCTTTCTGCAAGGTAGATGCAACATAACTGAAAAATAAGCATCATTTATCTTACATGAGTATTTTGACATACCTACACAATGAATCTTTCTTCCAATTAAAAAGATAAAACGTAGGAATTGAATCACCTTTCCAAATATATAAATTTTATTTATTGAAAATTTTCACAACTCATTTTTTATTATTTTATAGCATTGAAATTTTATTTTTTCAGCAAATGATAAGGTATATGTCCATTTTAGTGCAGCCTTTGAATGCCTAATTTATTGAAAATGTTCACAACTAACTCAATTTTGATTTTTTCTAACATTGACATTTTTTTTTCCAGCAAATGATAAGGTGTATGTCTATGTTAGTGCAGCCTTTAAATTCCTAGATGATGGATTTAACATACAAAAATTGGCAAATATGTAGATAACAAATAGTACTAGTGTGACACTATTTTTCCAAAACTAAAATTAGCACTTTTAAATATTTTTTAAAATTACCGAAATGAGCATACCTTGAAATTAGTACACCAAGTGTTAGTGCATATTTTCAATTTCTTAATGTAATGATGATGGATTGGATTTTTTATAGCATGTAGAGGTCAATGTCTAGTAGTGTGGATCTTATTTTTTATGAAATGGTTGAAAAAAGAAAAAGTTATTGTTAGAATAGTAGAGTCAATCTAAACTAGTTAACCTATCTAAGCAAACAACAACATATCATAAAAGATAAGAACATGAAAAGAAAAGGACAAGAGAACACCGATATACGTGGTTCACCCTAATGGGTTACATCCACAGGAAGGCAGTCTTCTATTATCTCCAGAATGTCTTCTCCAATCTTACAAGAGAGCAAAGCACAAATACCCCAAAGAATATAGATGATATACAATAGTGTCACAATAGTACCACTACCACATCAAGAATACATGATTATGTAGAGACTCACTTGACCCTATTATATACTAAGAGATGAGAAGGAATTACTCTCACATATTGCATGTGGGATAATATAATTCTCCAAAATAACATCTCTTAATACAATACCATGGACAAATACTCTACACAAGTAAATACAACACCATATAACTATGGGTTAAATGTATTACTCTTTTACATAAGATTGTAGACAACTTCTGACATAATACAAGGACATTATTACCTTTCAAGGAATATAATATATTCCAACAGTTATGGCATAAACATTATCAGTTTCCTAAAAATCCAGTTGCATCTAAAAGGTCCACCAACTTCATACACTCACCCTTATGTAAAAAGTAATTTCTAGAATGAGTATGAATTCTTGATTATTCTTAAAATATTAGTTATAAATATGTTATTAAAAGATTATTACATGACCAATAAATTTTATTTCATGAAAACATAGTTAGGTAACTCGATATACAAAGAATGTATTGCAAAAGAAAAACAATAGGAAATAATTAGCAGATTTGGAAATTTTTATTGAAGTACAAAATCGTAGAACTGTGAAATTCATGGAAATGATCAGTTGTGTAATGACATATATGTGATAAAGAAATTGATTCATATAATTTTGGAATGGTTACATATGCTTTTGGGAGACACTAAAGGTATCGAGTTATGAAAAGTGATAATATGATTTTTAGCATTTTGGATGTGTAATGTTGTTAATTAAGTCTTGGAGAACTTAGATAAACATGCCTTGATGTTGAGCGGGTAAGATCTGGAGCATGAAAATAATTGAGTTACCATGATTTATTTGGTGTTGAGCCAATGGGCTTTAGAGCATCAAGATGGAAGTTGGTTTGATGTGGAGCTAGTAGGATTTGGAACATTGAGTATAATCGATGATGATTACGATATTTCATATTTTCAATATTTCTTGTTGAAAAATGTATTAAATATAAGTCATTGTGGTTGACAGTGTTTTGAGGTTATTACATGAAATATGGAAGTTCCAATAAGACCACAACTTAAGAAATTAATATAAACTTCTGAAACCTGCAATAAGAATAATAAACTCAATACAACCAAAGACTAATCAAACAAAGGGTTATGAAACTCTTGAGCTAATCACGGGGGACACCCTAGGTTTTAAGGCTCTTAACTTGTGAGAAATATTTCTACATTAAAAGTTAAAAGTTAAATTATTGAAATGGACATGTAAATGATAAATTTCTTGTAATTTTAGCTAATTTAATATATGGGTATAAGCATCCTTGCAGTGAATTAACATAAACTCAAATTAAAGTCAACTGTTGATATTTTACGCATCGTTACAGGGATAAGTGGAAAAATGGGGAACATGTAGTTACTAGCCAATAAAGTCGTAGTTAAATAAAAATCATGCATAAGGGAGAAAAACCCCTACCCTTTATGAAACAAGAAAAGAGAGATTTCAGGCTCTGCTGAAAATGAGTTATCAGGCTCTGAGATAAAAGTGAGCTACCAGGCTCTTTGGTTAATGTGAGTTGTTAGACTCTATTTAATTATGTGTGAGATACTAGAATCTGGGTAACTTGAGATTCATTAGACTATGTGGAATAGAGTTATTAAGCTTTGAGAGCTTCTAGGATCTGGAAGTAACTTTCCCTAATATATTTTGTGGCACTTGAATAATAAAGACTAATAAATTAAATGTGGATTCTAGATAAAGTGGATAATAAAAATATGAATCAGAAAAAGAACCTAAGTTTGAATTAATAAAAATAGAAAACAAAACTTGAGCGTCTAACCAAGTCTATAGAAAAAAAAAACTTTTTGTATTGGATGATTGATTAAGTACTTGGTGTTAAGCTTCCTAGCTTAGGAAAATTGAGATTTTAGGCTCTGTGATATTTGAGCTTCCAGGCTCAAGAAAATTTGAGCTTTCAGGCTCTATAAAGTTATAGCTTTTAGGATCTAAGAGCTTTTAGGCTCTTTGCAGGAGATACGTCTGAGATATGTAGAAATCCAATGAAGGGTATCGTTCTTGTGTCTGGTGAATAACATATATAGGTTAAGGAGGCATGCACACTAACTAGTGGTCCCGTGAGAAGATGACCCTCATGTATATATATCCCAGAAATTTTGAAAGATTATTTCATCCAAGAAATGCTTGGAACATTAATGTCATACAAAAGGTCTATGTGTGCATATTATTTTTGGTATTTCATGCACCATGATATGATGAAGAATGAAGCATTGGTTGCAAAGCTATATATGAGGTGAATCATCACATGACAAATAAGATTAAATAATAGTTTTTATATCCATTGGTAATGCTTTTAATTAGTATATGTTTCAGAATATGTGAGAATTTTTTTAATTATGCACATGTTATGTTAGTCTAACATGATTATTTACGTTGAGAAACAAAGTGGAAAAGCTTAGAAAGTATTTGAAATAAAGTACTACCATAAAGAATGTATGGATGCCTATCTTAAAAGTGTCAAAGTTGTGTGTCGTGAAATGAAAATGCATGAATAATTTTGTCATAAATTATGGTTTTTATACATGTCACGTATCACTGAAAGATGTTGCAGGTACATATTTGAGGGTTAAACTCATCTTTAACAAGTTGTAATGAGAAGCAACAAAAGTATGTTGCAAAATAAATTGTTATTTATGCTTCTCTTGATTTAAAAGTAATCATATCTATGCATATGTTTTGTGATGAAAGTTGGAAATAACTCGTAATGCTTGTATAAAGGGTAGGTTGAGAAAGACAAGGATTATTGAAGATATCAAAAGAGATTCCAAGGAAAGAAAAGATAATTGAAGAATGATGTTACAAACACACTTAATGCTGAAAACAAATATTAAAGGGTACGCACATCGAGGATGGTGTACTTTTAAGGGAGGAGGATGTACCATCCTTTCTATTACCCAATTCTCTAGTAACAAAAAAAATTGAAGGTAAATGTAAATGTACAACTATGACTTGGCAAAGAGCTCAAGCTCAAATCCTCACCTATAAAGCATTACAAGTAATGTTTTGTGATTTTCCTAAGTTTTAATTTTATTTGGTAGACTTACGATACTGAAGGACTTGACTGAACTAATCAATAGGGGCGTGAATCCATTAGGGGGAGAGTTGAATGAATGGGAATCCATGAGTATGATGATGAGTGTCATCTTGGTGTTGTGGTAACTTAATGAAAAGTGAAATGTGGTGTTCACTAGTCGAGCACTTAAGTGTAGAAGTGTCAAGGACAGTGAGTCCTAAATAGGAGCATCGAAGAATTTACTACCTACCGCAAGATTTTATTAAGAACCTAAGACCGATATTTTATCGTGAAGATAATTAATATTAAAATATATTTAAGTTATATTGTTTGATATTATTAATATCTTAACTTCAATAAAAATGTCAAAAGAAAATTACATTAAATTTATTAAACTAAATACTTTTATTTTCAGTGACTATGTTATAGTCCCCACCGTAATTAAGAAATAGAAGAATTATATTCTTCTTTTATATAAAAATAGTATCCTAGTAATTCAAATGCTTTTGTGAAAAATACGTACCTTGAAACAAAGGTAAATATAAGTTGCATAAACCAAGGAATAACATTTTATTTATATGAATTATTAATTGAAAAATATTAAAAAAAAAGGGGTTATTACTATAGTGAGAGGGGTTAGCCATAACCTAGTTGGTTAAACATTCATATAAATAAGTCTATAAAAGATTTGAGTAACACCTAGAAAAACCTTTTGTAATCAACACCCCATAGTTAATCTAATGAGGGTCTTTATTTTATGAGTATAATTTATGTGAATATTTTGTAATGAGTAAGGATTTCTTTTATTATTGAAAGGACACTTGGGTTGGACCAATCCAAAAACAATTGCCAAGAGATGGAACCAAACTCGCCTTAGAGAGAGATTGGTACCCATGAGAGGAAGTGGGGCTTGGCGGGTCTTCACTTTTTTGTTTCAATTCACGCCGAGTGTAGTGGGGGTTGCGGCTAGATAAGCCAATTATATTGTAGTGATTCGAAAAGAGTGACCTCACTAGGGGGACCGTCTCTAATTTTGTCTAATTCATATCAATAGATATGGTGTCAGTGTTTTAGACATGCATGCCTCCTTTACTTGTTTTTCCTTTTCTATTGTCCATCAAAACTGCATATTTCTGCGTAGTCATCCAGAGAATATGCTTTCTTATGTGTCATTTGAGGAGTTCTTTCTTCTAAGGTTTGGACTGTGTGAACTCCTTGTAAAAACAAAGGCCAGTTCTAATAATAGATAATATAATGGAGAATTATTTGTTGGTATTAAAAGTTCAATTGAAAAAGTATGTGAGTTTCTACAGATGCATTTTGGTAAACAAATAAGATTACATATGTAGTTATATTTCTTTTGCCATAAAAACTCTTGTTAGGAATTCATCTTACTTTTTTCTTTGTATGGTCTCTTTCTTTACAAAGAGCTATCAAGAATTTAAATTGTTGTTCTATACACCCAACACTGTACTTATGACCAATGTTTTCCCTTAAGGTATCTTGCATTATAGGAAGAGAGTTGACGTCGTGATATATTTCTTTTATTAGCTGGTAAATATGGTGTGGTAGCATTTAAAAGGAGAACTGATTTCCTTCTCAGGTTATGTCGTTGTTTTTTTCATAAAGAAAAAACAATCTTTTTATTAAAAACTGTAATCACAAATACAAACCAGAGATAGATGTTCTCTTAAGAGAGTTGTTCATACAGACATATTGTCCTATTAAGGTAGGCAATTCATCAATCATTCCCCTCAAAACCAAACTAGATATGTAGTAGATACAAAGATTAACTAACCTGACAAAAAAGCACAAATATACCAGCGCAGATATATAACTTCGACACTAATGTAACCCGTCATATAAAATGTGATATCCCAACAGTGATCCTCAAAAAGATAAATCACAAACTAATATGTCTGATCAGATACTGATAAAACTCCTATGCACCACAGACCCCTTGAGTAATTCTTCATAAAATAGGCATGTTGACTGATCAACAATGGCCTTCTTTGATAATGCATCAGCTTCACTGTTGTATTCTCTGTAGATATGTTTAATAGTCGTCTCCAGGAAAAGGTATATAATACATCTAGCCTTGACCATCTAGTGTGTTAGGTTCAGTGAGAGAATTTGATGCTGCATATTAGCCCAGTCCACAGTTACTTTGGAATCTCCTAGAACTAGACCAATACTGAACTGTTTTTTTGTGGGAAAACCTAAGAATACCCCACAATGCCACTAACTCATCCTTAGTGTTGGTCTCAATGCCCACAACCATCCTAAAATTGAATTGATTATTCTTATGTAGTTTAATGACCATCCCAACAACGCAATTACCATTTTTCTCTACTCCATCGAATAATCCAGTCACCATCGACCTGTCACAAATCAGTTGTTGTGGAATTATTTTGTTATTCGTGTTGATAGAGGGGTGTCTTGTAATAGTACATGTATTAATGTATTCTTCTTCTATGAGTGAGACAATCCCCTTCCCTCTGGAAATTTTAGTTATTTTTGTGGTTGCTAATCCTAGGAGAGTAAGACTCACTTTGTATTCCTTTTGTTGATTACCATGCAAAGATGAGAAACACCAATAGAGCACAGTAATTTTTGCACTGAAATAATAAATCTAAGATTTTTTTATTAAGGTTGTACTTTATTTAATAAGAGGTGAATTGTACGTTGTGTATATCAAGAGGACTAAGACTATCTTGGATTATTGAAAATAGGTTTAGGTATTTAAGAGCCTAAATTAGTTGGAATGTTGTTTTGATTATTTGAGGATCAAGTTAATACCTAAGAGTCGAGCTCCAAGTATCTTGAGAGACGAGTCTTTAAATATTAATGGATAATCCTATTTTACTTGCTCTAATGAAAACACAATTTTATTGATCCAAAAAAGTCAACTTTCATGACCAACACTTGACCTTGAATTCATCTAGGAAGTCTAGAAGTAGCCATAGGTATGACTAGAAATGTTGAAAAGTTTTCTATATCTCATGCTTAGTGGATTAATGTCTAGCTTGGGGGTGTCCTCTCGGAGGGAAAACATACATCAGACAGATATTGAGATGGCTGGAAGGAAATTCGAAGTCAATCCTTTAGTCGCCAAGTAGTCCTTGAGACAAATATTTTTTATGATATCCTCATTATTATTTGGTTGGGTCTTAGATATTTGTAAAATGTTATTTATTTATGTGATTAATTCAGAAGTCTACTTATTTCCGAAATAGTTCTAAGTTTGTTATGTTAGTATGGTTCATTAAGTTCCATAAAGAGTTATACTTAGGGAATGGTTGATTGAAACTTTATACTTAGGGAATGTTCTTATATTTGATAGAAGTTGACATGGTATTTAAAAGAAGAAACTATATTAATGCTTCATGCAATAGTTATATTAAAGTGAATACATCAAATTACAGTTCAGTGATTTAACAATTCTTAACAAGAATTAAGATTATTTGGTTCACCTTACTGCATGTCTTAATGAGTTAGTATTGATATTTGGCATGCCCTCCTGTTGTTGACTATGATGTGAAAGAGGTGAGAGTTTAAAAACTCACATGGTAAGTAAGAAATAATTTTAATGTCTTGAGTCTAATGGGTTCTGAATGTAAAATCCTTGCATGAAATGACTTACAAACTTCTCATATGTAGAATTAATAATTGATGGGGGATGTACTTGATTATAAGAAAATGAAATCATTGAGACTAACAATTTTGGTTGTTGAGACAAAGTTTATAAAAAAAATACCCCATTTTCTCTAAAAATTACTTGAGAAATTTCGCAAAGGGATTAGATCCATTGGTGAAGAGACGGGATATTTTCACTAGTGGGAAAGGTTCAATTCCAATGAGGACCTAACTTGGAGCCATGGGAGCACCTTGAGCTAGTGGTCGAATGTGTGGTTTCACCCAAAGATATTGTATTAAATAATCTCATGACCCTTGGACACATGAGTTGATCAAATCCCACCCTCATGACCTCCTAAAATTTATCCCAAAGGGGTTGGATCCATTGGTGAAGAGCGAGGAGTTTTTCACCATTGGAAAATGTTCAATTCAAATGAGGGTCAAACCTAGATCCATGGGGGAACCTTCAGGTAGTGGTCAAACGTGTGAGTCCACCAAGAGAGATTGTATAAATGATCTCGTGAAATGTGGATACATAAGTGGATCGAATCTCACCCCCATGTTCTCCTAACATTTAAAGTGAGGAACAAGGAGTTTTTCACTAGCGGGCATGGTTCAATTCCAAAGAGGGACGAACCTGGAGCCATGGGGGAAACTTGAAGGAGTGATCGAAAGTGTGGCTCCACCCAGATAGATTGTATTAAATGATCTCGTGACCCGTGGAAATATAAGTGGATTGAATACCACCCCATGTCCTCCTAACATAAAGTCAATTCTCGTTAGCTCATTTTGTTAAGGTGTGGGTCTCGTTAGCAGGACAACCTGGGTTCAATTCCCCTTAGGGGTGAGATAATTGGGAGTAAACACCAAAAATTCCATCCATGTTAAGGGTTGGTGTGGCCCATTCCGGGTGCAATCCCTATGTAACTTTGACGGCTTAGATGCACTTGGATTGTGGTTCTTAACCAATGGTTCATTGCTACCGGACCTGAGTGACGGGAAATCAACTAAAAATAATACTTCAGAAATTTGGGTATGTTACACACTTCCTCTATTTCCTCCATTGGTTCCTCCTCTACTTCCCCCTCTTCTACCCCTAATGGATCCAAAGGAGTTTACTCCATAG
Organism: Pseudotsuga menziesii; assembly: GCA_001517045.1. Taxonomy (NCBI): domain Eukaryota; kingdom Viridiplantae; phylum Streptophyta; class Pinopsida; order Pinales; family Pinaceae; genus Pseudotsuga; species Pseudotsuga menziesii. The sequence goes on from LPNX011098484.1 coordinate 259,484, forward strand.
GGGTTTACTTGTTTCTAGTGGAGTCCCTTTGTGTTCTTGATGAATTTATTGCACTATATCCCCTTTTGTGGCTTATGATGCAATATTTGTGGCTCCTCTTGGGACTTCATATGTTTCTCCCTCTTTGGTCTCTAATTGGATTTTAGGTGGGTTTTATCTACATTATCCTTATTCACTTCCTCTATGCCTTCTACGAACTAAAATATGTTGTTGTTCACAATGGATAGATTTTCTTATTTTTCTTTGATTGTTGTGTCTCTTTAGGGTGCTTCTCTTTTTTTTGTATTATTAGAGACTAGTTTGGAAATATTATTCTCATGATTACTACTGGTACTCGTATTCTTCTTTAGAGAAGAATCATTTTCCTTAATCTTTGGAAAATTCATAGTAAAGTGTTTGTACTTGTCACAAGAAATGCATTGGAATGAAATATTCTTGTAATTTAGGGCTTGTAGATGGCTTTATCCACCCATATTAATTTGTATTTTTGAGAGGTCCTTCTCAAGATCCACTTCCACAACCATGGGGAATTCACCTTATTGGCAAACATCTTATCACATTAATTCATAAGGGTTTTTTACTTATAAAAAACATGGTCAAAAGTAGGTATTGAGGGGGGAGGGATGTAGGGTATTAGGAGAGTATGGGGGGTATAAAAAGAGGTATTTAGTAAAAATAGGGTTTCTTTTGATTGGAAAGATGTGTTGTGAGGGGGGATTCACAAAAGGATTTTGGTAGGTATTTACGGATATGTAGAGAAATTAGGGGTATTCTTTAATATTTCGTGAATGGACATTTTATGACATATTCTCACTAAGTGAATAACATGTTTCCACAATATTCTGGCACATGAGAGAAAATTGTTTTTTGGTTATGCCCAGTCAACAAAACAACCCAACTTGTTCCATATTTACCTAAGAGTTATCATCCTAGAACGTAAGTGAAAGATTAGGTAGTCTAACCCACACATGGGCCTTTGTGATCTATTCTTGAGTTGAATCTAGAGACTATTGGGTTAAAAAAAACCCTAGATCCCATAAAGTAGGGTCCTTAGTGGAATATCAAATCTCAATCTTCTTTGTTGTGAAATAATAATAATTATTATAATAATAACCTTCATGAAGCAAACAAAAATAGTTGTATGTGGAGATGCAGATCCCATTGTTTTCCAACCCATGAATTTATGAATATTGGGCTAGGCCACTAGCCTATGAACTTTCCCACTATGGCATGCTGATAAAGAACGATGATTTTTTTGCTCAGAGAGGGAACCAATAGGTCTAAATGAGGGATGGTGTCCATTATTTTAACAAATTTATTCATCATTGGATGAATTCATGTATTTTGCTTCATATTGATATCTAAAGGTCTAAAGGCCTTAATATGTACATAGTATGTCATTGCCACAACTGGCAACAAAACTAGCTTGGGTTTTGAAGGGACTAGGTGGGGACATGCCAGAGATCTATTGGAACAAGACATGGATATATTGCATTTCACTACATAATTCCCTTTGTAAGTCCTCATAGCCACATAGAAACAAGAAATCCTGATAAATTTACCCCAGCCATGATAAAGTATGTTACTTCATCATATTTTGTTATATGTTTTAAAACAAATTTTTTAAGTGATTCTTATTAAGATATAAAGTTGTGTTTTATTAGAAAATAATAATAATAATAATAAGACTAATAAATGAAGGAAAATAAAAAGCTATTATTCCTAACGTGTAAATGAAATATCTTTATAAAACAATTAAACTTTGATATGATTTATTATAATTTATTATTATTATCTAATTTAAATAGCTCTCCCATTTTATAGTTTGAAGGTCTATTATGAGAATTGGTAAGATATATCCAAATTCAATAGGACAGGAAGCTATTGCCAAAAGTCTTGATTGTTTCCTTGTATCTGAGGATTGTATACAAAATGCATCTAGATTCAAACAATGGGTCATCTCGGATGGTGAATCGGAACACTCCCCTATCCTCTTTGAGATCACATTGGAGGCTCTCAAGCACCCTAGTCCATATAAGTTATGTTCCAAGTGGCTTGATAAATCAAAATACCGTCAACTGGTTAGAGATACTTGGGTCCCCTACAATTCGATGTATACATAATCATTTGCCATCCGATTTTTGAATAATCCGAAGGCTCTCAAAGCAAAAATTGCGAAGTGGAGTTACAACAAAAGAATGGAAATAGGGGAGAATCTTGCAGTGGTGGAAAATGGTATACATTCCCTTCTTTCCTTAACCATACAGGCTTCATCTCCTTAGAAGTGAAGTAGGAGTATCTAGAGTTGATTTCCAAGTAGGAGAAAATTCTTGCAAAAAATGAGGATTTCTTGCACTTAACAAGTCATGCTATTTGGATGCAAAAATGGGTCAACAATACAAAGTATTTCATTGGGACATAAATCATTTGAACAATGTGAAATCGATCTAGAAACTAGAAAATCAAAACGGGGATATTATTTCAGGTTTTGAGAATTTATTTGATGTTAGTGTCCAACACTTGAGAGGTCTATTCAAAGAAGATGATACAACTTCTATTTCAAATATGATGAATATTATGAGACTGTATCGAGCTTACATAAATGAGGGTCAAAACCCTGATCTCATACAGCTGGTTTTTGTGGATGAGATTAGGATATTTATGAAATCTATCCAAATAGGATATCAAATATCTGTGTAGTATATGAGGGCCCCTGGTTGGTTCTCTCTTCTTTTCCAATAATGAAAATATCGATCCATTAGAGAGAATTTGAGGTAAAAATGGGCCTCCTAAGAGATGTACTACAAAAATATAAGATATATTAAAATATTATGAGTTAGGGGTTTTATGGGGTAGGTATATATGACAACTCACCTCCTACACTACTTTTTATGCACAATATAAATAACCATGGTTGAGTTACTTTTCTAAATTGACTATAAATAAAATTAATAAAATAACTCTACAATGATGTGACTAAGATTCATTGTAAATTCCCAAAAATTTATTGTCCTTTAGAATTTATTTGTCTTGAACTTGTAAATAAAATTAAACAAAAATGAATTTAATTTATATGCATAACTAACACTATTTTTTCATATTTTTTCATATTTTGACATTATGATATTAAATACAATTGAGTGAATATATAATTTAAAATTAAAAAAACATGAAAATGACAATATATTATTTTATAAAAAAATGTGAAAAGACATTTTTATGAATTATGAGTACTTTACTTGAAAATGACAATAATATTATTTTATGAGAAAGTGAATTGTGAGTACTTTACTTGAAAATAACAATAATATTATTTTATGAGAAAGTGTGAAATGACTTTTAATATGCGTACTTCACTTTATGACTTAAAAGTACTTGTACCACTACCTTGGTTAACCATGGGTTTTCATCCACCATAGAAAATGTGACAAATAAGCATTCTTAACTCATGCAATGCCACCTCAACCATGGGGGATGATGTCATCTACTAGAATGTAATTGGTTAATTTTTATAGTACATTTTGGTCCTTTTGAGGCCCATTTTTGACCTCAAATTCTCTCTAATGACCTTTTTCTTCGTTGCAGCTTCATAAATCAAGTTTTGGATCACCTTTTCTATATGAAGGGGACACATTTTGAGTGGCAAGGTGAAAATGTACTCGAAGCGTTCCATCAGTGGTGCAAAAATATGAATATGAGGAATTATCATGCTTTCTTGGTCATCATTATTTGGTGTTTATGGACTTCCATGAATTATGCTATCTTTCATAATAAGGTTTCTACCCCTTTCCTATGTGCTTCCAAAGGACTAAAAATCCTTAACTTGTATCCATAGGATCCTCCTTCTGTTAATAGGATCAAACTACATCACTTCTATATCAATCGATCTATTCCATGGATTTTCTTTAATAGTGCAACTCTACTTAATTTGCTTGCTAGAGGAGCTAGAGGAGTCCTATATCTTGATGGTAATCACTCTATTTCCTATGCAGTTGGTATGTGATCAACAAGTAATAATTTTGCTGAATTATAGGCACTAAAACTGGGACTATCATTGGGTATAATCTCCAAACAAGTTCAGAAGATTTAGATCCTCGGTGACTCCTTGCTAGTCATATATTGAATAAAAAATAAGAAGAGGCTTAATAATATTATGTTTTCCCCTATATATGCCGATGTTGTTAGGCCCCTTGAGTTATTTCATACATATTCCCTACAGCATGTTTACTGAGAAAAGAACCAAGATGTAGATCACTTATCCAAAAGGGGTCTCCTATTGGAGAAGGTACTTGGCATAGATGGGTTTTAAGTGATGCAATGTCGATTGAGATTCCCCTAGGGCCTTTCTAGATCTCATAAGCTTTCTAGGGTTACCATGGTTTTCCATCTTTGTTCTTTATTTGTCACTTGTTTGTCCTTTTGTTATGTGGACCTATATCAATCCATTAGAGGTCCATCTTCTATGGTACTTTTAAAAGTTTTGTGGATTAAGTTCCCAGTTTTGATTGGATGGTGTTATACATTTTGTATATGTCTAGATGACAATTAGTTTCTGTTATCTCTATATTTGTATCCTAGTTCTACCCTAGATTTTTTCCTAGAAATTATTTTCTTCTTGAAATACATTAGGATCCCTTAAATTAGTTTTTAGGTTCCTAAAAGTTTTACCTTATTTTTTATTTTATTTGTTATGATATTAGGATAAACATGGATCATTTTCATTAATCTTTCCAAGTTCTAATGTTTATTGAATGATGCATAGCTTGATGAAGTCTAACTTATGAAGGCTTCGAGTGTCCAATTTCAGTGAATAAGATAAATTTTGATGGTTATATTTCATTAATGGTTATAGTACATTCCAGTAGCACATTCCATAATGAGTGGCAAGCTGGCATTGTCGATTGTTTACGATTGGAATTGTTTTAAGACACATGTCATACTTTGGATGCATGCTTGATAGAAGCGTTTACCTTCATTATGGCACTGACAGAATCAAGGTCTAGGTCATACCTTCCGGATATTTTTTATGACAGAGCTGTTATGTCATTAGTATTGGACAATTGTTAGTGCTAGGTGTCAAATTTATGTTATGAGTCATGTGATCTAAATCAGATACAAGTTATCTTTTCAATTTTTGGCCATTTAGATCCATAAAATTTGGATCTCAAACTATTTTAGTTTTAAATTTTTTGTATATATATGTAATGGTGAAGAATAGGAGACATTAGGGAATGGTGTTGGAAATTAGAACACTAGCATACTTTCAGTCATGTATTTCATTTTCATTTTATATAAATATTGTTATGGAATGATTATATTCAAGATGAGCCATTGTTTGTTTTAATACTTATCATGATAAATGCTTATGTTTAGTTTAAACCACTTATTCATGATTATGTTCCTTGATAAAGGTTATCTATCCTGGAATTATTGTGAATGATTTGAAATGTTTATCGTATATATGAAATGAACTCTCTCACTCTTTGTATAAATTCATACGCATAGTATTTTTTATCTTTGATTATGATTCATTTACATTTATTGTTTAGTCAATTTTAGTTATCTTAGCCTGATATCCATTTTACTTATATACATTTGTAAGCCAAGAAACCTAGTCATCCATTAGGAAACTTTAAGATTATCTAGACTTTGAACCTCATAGTCTAGGTGCAAACTCTAGTGATAACATCTTCTGGATCGTTGTCGAGGAACGAAGAAATGAAAGTAGATCTTCTTTGGTATTGGTAAGTATGATTTTGGGAAGGTGAACAAAATAAAAAATATTATAGACTACATTTTCACCAACATTTAAGAATCATCACAATGGCTTATAAAAAGACAGGAACGAGGGGAAATCCTTCATCTCCTTTGTATTCAACTGTTTCGGATCCAGAGAGATTGTTGAGGGAAGCTAGGCAGAAACTAAATTCTACAACAAAAAGTATTCAACCTATATCAGTTTCAGAGTCATTGGGTAAATTTATTCATCATCCTTCTTATTCAAATTTACCTATAATCGAAGAAGACAGAGGGAAGGAATATTTATCCATCTCAATTTCTAAATTCCAGAATATTGGGTTCAGACCAGTTTGACTATTTAAAGTATTGGCCATCACCTTACACACCTTTGACTAGTAAAATTCCTATTAGTCAAAGAGGAATCAAAATACCATCTCTTTCACATATACATCCATTTACTATATCATTTCAATCACCTTTATCTCAAACTACTCCAAATAAAGCAACTCAATCTCCTAATAGGATGGATGCTATAATAGCTGCTAGATATGCCCCATTAGTATTACCACAACCTTTAAATGCCCTTCCTGGTGGTGATTACCAGAAGTATATCCCAATATTCAATGGCCAGGGAGACATTACAGCAGAAGAACATTGGAATCCCTATTTTAGCTATGTTGATAACCAAAATATAGAACATCGAGATGTGTGGATGAGGATATGTGTTCAGAGCCTAGATGGGGAAGTAAGGAAATGGTTTAGAGAATTTCCTCCAAACTCAATTGATGGGATAAATTCTTTAGAATAAGTCTTTATGAGGCAATGGGGATATACTAAGGATTATCTCTATTATATTACTGAGTTTAGAGATTTAAAAAGAAAGTATGGGGAAACAACCATTGATTTTACTAAACGTTTTAATAAAATGTATAGAAAAATTCTTACAGAGATCAAGCCTATTGAAACATACACAAAGTTAACCTATGCTAATTCTTTTGATGTTGAATTCTCTCTTTTGCTAAGGGAAAGAAGAGCAAATAACTTAGTAAATATGCAAGAAGCAGCCTTAGAGGTGGAACAAATTTGATAACATCAAATAAATTGAGAGGTAATTCAGATCATCATGGAGAAGACAAGAAGAATAAAAAAGAAATGTCACAAGCTACTTTAGGTACAAAAGTAACAGATAGTAAAATGGATCATATGACCAAAATTATAAAAAATCTATTTGGAAAAATCAATAGGTTGAAAATGGAAAATCAAAATCAAAATAATTCTCTCCAAGATAATGACAATAAAAACCCTAATCAGTTTAGAAGGATATTCAATATTAGGTTTTTTCCTAGAGGTAGGCGAAACAATGAAGATCAGAAAATACAACCTCCTTTTTCAGAATAATTTGCTACAAGAGTCTTATGAAATAGATGAAATGGAAGTTGAAGATTTAGAACCTAATATTGATCAGTTGGATGATGTTTCTTCTTCTCAGTTTTTAACTAAATTTGAATATCATTATGAAAAATGGGTTGATTATCATGGAACAAATTATTTTGAACAAGAGTCATATATGCCAGAAATTTGTCAGGAGATGCAGCAGAAGTCATATGCTCTCAGGTTTGGGATGAAGCAAGCAGCAAAAGGAAAGAAGAATGTCCCTACAAAAGAAGGTTTGACTCTTGAAAAGAAGCGGGAAAAACAAATAGGTAGGAATAGAATTATAGGAACAAAAGAAGTAGGAAAAACTGCTACTAATTTTAATTTGAAGCATGAAATTAGAAAAATCAAGATTCATATTCCATTGACGGAGTTGGTTAGTAATAAGTCATACAGGGAGCCTAGTCTTAAAATCCTGAATTCTTCATCTATTTCTATCCCTTCATATGTGATTAATTTGCAAGATGAGAAACCAACCATTACTTTTTGTTCTAAAACATTTGATCAATAAAATGATAAATCTGATTATCCTCCTCCATTTTATATCACACTTACAGTCCATGATCAAATGTTGTACAACTGTCTTCTAGATTCTAGCGCCTCACATAATCTCATGCACAAGGTATTCATGGAAGCCTTAGGACTTACTATTACTAAAAATTATCATGATCTCTATGCCTTTGACTCTAGAGCAGTAAAATGTCTTGGATTCATTAAGGATCTGGTGGTTAACCTTACACAATTGCCAATGAAAAGTGTACTTATGGATGTAGTCATAGCTGATATTTATCCTAAATTCAGTATGCTATTATCAATATCTTGGGAAAAAGGGTAGGGGGACCCTTCAAATGGATCTTTCTTACGCTACAATACCGGTATTTGGAGGTGAGTATAGAAGAATTTATAGAGAAGTACAACTTGCATACTTGGTCAGTGATAATAAAAATCCTACAAACCATCGAATTTATTCAGTCCAAGAAGATTTTGGTTCTTGTATGCAGCATCTAAATGATGAAAATATAGGTTATATTCTACAGGTTGAGAAAAAACACACAGTCCAACCTAAATTGAGAGATCAATACTATTTATGGCAGATGCACTTTGATGGTTCATCATGTAAAGAAGGAGCAAGAGCAGGTATTGTACTTATTTCCCCTGGAGGTGAGATTATTTCCTTAACGTATAATCTGGAATTTCAAACAAAAAATAATATTGCTGAATAGGAGGCATCAATTCTGGGATTAAGGGATGCAAAATATTTAGGCATTCAACAACTTACTATGTTTTGCGACTCCGAATTAATAGTACAAGTGAAGGATGTATATTAGGTTAAACAGTCCTTGTTGAAAGTATACCAAAATGAAGTATGGGATTTGATTGATAATTTTTTCTTATCTTACAACGTAACTTATATCCCAAGCAATCACAATCAAACAACAGACTCATTGGTTTTGGCAGCAATTTATTTTAAAGTTCCAAAATTAACTCATCTTAAGTATTCGATTGAAGTAAGGTACAGACCTTCAATTCCTAATAATATTACACATTGGAAATTTTTTAATGATGATCGGGAGATTAAGGAATTTTTTAGAATTAATAGATGAACTCTCTAATTCATTGATTGATAAAGTTCAAGATATTGATTAGAATGAAAAATCTTCATGCATAAACAATTCAATTGGAAATCATGAGATAGTTGAACTAAAAGGAAAATCTATTCCTAAAGGGCTTATACCTCTTGAAAGATTATTCTGAAAGGATGATATCTTGTTAAAACCTACAATACAATCTATTGAAGAAATTGTCTTAAGCTATAATATTGGTTCTAAAAATGAGGCTAAAATTATTAAGATATCTAAGACACTTTCAGAAAAGGAAAGGAACAAGTACATCAAACTACTGAAATAATTTGTTGATATTTTTTCTTGGTCATATGAAGATCTAAAAACATACAACACCACTATAATCCAACATAATATTCCTCTAAATCCAAATACTAAGCCTTTCAAACAAAATCTTAGGAGACTTAATCCAACATTACTTCCAGTTATTGAAAAAGAGGTTAAAAAGTTGTTAGATGCAAAGATCATAATACCTCTTAGATATTCATCTTCGGTAGAAAATTTGGTACCACTACGTAAAAGTAATGGGGAAATTAGATTGTGTATGGATTTCCTTAATTTTAATAGATGCTCCCTTAAAGACAATTATCCTTTTCCTAAAACTGATCAAATTTCACAAAGAGTGGTGGGTTCCTAGAAGATATCAATGATTGATGGATTCTACGGTTATAAGCATATTACAGTAAAACCAGAGGATAGGGAAAATACAACCTTTACAATTCCCTAGGGTACATTTATGTATGACAAAATGCCTTTTTGGCTCATGAATGCAAGTGCTACATTTCAGAGAGCTATGGATATAGCTTTTGTTGGTGAGAAAGAAAAATTTGTAGTCATATATTTAGATGACATCACAATATTCTCCAAATATGATGATGATCATTTGAAGCATTTAAAAAAAAAAATTCTTAAATGCAAAAAGTAAGGATTATCTTTGAATCCAAAAGAAGTCTCATTTTTCTATGGCAGAGGGTAAGCTCTTAGGTAATATAGTATATGTTGAAGGGATTAAAATTGATCCATAATGGGTTAAAGTCATCTTAAAAATAATCCTACCCATAAAAAAGAAAGGAATTCAATATTTCCTTGGAAAGATATATTTTTTAAGATGGTTTATTTCTAATTTTGCAGAAATCAATTAAACCACTCACTGAGATGCTTAAGAAAGGCAAAGAAGTTAAGTGGTCAGCTGAGGCTAGATCATCATTTGAAAAAATAAAGCAAGCACTTATAGAAGCACAAGTTTTAATAAGTCCCGAATTTACTAAATATTTTTCAATTTTTACATTTGCATCTGAAGATACTATAGCTATTGTTCTACTGCAAAATAATTTGGATGGTTTAGAACAACCAATTTCATTCTTTAGCAAATCATTGAGAGATTTAAAGCTGAAGTATAGTACAATGGAAAATCAGGCCTATGCATTATTCAAAGCTCTAAAATTCTTCAAGATTTATATTTTGCAATCCAATATTTTAGCATATATTCCTAACATAGCAGTTAATAATATTTTGGTGCAGCCTGACAGTGAGGGAAAAAGAGGAAGATGGATAGCTAAATCATGGAATGTGATGTTGACATTAAGGCTACTGAATCGATATAGGGACAAAGTCGAGCAAAACCTTTAACAGAATCAAATTTTTAGGTTTTAGATATTCATCTAGTAGCTAAACAGTCAGTACATGATTCATTAATAGAACATGACCAGGAACGTATTAATAACATGTATCTAGATTCTCCATGGTATGGGAAAATTGTTTACTTGCTTCTACATTTACAATGTCCTCCTAATCTAAATAAGAGTGAATATATATATAATTAAAAATTAAAGCTTTGAAATATGTTTTAGATGATCAAGTTTTATATTGGAAAGATCCTGGAGGTATATTGCTTAAATTTTTGGACAATACAGAGGTTGATGCTATTACTACAGAATTACATGGGGGTGCATGTGGAGGACATAAGTATTGGAAAGCAAAAAAATTAAAATCTTAAGAGTTAGTTACTATTGGCCCACTCTTTTTATAGATGTGTATCTCCAAGTCAAAACTTGCATTGAATGTCAGAAATTTGCAGGTAAACACAAGTTGCATTCTTTACCCTTAAAACCAATTACAGTAAATGCTCCATTTCAATAATGGGGTTTAGACTTTATAGGTGAAATTCATCTTGCTTCCAATGGCCAACATAGGTAGATTTTAACTACCATTGATTTCTTTACCAAATGGGTGGAAACAATTCCCATAAGAAGAGCAATAAATAAAGTTATCATTATCTTTCTTCAAGAGAATATCTTGAACATATTTGGTTGTCCAAGCAAATTAGTAACAGACAATGCTCCAGCCTTTAAATCCATAAATATGGTAAATTTTTGTGAAGAAAATAACATCATATTAAAACATTCCACACCTTATTACCCTCAGGGGAATGGATCAACAAAATCTACTAATAAGAGTATTGTGAATAGTATAAAAAAGATGTTATTTCATAACAAAAGGACTTGGGACATTAAATTAAAATATGCTCTTTGGGATGACAGGGTAACTATAAAAACATCCATCAGAACATCACCTTTTCAACTTGTCTATGGAATTGATGCAATATTTCCTGTCCAATTAAGTTTTCCAGTAATCAATTTTTTGCAAGACGTAGAGGAAGAACCAGATGAAATGAAGAGAAGAATGTTTCAGATACTCAAGTTACAGAAAGAAAGAGAAGCAGTAATGGAAAATGATGAAACTTACCAAAAGAAAGTAAAGGAAAGTTTTGATAAAAAGGTCAAAAAAGACTCTTTCTTAGTTGGTGATGCAGTTCTTAGATGGGATGCACGAAAAAGGTAAGCATGGAAAATTTGATAATTTATGGCTGGGACCTTTTACAATAATAAAGATTTTTGGAAATAACACTTTTTTCTTACAAAATTTGGATGGTGATGAAGTTGCAGGCCCAGTAAATGGGCGGTTTTTGAAACACTTTCACACATACTGAATTGATGAGGCATTTATATTCATTGTATATATCATTACAATTTATGTACATAAGACTCCATCCCAATAAAGCAATTTGATTTCAAGGAGTATGATTCTAGCAAGTTTTCTCAAGGCACATGGTCAATATGTTCTTAAAGCCTCACAAGGAGAGCTTTATCCCCAATCGAAGCGAGATGTTATCTTTAGATTTGTATCCTAGTTCTACCCTAGAATTTTTCCTAGAATTTAGTTTCTTCTTGAAATACATTAGGATCCCTTAAATTAGTTTTTAGGTTCCTAAAAGCTATACCTTATCATTTATTTTATTTGTTATGATATTAGAATAAGCATGGCTCGTTCTCATTAATATTTCCAAGTTCTAATATTTATTGAATGACACATTGCTTGATAAAGTCTAACTTATGAAGGGTTTGGGTGTCCAATTTCAATGAATAAGATATAGTTTAATGGTTATATTGCATTAATGGTTATAGTAAATTTTGACAGCACATTCCATAATGAGTGACAGGCTAGTGTTGCCAGATTTTTTATAGTTGGACTTCTTTTAAGACACATGTCATACTTTGGACACGTGCTTGATAGAAGAGTTTCCCTTCATTATGGCATCGATAGAATCCTAGACGTGTGCCGAGGGAAATATTTATTATGGTACTAATGGTATTATCTTGTTATTGATATTATCAAATGCATGAACCAAGATTCGTACTCCAACTGTTTACATTAACATAAACAGTATAGGCTTGCTTATTGATATTTTATGCATAGATTATTTTCTTAACATGTTTTGAACAAGAAATATGTTCATCAGTTTCAAATATATGATCTAGAAGAATCACGATGGCGGTGATGAAAAAGGTCAGTGAGAAAATTTGCAGGTTAGAACCAGACAATGTTAAATGGGTCGAATAATTTCCTAGGTGTGCAAAGACAATGAAGAACATAAGATGGTTTTCTTTGTGTGAAAAACACAGAGGTCATAACCTGGAGGTAACAAATTCCTTTGTAAACAATTACAAAGATTCTGTGGTTAATTTGCAAACCCTAAATTTAAGATAGATGAGGCCACAGTTGCATAAGCAACGGGCATAGCTCCTGAAGGACAAAGGTGGTTTAAAAGGCATCTATTCGAGGTTGACCTAAGAATTCTTTTAATGCTTGGTTTCAAGGAGCTATATTGGGGTAACAGGATTCATTTAAACAATTTTAAGATTGAATAAAGAGACATTCTCAACATTATCTAGTTCATATAACTTATGAAGGCCGGTTCGCAACTGTGTTCAGGTATCATTTAAGATTTTTGCTGCATTTAAACGGTGAATCCAGGTAAAACTTTCCCTATTACATGTTTAAAAGTATAGAGAAGATGGTTACATGGGTAAGGAATCACCCTAATCACACCCGTCATTCAGTATTTCATCGTGGCCTAATTAAACTTCCGATAACCACTGAGTTGAGAAAAATTGATAGATCTTGGTAGCATTTTATATTTTCATCTTGTTTTGAGCTTGGAGCCCAAATGCATGATGATGATAAATAAATAGGAAAATAATACAGAAGATAGAAGAGAAAGGTAGTTGAAGGTGGAAATTAACAAGCAAGAAAGGTATTTGATGTTGTAAACATGTCCATGCCAGATATTTCTAGAACAGAGGTACAAAGGAGGTTGATTATTGAATTTTGAAAAGAAGATGTCACTACTCCTAGGGATGTTGGGGAAAATGCTATGCTCCAAGAGTTTTCATCAAATTCAAAAAATGATGAAACCCCTTGTTGCAGATAGTCTTGAAAACAATTGGAGGCCAAAAACCACATCGAAGAACAAGTTAAGGATGAACATGAAGGCCATTCTAAACTCTAAATTTCAAAAAGATGTTGTGACTGTCAGAGAAGATTCTTCCAATGATGAGGATCTACAAGATTCAGATGAAAGCTACCATACATCAGATCAAACCCTTGGAGAAATTTAAGAAGAATTAATGCATACACTCGATTTGATCAAAGAATCTTACAAAGGTAAACAAAAAGCGGTCGAATTTGAAGCTGGTACATGTTCAAGGCCTTAAGATATTGAAGAAGATCCTGAACATCAGGAGACGATGAAATCATTATCAGAAGTTGAGGTATTGAAGAATTCTTTGCAATACTTTAAAGAACAAAACATATATCTAAATTATTCAAGTGAGAAAATAATGATTGCTAACAGAAGGTTAAGGGAGGATTTGGAAGAGATTGATGCCAACTACCAAGAGATGATAATGACATCTAAAGAAGTACTATGGAGAAAGAGGGTTACACAACATCAGAACGAGGAACTCATAGGAAAAAACAAAGAGCTTCAAGACCAAATTCGATCCATGGAAGAAGCCTACATTCTCAGCTACAGAAAAGGTCGCAAGCATTGGATGGTTTGATGATACTAGCAAGTAGATAGGAAGTTGTGATCGATTGTGGATAGATCCAACTCAAGATCCAGGTCATACCTTCCAGATATTTTTGACGACATAGATGTTATGTCATTAGTATTGGACAACTGCTAGTACTAGGTGTCAAATTTATGTTATGAGTCATGTGATCTAAATCATATACGAATTATCTTTTCTATTTTTGGTCATTTAGCTCCATAAAATTTGGATGTCAAACTGTTTTAGTTTTAAAAAAATTGTATATATATGTAATGGTGAAGAATAGGAGGTATTAGGGAATGGTGTTGGAGATCTTACTACTATTATACTTTCAGACATGTATTTCATTTTCAGTTTATATAAAGATTGTTATGGAATGATTATATTCGAGATGAACCGATGTTTGCTTTAATATTTATCATGATAAATGTTTATGTTTGGTTTAAACCACTTATTCATGATTATGTTACTTGATAAAGGTTATAATCTATCCTAGAATTCTTATGAATGATTTGAATTGTTTATCATATATCTGAACTGAACTCTCTCACTCTTTGTATAGCTTAGTATTCACAGTCTTTTTTATCTTTGATTATGATTCATTTACATCTACTCTTTAGTCACTTTTAGTTATCTTACTGTGATCTCCATTTCACTTATATATATTTGTAAGCCAAGAAACCTAGTCATCCATTATGAAACTTTAAGATTATCTAGACTTTGAACCTAAGTAGTGTAGGTGAAAACTCTAGTTATAACAGTTTCCATGATCTCAATAGTGACTCAAAGTCTTTTAAGAGTTGTAAAAGACAACCTTTTTATGATGCCAATTAGGCTATATGTAAGACCCTTTATAAAAGAATCTTTGCAAATAGGTTTTTTTTATTCAATAGAAAATTGAGACATATTTTCCTTGAATTTTTTTATTATCTAAAATCAAAGTAGTAACCACTTAATGAATATCTCATATGTTTAGAACAATTAATAGAAATAGAGTAGGGAGATAGAACTCTTTGAATAAATGTAGAAAGGTTCAAAAGGACACACTTAACACTACTAAAGAAAGGAAAAGATAAGTTACATATATATGTGAGTGTATGTATTTTTTTATAATGATAAAATTTGTTTTATAATATGTTATATATTATCGATTTATATATTTTTTATAAATAAATAAATAAATATAGATATATATTAACTTTATGTAAATATTTAAAATGTTTTTCAGGTTATCATATTTAATATTATAATAAAATTAGGATAATAATAATAATCTTTAAATTATATAATTAAATTATTAAAAAATTATTAACTTTTATTATGATGAATTCGTTACTTTTAAATTACTTTATTTATTTAATGAAATGAGATTTAACATTTGAAATAAATAATCATATTAATTATTTATATTTGAATTCTGATTATGTATAAATTGAGTTTGGTATTAGTTTTTATATATCTTTTCCAAATTATTAGAATTTTTCTTTTTACTAAATTTAACATTATAATATGATTCTTACTTCGTCGGGAAAAATAATAATGAAACCGTGTAAAACATAAATAGTTTGTCGTATATAGAAGTTTCAAACTCTATTTATAATTATATTTTACTTTATAGATGGTGATTCTTTTATAGTTATCATCGTTCCTTTTATTTAATTACAGATTTGATGAGTTGAAATTAAACGCATTGATCTTAAGCCTTGAATTTATCACCCTCTCTTTTATTTATAATCATTTTTTTTAATTATAATGACATTTATCCTGAAGCCTTTGGTCATAGAATGTAATAGTTTGAATGGTTAAATTGCAGTAGAGAATATTGTTTCCTACATCTTTACAAAAGGAGTAAACTACTTAACCGACCATTTGACGTTGCCGGCGTCCGATAGGTGCAAATGGTCGGACAAATAGGTCAATCTTTTACAAAATAATAAAGCTATGATTAATTTTATGACTAAGAAAATAAGCATAGTATTGATGTCTTAAATTTCAATTGACAAGGTAACGTGTAAAGAAGTGAACAGTTTGCTTTATTATGAAAATTCTGACCATACTGAAAGCTCATGATGAAATCAATTACTTTAAAAAAGAGAAACTCTCACCTACCCACACTTAGCATATATGGTATGTGTAGATAACACTTCAAATCCAGAGTCCAAAGTTTAATAGTAGAGTCACTGTCATTCATCTAATTTTATTTAAGAAACCAACAAATTTTGGGTGAGGCTTTATCCAAATTCTTGCAGCAAAACAGATTTGTTTTGCTCGCCTGTCTGCTGCTATACCAACGAACGAGAGCTGCAACACTGTCAACAAAATGTACATATTGCAGGTGTTTATTAATATATAGATTGGAAAATACAATTGTTCTATTTCAAGGTTGTGATTATTAACGAATTTACTGTAGAATAATGATAGTTGCTGTAGGTTCATTGTTTATGTTGTGGCAGCAGCTTTATGGGTTATTGGATCTCAAACCATTTGAGATCTAATGACCCACAAAACTGTTGCGACAGCATTAAATACTCTGCAGCATGTTATATATTTCCCTCTTTATTTATGGTTGAATTTTAACATTTTGAAATTCAAACTATAAGTAAGTAACAACAATCATTATTTGATTAATTTTCATTCTTAATAACTAAGTTTAATGATTTATGATTATATTTATATATGACTTATAGCTTTTCCATATTTCATAATTTTGTATTGAGTGTAATGTAAGGTGTACAAACTGTGTCATTTTTGGCATGATCACATTACTTGTAATAAAAATAAATAAAAAATCTCATTTTGTATTGAGTGTCATGTAAGGTCTACAAACTGTGTCATTTTTCACATGATCACAGTACTTTTAATATAAATAAATAAAAAATCTCATTTTGTATTGTGTCATGTAAAGTGTACAAACTGTGTCATTTTTCACATGATCATATTACTTGTAATATAAATAAATAAAAAATCTCACAATCGCAGCCTAAAAATTCACATGTCAAATGCTATTAATAGTATGACCAGCGCAGATTACAACTGTATAGCCTATTAGTAGAATGAAAGCAAAGCAGAGCCTGCCATTTGTTGGAGCTGTCAATATCCTTCAGCATGGATAATGGCAAGCGGCGGGAGAGACTCGAACTGATAACCAGACCTGAAAGTGTAATAATTACTATCACATTGATATCTACAGCAAAAATTAATCAGCCTGCTGTATAGGCTTTAATGCGATGGCTGCTGTGTAGCATCTGGTTGGATTTTAAATAGTTTGAGATCCAAAGGCCTGATATGCAGCGGCCTTCAGCATTAAAGTTTACATAGCAAGCTAGTTATTGAGTATCTATATCCATAGCATTTCATTTTTATCATTTTTTAAAAATGATAAAATATATAAATCATTATTGCATGAAGATTTACCAAGTTTTTACAACTCATTATGGAAGAGAAGAGATGTTGTCATGTTATAGTAATGTAACATTTTCATGTCTATTCATAATTTATCAAAATAAAATGTAATTAAAAAATTTATATACAGAAAGTAGCTACCTGTTTATAACCCAATGGGGTTGTCACATTACTTTATGTAATGTTCTTATTTTAGCTCAAAACTTATCAAAAATAAAAAGTAATTAAAAAAATTAATAACCTGATGGAGTTGTCACATTATTTCATAACTTATCAAAATAAAATGTAATTAAAAAATTTATATACAGAAATTAACTACCTGTTTATAACCCAATGGGGTTGTCACATTACTTTATGTAATGTTCTTATTTTAGCCCAAAACTTATCAAAAATAAAAAGTAATTAAAAAAATTAATAACTTGATGGAGTTGTCACATTATTTCATGTAATGTTCGCATTTTAGCTCAAAACTTATAAAAAATAAAAAGTAATTAAAAAAATTAATATATGCTCAAAAACTAAAAATTCAAAACCAATATAGCTTCTATTCAAAATTGTACTAATCCATTTTTTTAAAAACTAAACATTTTATAATTTTTTAATGTTGTAAAAAATTTAAGATGAAAACAATTTTACATGCTTTATGCTTAATAAATCTAATTTCATGTTTAAAAAATCATATGACCAAACCTTTGAGTTCACATTATCAAAGTTGGATATAATAGAAAATAAAAATTAATATGACTAAGTTTTGTAATAATCCAAATAAATATAAACAATATTAAAATAAATAAAAAATATTTATTTATATATATAAATTTTTGAATCTCATGAATAAGTTAATAATAAGCTATATATAACAAGATGATAAATTATGTGTATTTATTATACATAGTGGATAAGTTAATGATAAACATTTTAATATTTTAAAGTATATTTTTTTTATTGGCAACTTGAGGAGACTTTCAAATAGATGTGTCAAATTTGTAAGGGTAATAAACTAAATTGAAAAATAATTGAAATAGTTTAAAAACTAAAACATCATTCATTATTATAATAAAAATTTTAAATAAAAAGATAATAATAATAATGAATTTTAAAATAAAATAATTTAAAATATAAACCTTAAAAAGTAAGATAATTAAATTTTTATCTACTATTTTAATATCTAATTTTTAAGAATAAAGTTTTTTTAAGGTTTATTTAAAAGTTTCTAAGTAATTATTAAATCTAAGATTGATCATATATTCTTAAGTATGAAGATAATTAAATTTTTATTTATTATTTTTACATCTAATTTTTTAGTATAAAGATGATTATTATTATTATAATTATTTATCCATTTTGACTTTTTAGATACTTATTAAATCTCATAGTGATCATCTCTAATAGTAGCAACAATTCATGTTTTTGGTGGTCATATAATGGCAACAACTCATGTTCTTCCTCTTCCAATAGTTATCTCTTGTTATGTATACATATTGAAGTTTTTGCTTTATTATTATGTTGTGTATGTAGAACAAAGGTTTACAATATTTAAAAGTAGCTTATTAAGGGAAGACTTAAGGGCTAGTGCAAGTTAATGCATTCCTTTCACAAAATGTTAGTTGTAATGGAAATGTGGAAAAATGACAATATGTTAATTCTCTAGAATTATTAATATGCATGTCCAACTTTATGGTGTAAAAAGTTAAAATGTAATAAATTAAATAAGATTTATAAATATATAGCTTCTATTTACTAAAATTGGTATAACTTAATGAAGTTCATGTTATTCTAATATTGCTATGTTATTTTTCCTCTCAGATGTAATGCCTATGTTAGCCTTAAGACTTGTCCATTTGGTTTAGTATGGAAATGATGGAATTTCATGGAAAAAAAATTGTACAGTTGTAGATAATCAATTGGTCCTTGTGTGCCACTATTTTTCCATATTTTTTAATGTTAATTTTATATTTATTGATTTTAATTGAATAATAATACCTAAAAATTACAAGGTTTATTTTTAAGATTGTATAGAATTTTTTTTCCTAATGGGTGTGGAAATACAAAGTTACATAAAAAACCTATCCATTTTAGAAATACCATATATATACAAATAAAAATCAATAAAAACAAAAAACTAATACTTGTTTTCTTAAAAAAACATATATTTAAAATCTCTATACAAAACTCTGTAAGTGTATATAGTTTCATCAACAATGAACTTGTGGTTCATATTTAAAAGCATGGTTGAAAATTACTTTAAAAATAGGGAGCTAGAAAAATGGATTTGTTTTTGTCACGATTTTTGTTTATGCAACCAAAGTCACCAAGTTTGTCGTTTCGAAGCTAAAAAGAAAGCAACCAACTCATCCAACAAGTAGAGGAAAAGATGCAATCCTGCCAATTTCTTTTAAATATACATTGATGTGTGCATGTTACTAATGTGCACATGTTATTAATATGCATGCACTAATAATGTGAACATGATGTTCTGCCATATTCTTTCTGAAGACTCTTGATATCAAGAAGATTCAATAAAAAACTAAGACGCTAATTTTTAATCTAGTGATTGAATCCCCACAAGTCATCCATACTCCCACGTTGTAGTCTGAGAACATGTTCATGGTGCTTGAGCTTAAGGAGTTATGTTTAGGGCTTAAGGATGTCGTATTTCTCCCCCAATCAATGTTAAGGGCCACAAGATTTTATTTCCCTTCCATGACTATGGTTAAGGCCTCAAGGCCCATCCATTATACATGAAAGATATTAATGGAACTCAGATTCAACTCCTAGGGAAAAATCCCCCTAATGAGGGGTCGTGACACTCGTCTAAGGATTGTTCATGGTACTTGAGCTCAGAAGGTTCAATTGGGGCATAATTCCTTTGTTTATACCCTTGACAATGTGGCACAATATATATCCTTTTTTAGAGCACAAAACCTACCCATGGCATCGATAGCATAATCGAAGGCCTTAAAAAAACCCGATAATTAATGTGTATAATTGTGACATTTGCATTTGAGCTCCCACAAACTGAGGAAGAATCCATCCTCAAAGCACACAATAGTTCGATCTTGTTTATGCCCAATCAGTTTATCTATATACCATCATACCTGATGCTCCCCATGTTGGATCCCCACATTGAGATACAGAGGGTGCATCCCATACTTCTGATGGACTCATTGGCTCTGTTACCTAGAATCCCCACCTATACATGGCCTCTCCTTCGATTTTGCCTCATTTCAGTAACACCCTTAGTGTTTCCCAACCTTTCTACACCCCTGAATTTTTAGACATAGTGGCTCAGTCTGAAGCCACACCTTCATATGTGTCTCCCACACCCGTTCTTCACATTCATGGACCAAACTTCTTGGCACCTATGTGTAATGGAGACATGGTGGAATTTTCATCCCCTCGAGCAGTTCCTTCCTAATACCCACCAACTATGCAACCTACACCTGCTAGGTCCCTGACTCCTCCTTATCCTCAAGGACAGGTCTACTCTCAACAGAACCTCCCTAATCAACCCACCCCAAATAACCAACAAGTTCATGGAAGATGACAGAGATGTAGGAACCGAGGAAACAACCAACCTCAAGAAGGTGGCTAACAACCCAACCCTTTAAATAACAACGGAGCCAATCCCCTTGCAAAAAATCCCCATCATCCACCTAGAACTGGTAAGAAACCTCAGTAATGGACCAACTATCTCTGAACCATTTGTGACACTTACAACCATTATACACTTCAATTCCCACATATGAATCGAGACTCCATTTGTTATAAACTAAAAATCAACATGACCCCAGTGTGGCCGCTCCAGCACAACCAAACCTATCACCACAAGGTCCTCCACCTATGGTGCTACAGAACCCATTACCAAACCAAGGAATGGTTGCAACCCAACCCTTGGTACCATAAAATACCACACCCACTTCTATGGGTCAACCCATTGATCCTGGTGTTCATCACCTTATGATATTGTTGTCTGATGTCGACTTATAGACTCGATGTAACCTCTATGGATACACCACAGAAACCGTTAATCCCTCCACAACATCTACCTCTACCGCTCTCAATGTGTCCTTACATTTGCCGAGACCCTCCATGGATGATATTTCCAAAGTCCCTCGTTTCCATTTGTATCACGTTGCGAACAATCCCACTGCCAAAGCCACTCTTAATTGTAGTATAGTCGATGACTTGGCCTAGTATCTCTCTTCCATATCCACTATGTAAGTCCTTTGAACTTGTCCTTCGCAACGCAAATATTTTCTATCTTCTTTAGGTGTCATTGACCCCTTTGATTCTAAGTTGATCAATTTCGACTTGGATCAAGGATAACCTTGGATTCCATCATCTGTAGCCTTCTAGGTTCAGGTCACTATCCAAAATTTGGTCATTCATCGATGAGGGAAAATCCGCCTTAGTTTTTTCAACCTTTATTTGGCAGAAACTTGGATCCCCAACCCTTCAACCTTCAAACACCGCCCTTCCTGCTTAGGATGTCCATGCTACTCAACCAGAAGGTGTTCTCCCAAATTTCCCCTTTGATTTAGCTGAAAAATCGTGTTGATTGACATTAAGGTTGTCAACACCCAACTCCTCCTTGGACATAGTTACATGTATGCAATGTGAGTTGGACATAGTTACATGTATGCAATGTGAGTTGTTTATTCTACCGTATTTCAACTCTTGATGTTCCCCCATGATGGGAAGATCGTGACTATCGACCAACTGATATATTACAATCCTAAAGGATCGACCACTCTGGATCATGTCCTCCCTACTATAGACAGCACCATCGACAACGTATCGATGCCCTCCCTGTTTGTTGTTGGATTAGGCCTATTTACCAACACCCCTTTGACAGACACCCTTTTGTCCCTCCCGCCTCCTCCTTTGATGACTGACATATCATATTTGTGCACTATAATATCCTATAACATTTCAACCTCCTCACAACCTCAGTCACAACCCCAACTGCAGACCCCAAGGAATTATTGGGGTTCATTCCTTGTACACACGCCCCCCTTCCTCTTTCCACCTTCTAGCATTGTGATTAATCCATTCATGGCTACTCCCAACCTTATGGGATTCAGTTTGGGTATTCTCATGTGGTACCTTGATCCACCCACCCTTCCCCTGACACCACAGATCATGTTGACACCATTCCAACCTAGTAAGACAGTGTCCCACCCACCTCCTATTATGCCAAATACTACTCTTACATCTAATCCTACCCCCCCTCCTCCCATGAATATGGGAAAGGAACCCAAACCCTCAGTAGAACCACATCATCCTCCTACTTGTGCTTTATATGATATCCAAGGCCATGAGACACAAAATTGTCCATATTTTCCAATCCTTCGCACCCATATGTGCATAGTAGTCGAGAGCTATTAGCACCTATGTTAAAATTTGAAGATGCATATGCACTAATTCCCCTGCAAAGGCTTAGACCAGTAAAAGGAAAGAGTAAGATCTGAAATTTTTTCCATATCACATGAATTTGAAGGATGTTGATGGGATTTCTATATGTTCTAAGGGGTTTATCCATTGCTTTGAAGTGCAAAATTATTGATAATCCTAAGTTTTAGCCTTATAAATATGCATGAATAAGAAAATAATGATCAAGGTTAATCTCTGACCGAAATGGATAGCCTGGATGCACAACGGAGAAGATCAAAGGCCACAAATCATTTTCGCCAAGGAAAAATTGGGAGCAGAAAATTGGAAAAGGAAAAATTCGGTTGGGAAAAGATGGTAAACCCAAATTGTGTTTTCCACAGTCCCAGACTCGATGGTCAAGGATGGAGCTAGGATAAATCAATGGTCTGGGAAAAAGGAGGAAGCAGAAAAGGAGAAAATACAGCCATAAAAAGTTGAAATCCCACTTTCCAATTTCCACCATCCTGTAACGCATCCCCACTTTGATCACAGATCAACAGTTCAAAATGCTTCCACATTTTTTATCTCAAATCAATAGCTCGAAAAGGAGAAAAAAGGCAGTAGTGAAAATACAAAGAATTCGGTCATGGAAAGTTGGAAGCCTGCTTTCCACCATCCCATGAGATTGACGGTTCAGAGAGATTTTGTCAAAGATCAATGGCTCCAAAAGGAGTAGAAAGGAGGAATCGGAAAGTAAAAATACATAAATTTGGTTACAGAAAGTTAGAATCCTACTTTCCACGATCCATGGGATCGACGGTTCAAAGATATTATGTCGAAGATCAATGGCTCGGAAAGGAGCAAAAAGGTAGAATCGGAAAGCAGAAATACATAAATTTGGTTACGAAAAGTTATAAAACTTTTTCAAATGTAAATTCCTAATATTAATTAGAATACTCTCACATTTATAAAACATTTAAATTCATGTCCTATCCTAATAATAAAGATGAAAATACTCTTTATATTAACTTCAAGACAATTCTAAGACTGAAGCATAAACTAGGAACTATCTAACATAACTTAGAAACTTAAATACACAGAAAACTATTTATCAACATCGAAAATAGAATAGGTTATAGTAAGTGGACTAAGACACAAAAAACAGAGTAAGTTGCAGAAATCAAACTTATGAAGTTGATGTATCATTTAACCCTTTTAAAAGATCTTATTACATTAATGGATTTTGAAGAAGTTTTAATATTATTCCAGAGCTTACCAATTCATCTTTAAAAATGAACTATTTCTGTGACCAAAATAATTGCAAACTAGTTTATATTTTAAGACTAAAACATAATAAATATAAGTTGCAAAATAAATACAATTAATCTTTAAAAACATAATTGAATAAACTTAAAGCTTTAAACTATAATGAAAATAAATCTCGTTTATATATCCTACAACTTAGAAGAAAATATAATGAAAGTTATTTTTATTGGGAACCAAATTTTACAAACTTAATGTATAATTTTCAAACTCAGAATTTGAATCTACAACAAAACAAATCAGACCTACAATATTAAATATTTAAAATAGTATTTTCAAACTTCTCCTATTACCCAAGCTCGTTTCTAAACTAACCAATGCTATGAATATTATCTCATTACAGTAAATAACTTATGATTCCTAAAGTTAGTTGATTAAACACAATTCTTATTTTTAATGGAAACAAAAACAATTACCTAATCTAATTATAAACAGTTAAAATTACAAAGAAAGGGATTATGGTCTATGTTGGTGGATCCTTGCCAACGAGACCACAAGTCCTTATGAAGTTTGCGGACTAAAAACACTCAAGCTACAGGCATATAAAAAACATTAATAATATAAACTAGATCAAATTATGATTTACCAAATTAACTGTGCTTTATAAAAACATTACAACTCTGTCACATTTAGAAAAAGAACTAGCAATTAGCAACGCAATATTTATATTGATCGTTCATTGTGCTCTGCATACATATCATCATCCATGTATACATACACGCTATTCTATTTTCTCCATCTTATCTTTCTTACTTCCTCCATTTTCAATCTTTGGCTCTCTTTATATAGCTCGCGGGTTGAGATAACCATTCCCGTTTTTACAGTAACAACCTCAAACTACTCATTAATAAGGCAACTGTTCGATCCTAAATTGACGACCAACAAGATGTGCTTTGGTTTTCTATTGAATAGCAAATATTCATCTCTATGGCACGTAGTTCCTAGAGACGAAGATTGCATTAATTTATGCATGAGTCATCGGCGAATTGAAGATGCAAGATTGGAGATGGATAAGCTCGAAGTTGTATGAGCAAGCTGGCCACGTGGAGAGAAGCTTAAAACTACTGCTGAATGTTAACGTGTGATGCAGAAATCAAAGCATGCTGCAGAAATGTAATTTGTCACAAATCCTTCTAGAAATTACATTTAAACATTAAATCAAAGGAAATTAATGAATTGGCATACCTTAATAACTTGCTGAATATTTGGGTGAATATGTGAAAATGTAGAAGGATTTGTGGGATAAAAGGATCAAATGAAGAGATCAAAGGTGCATATGGAGGGTGTAAAGAAGTATAAAAGAGTGTCAATTTGGCTAGCCAACATACTCCCACGCTTGAGTATTTGCATGTCCTCATGCAAACATGTCTTTCCAAAATCTTCAAAAAATTTCAACACTGGTTGTTAACCTTGCACTGATTTTTAACCTTGCTAACGAAATCAAAGATATTGAACGCTTCATTGTCCTATTTCTTGGAAAACCCCTCTCCGACACCTGTCTTTTTGCATGTCCCATGCAAAAAAACCAGATACAGTCTTCAAAATTTTAAAACTGAGTTATAATATTACTGACAAGGATTATGTGGTATTGACCACAATGTTCAAGTTCCTACTAGCTAGATTTGATCGAGCTTTCAACTTATTTTTCAACATATTGATATGAGACAAGTGCTTACAGGCCTCAACTTTCCAATTCCTTACTAATTTCTGAAGGTGTTTTATACCTGCAACTACTCTGTTACGCTTTCCTTCCAATTTTTCATTCTTCTGCAAGAGCTTAAGACCATAAGCTCTCCATTGCTCATTATATGTCTCAGTCTCTGCAAGCAATAGATCTTGTTATTGTTGGGTTTGTTCATACGAACTGAGCACTACCTTAAGCTTTCTAATCTTCTTATTTTTCTTCCTCAACTGATCAATTACAGAAGGAATGGCTGAAGTGGCCAAGACTTCAGGTATATATTCATCACAGGTTTCTTGTGTAGGCGAATGATCATCAAAAGGCCCATAATCAAACTGTTAAGAGTTAAATAGTTTAGGATCATATTCTAAATGGCCACATTATGGAACAGGAAGATCTTCATGTATGGGTTCAGAACCAAAATTAGGAAAAATGAAATCAGAAGGTTCAACATGTACAAAATAAAATTCCTGAGGCGACGATGGAGGAAGTGGACTTGGTGTATTTTTCTTAGGAAGACCTGGATCTGAATCAGAAGATTCCTCTAGATCAACAAAAATAGATGGCTATACATTGAGGGATAAATTAGAGGGTTTAATGAACTATTTGGTCATGCTTCTGGTGGTTCGACGCTGCATTGGGGATTCTGTGACATTAGGGCTTTTCAAGTGAGGTCGTTTCTTTTTGGATCGTCATAATACAAAGGAGAAAATTTCAATGAGGGGTGGTTCTGGATCTAAATCAGGGATGGCTGCTAGTTCAGGACCTTCAAGCTGAGGAGAAACAAGAATGTGGGGAGAATGAGGGTTTGCAGATGAAGGAAGACCCCGAATTCTTTCCACAAAATTTACCCAACTATCCTTTCAGAGGTGCAGTTCATCCTCAATGAGAATTTTGACCAGCCCATGATGATAAAGACTATTATAAGGGTTACCAGAATGCTTTTGAACCCTTCTCGACATCTTAGCTAAACTCTTGTATAGGAAATAAGGGAAATTCATTTCCAGTTCTGCTTCAAAATGCAATAGTGGCGAATATGGTAATTTAGGGTGGTGACATACCTTCCTTCGTAGGTCAAATACTTCTACAACACATGGAGAAGATTACGCCATTCATCTTGCATCCATTCTTGAAGAAAACCCTTCCAGTTTACAGACTGATATTCTTCTTTTAAAAACCTAGTACACACTGTGTGCTCTATGGTTTATTCTTAAACCAGCATTCTCCTTGACAAGGCAAACCAATGGCACTAGAAACTGTTTTCTCTAAAACCACCATGATAAAATCGCAATGTGGATGACTTTCCCATCAAATCCCTGGGTGAATTTCAGTGTAATGTTGTCATCATGCCCTTGAAATTCATGAAAAAATTGATACTAGACACCTTCAAATCTTTCCTTGCAGGCGTTGAATTCAGGAAAACCTTCTAATACAGAAACAAAATTTGGTTCATGGCGTGAAGCTCCTTTCTGCCCCATAATTTTCTCTGATATTATGACTTGGACAGAAAATAGAAGATGGACCCGAAACTGGGACAAATGGTAAGGATTATTGAACAGGTATAAAACAAGTGTTTAACAGAGTTCTCACGGCTTCTGATGCAATGGGTATAATGGTAATTCATAAGCCCTGTATTTGATAATCATTTAGGTACATGACGCATAAAAAACTTAGAATATTTTGGAACTATCAGTGAAATGATGAAATGTTGTGTAGGAAAATCAAAGGTTGCATGGATAAGAGAATGTAATGATATTTTCAAAGGGATAAGGTCTTCATCTCTAGGCACTACATGCCATAGAGATGAAGGTTCATTTATAAGGTATAGGGATGATTATAAAATTATGATAGATAGAGGTAAGGTAAAATTAAAAGATCATGATGACAACTAAAGGTAAAACGAGAGTATCGGCTAAATCATATGAGGGCATGGGATTAGCAAGTACGTAGATATAACCCATGATACAATTTCCTTAAATTTAATGCAAAAACATATTTCAAAGAAAGGATCGTTACCTTAAATTGATATTACCTTAAAGGACCAAGTTCTTCAAAAGTACTTTGGATGTGAGGAGTTTCTGCTGCATGTTGCCATTCCTGTGACAGAATGGAGTTTCTATGACAAGTTGCTCCTGCTTTTCTCCCAAATATTGCACTACTATAAAACTAAGAATATTTCTTCTAAGAGGTTGTCTACTATGCTGAATGTTACTGGATTCCTGTAAAAAAAAATAAGCTACTATGTATCCAAAATGAAGGTTGCAACCACTAAGTATTATCCATGATCAAAGAACTACAAGGTCTTTATCCACGTCCTTCCCTTGTGCAATTCTATCTATGTGAATAAATTTATTGATGTCGAACACAGATAGAAATCATTGGATTACCAACCAATAGGGAGAGTTGTTAACCAATGTGAGATATTCCACCCTTAATGTTAATGGAAATCAAGGCACTTGGTACATCCTAACAGTCGTGAATAGATTTGTTGGAGTTGAATGAACTGTAGAATTCTCTTGCCAAGAAACATTAATGAATTTCCTTAGCAAATGACAAGGATTCCTGCCATTAAGGCATGTAGGCTCCAAGGTACCTAAAGATGTCTCAAGTTTCAGACCCATAAAATGTTTTGGAGTTGATCGGTTGAAACTTGCTGAAAGGAGAGCCTGAATAAATCTCCCATCATCTAGCTGAGCACAGAACAAAAGATAATTTTTTTTGCAGAAATGAAGTATCATCAACAACTTTATTACGGAGCCTGGCCAGCCAATCTCCTAGTTTTCTAACTAGACTCTTGCTAGATTGTGCCAGAAAACTGGTTTTCACAGTAAAGCTTTATTTTTTCTTTACTTTTTATTTTTCTTCTATTCTTTTTTTTATTCCTTACACTACCCTATACTACTGGAAGTAGAAATATTCTTTCAAGTGTATGAGTACTTCCAGTGTAACCACCTATGAATCAGGATCTTTAAAACATCCTTTCTCACATAATGTATATGAACAAATACCATAACATGAGGAACCAGTTTTTCATATGATATGGTTTTCAAAAAATGTTGAAGAGTAAAAGGCTAGAACAGAAAAATTGACTCAGTCCATGACTTAGTATATTCTTGACTAGCTTGGATTCCTTCTTTAGTATCCTTAATTTCCAAGCCAAGTTGATATTCTTCCTCTGGTACTAGGCAAGCAAGAAATTCTGTAATTTTAGGTTCTAATTGTTCTTCTTCTTCGGCTGCTTCCCCTGATTCTAGAGCTCCTTCAACCAATAACGAATGAGAAATATGTAGATCGAGATCTTCATGCTGAGGATACTTATAGATTTGCTACCCATTTTGGAAGATGGATTCTTTTCCAGATATGGACTTGATGCTGCAACAAGGATTAAAGAAACCCTTTGTAGTAATAAGCCCTTCTCTACTCAAAAAATTTTGGAACATCTTTAAACTTGTACTGGTTCAAATGTCCTACTTCACAGGTGGGTTAGTAACTTGGTTCTTACAACACCCAAATGTTTTTAAAGTTCAAATTTTAAAATTATTTGTAGAAAAATTATGCATGCAGGAAATCAAATGCGCTCATTACAAAAATGTAAAATTAACTCAAAAGCAAAAGGAACTAAAATTAAATGTTGTGAGTGTAAAACTAGACCAATATTTAGATAATATAATATGCAATAAAAATTAAAATGAAAGCAATCCACCTTATACTATAAATCCATAAATATCTCTACTTGAAAGAACTCCTACTATTTTCTAAAGAAAGAGCAATCTTGCATACTATTAAAAGGAAAAATACACTTACATCAAAAGCAACTGCAGGAAAAGAAAGAAATTTCAAAAACAGATATGCTTGAAACTAACTATGTGAGAGTAAACTATCTACATTTGCAGAAATAGAAACACTCTAAATAAATCAAACAAACTTGTGCAGAAAAGCAGAAACAAGATTTTTGGGGTAACCCACTATAGTGGATGCGTAGGTTCTTACCTCTCATCTTACCATTCTCCCCTCCCCCTTGTTGTGTAATATAAAAACAACCTATCTAGACTCTAATCCCTTTAGCACCTCCCTGGCAACGACACCAAAAATGTGAGGCTCTAATATGCACTATCTAACACAACACTTAATTGTCAATCAAGGAAGGTAACTTGTGAGATGCAAACACTGTATATGCAGGATTAAGACCTATCCTAATCTAATTTACCCTAATATGGATTATTCTAATCTACGGATTTATTCAAAGTGCATAATAAGAAGACTTCTAATCTATTAATTATAAAACTTATTCAAATGTAAAGTCCTAATATTAATTAGAATACTCTCACATCTATAAAACATTTAAATTCATGTCCTATCCTAATAATAAAGATGAAAATACTCTTTAAATTAATTTCAAGACAATTCTTAGACTGAAGCATAAACTAGGAACTATCTAACATAACTCAGAAACTTAAATAAACAGAAAACTAATTATCAACACAGAAAATAGAATAGGTTAAAGAAAGTGGACTAAGACACAGAAAACAGAGTAAGTTGCAGAAAGAAAACTTATGAAGTTGATGTATCATTTAACCCTTTTAAAAGATCTTATTACATTAATGGATTTTTAAGAAGTTTTAACACTATTCCGGAGCTTACTTATTCATCTTTAAAAATGAACTATTGCTGTGACCAAAACTATTGCAAACTAATTTATATTTTAAGACTAAAACAAAATAAATATAAGTTGCAGAATAAATACAATTAATCTTTAAAAACATAATTGAATAAACTTAAAGCTTTAAACTATAACAAAAATAAATACCATTTATATATCCTAGAACTTAGAAGAAAATATAATGAAAGTTATTTTATTTGGAACCAAATTTTACAAACTTAATGTATAATTTTCAAACTCAGAATTTGAATCTACAGCAAAACAAATCAGACCCACAATATTAAATATTTAAAATAGTATTTTCAAACTTCTCCTATTACTCGAGCTCGATTCTAAACTAACCAATGCTATGAATATTATCTCATTAGAGTAAATAACTTCTGATTCCTAAAGTTAGTGATTAAGCACAATTCTTATTTTTAATGGAAAAAAAAACAATTAGCTAATCTAATTATAAACAGTTAAAATTACAAAGAAAGGGCTTATGGTCTGTGTGGGGGATCCTTGCCAATGAGACCACAAGTACTTATGAAGTTTGCAGACTAAAAAGACTCAAGCTACATGCATATAAAAAACATTACTAATATAAACTAGATCAAATTATGATTTACCAAATTAACTGTGCTTTATGAAAACATTAAAACTCTGTCACATTCAGAAAAAGAACCAGCAATTAGCAACACAGTATTTCTATTGATCGTTCATTATGCTCTGCATACATATAATCATCCCTGTATACATACACACTATTCTATTTTCTCCATCTTATCTTTCTTACTTCCTCCATTTTCAATCTATGGATCTCTTTTTATAGCTCGCAGGCTAAGATAACCATTCCTGTTTTTACAGTAACAACCTCAAACTACTCATTAAGAAGGCAACTGTTTGATCCTAAATTGACGGCTAACAAGATGTGCTTTGGTTTGTTGTCGAATAGCAAATCTTCATCTCTATGGCACGTAGTGCCTAGAGATGAAGATTGCATTAATTTATGCACGAGTCATCAGCGAATTGAAGATGCAATATTGGAGATGGATAAGCTTGAAGTTGTATGAGCAAGCTGGCCACGTGCAGAGAAGCTTCAAACTGCTGCTAAATGTTAACCTATGATGCAGAAATCAAAGCATGCTGTAGAAATGTAATTAGTCACAAATCCTTCTAGAAATAACATTTAAACATTAAATCAGAGGAAATTAATGAATTACCATACCTTAATAACTTCCTGAATATTTGGGTGAATATGTGAAAATGTAGAAGGATTTGTGGGATAAAAGGATCAAATGAAGAGATCAAAGGTACATATGAAGGGTGTAAAGAATTATAAAAGAGTGTCAATCTGGAGAGCCAACATACTCCCACGCCTGAGTATTTGCATGTCCTCATGCAAACACCTCTTTCTAGAATCTTCAAAAAATTTCAACACTGAGTTTTAACCTTGTTGACAAAATCAAAGATATTCAACTCTTTGGTGTCCTATTTCTTGGCAAACCTCTCTCCCGCGCCTATCTTTTTGCATGTCCCATGAAAACAAACTAGATATAGTCTTAAAAATTTTAAAACTGAGTTTTAATATTACTAACAAGGATTATGTGGTATTGACCACAATCTTCAAGTTCCTACCAACTGGATTTGATCAAGCTTTCAACCTATTTTTCAACATACTGCTATGAGACAAGTGTTTACAAGCCTCAACTTTCCAGTTCCTTACTAATTTCTGAAGGCGTTTTATACCTGCAACTATTCTGTTATGCTTTCCTTCCAATTTTTCATTATTCTACAAGAGCTTAAGACTATAAGCTCTCCATTGCTCATTATATGTCTCAGTCTCTGCAAGAAATAGATCTTGTTCTTGTTGGGTTTGTTCATACGATGTGAGCACTGCCTTAAGCTTTCTAATCTTCTTATTTCCTTCCTTAGCTGAGCAATTACAGAAGGAATGGCTGAAGTGGCCGAGACTTCAGGTATATGTTCATCACAGGGTTCTTGTGTAGGTGAATGATCATCAGAAGACCCATAATCAAACTGTTGAGGGTTAAACAGTTCAGGATCATATTCTACATGGCCACATTTTGGAACAAGAAGATCTTCATGCATGGGTTCAGAACCAAAATCAGGAAAAATGAAATTGGAAGGTTCAACATGTACAAAATAAAATTCCTGAGGCGGTGATGGAGGAAGTGGACTTGGTGTATTTTTCTCAGGAATAACTAGCTCTAAATCAGGAGATTCCTCTAGATCAACAAAAATAGATGGTTGTACATTGAGGGATAAATTAGAGGGTTTAATAAACTGTTTGGTCATGCTTCTGGTGGTTCGACGCTACATTGGGGATTCTGCGGCATTAGGGATTTTCAGGTGAGGTCGTTTCTTTTTGGATTGTCATAATACAAAGAAGAAAAGTTCAATGAGGAGAAACAAGAATGTGGGGAGAATGAGGGTTTGCAGATGAAGGAAGACCCCGAATTCTGTCCACAAAATTTACCCAACTATCCTTTCGGAGGTGCAGTTCATCCTCAATGAGAATTTTGACCAACCCATGATGATAAATACTGTTATAAGGGTTACCAGAATGCTTTTGAACCCTTCTCGACATCTTATCTAAACTCTTGTATAGGAAATAAGGGAAATTAATTTCTAGTTCTGCTTCAAAATGCAATAGTAGGTGAATATGGTAATTTAGTGTGGTGACATAACTTCCTTCATAGGTCAAATACTTCTGCAACACATAGAGTACATTACGCTATTTATCTCACATCTAGTGTCGAGGAAAACCCTTCTTCCAGTTTACAGATTGATATTCTTCTTTTAAAAACCTAGTACACACTATGCGCTCTATGGTTTTATTCTTAAACCATCGTTCTCCTTGACGAGGCAGACCAGTGGCACTGGCAACTGTTTTCTCCGAAACTTCGATAATAAAATCGCCAATGTGGACGAATTTCCCATCAAATCCCTGGGTGAATTTTAGTGTAATGTCGTCATCATGCACTTGAAATTTCTGAAAAAATTGATACCAGACACCTTCAAATCTTTCCTTGTAGGCGTTGAATTCGGTAAAACCTTCTAATACATGAACAAAATTTGGTTCATGGCGTGAAGCTCCCTTCCACCCCATAATTTTCTCTGAGATTATGACTTGGACAGAAAACAAAAGATGAACCCGAAACTGGGAAAAATGGAAAGGATTATTGAACAGGTATAAAACAAGTGTTTAACAAAGTTCTTGAGGCTTCTAACGCGATGGATATAATGGTAATTCATAAGCCTCGTATTTGATAATCATTTAGGTACATGGTGCATAAAAAGCTTATGAAAAATTTTGAACCGTCAGTGAAATGATGAAATGTTGTGTAGGAAAATCAAAGGTTGCATGGATAAGAGAATGTAATTATATTTTCAAAGGGATAAGATCTTCATCTCTAGGCACTACGTGCCATAGAGATGAAGATTCATTTATAAGGTATAGGGGTGATTATCAAATGATGATAGACAGAGGTAAGGTAAAATTAAAAGCGATCATGATGACAACTAAAGGTAAAACGAGAGTATAGGCTAAATCATATGAGGGCATGGGATTAGCAAGTATGTAGATATAATCCACGATACAATTTCCTTAAATTTAATGCAAAAACATATTTCAAAGAAAGGATCGTTACCTTAAATTGAAATTACCTTAAAGGACCAAGTACTTCAAAAGTACTTTGGATGTTAGGAGTTTCTGCTGCATGTTAACATTTTTGTGACATAATGGAGTTTCTGTGACAAGGTGATCCTGCTTTGCTCCCAAAGATTGCGCTTCTATAAAACTGAGAATATTTCTTCTAAGAGGTTGTATACTATGTTGAATGTTACTAGATTCCTGTAGAAAATAATAAGTTGATCTATATCCAAAATGAAGGCTGCAACCACTAAGTATTATTCATTATCAAAGAACTAAAAGGTCTTCATCCATGTCCTTCCCTTGTGCAATTCTATCTATGTGAATAAATTTATTGATGTTGAACATAGATAGAAATCATTGGATTACCAACCAATATGGAGAGTTGTTAACCAATGCGAGATATTCCACCCTTAATGTTAATGGAAATCAAGGCACTTGGTACATCCTAACAATCATGAATATATTTGTTGTAGTCGAATGAGCTGTAGAATTATCTTTCCAAGAAACATTAATGAATTTCCTTAGCAAATGACAAGGATTCCTTCTATTAAGGCATGCAGGCTCCAGGGTACCTAAAAATGTCTCAAGTTTCAGACCCAGAAAATGTTTTGGAGTTGATGAGTTGAAACTTGTTGAAAGGAGAGCCTTAATAAATCTCCCATCATCCAGCTAAGCACAGAACAAAAGATAATTTTTTTTGCAGAAATGAAGTATCATCAAAAAAATTATTATGGAGCCTAGCCAACCAGTATCCTGGTTTTCTAACTAGACTCTTGCTAAACTGTGCCAGAAAAAGTGTTTTCATAGTAAAGCTTTATTTTTTCTAAATTTTTTATTTTTCTTCTATTCTTTTTTTTATTCCCTACACTACCCTATACTACTAAAAGTAGAAGCATTCTTTCAAGTGTATGAGTACTTCCAGTGTAACCACCTACAAATCAGGATCTTTAAAACATCCTTGCTCACATAATGTATATGAACAAATACCATAACATGAGGAACTAGTTTTTCATATGATCTGGTTTTCAAAAATTGTTGAAGAGTTAAAGGTTGGAACAGAAAAACTGACTCAGTCCATGACTTAGTAGATTCTTGACTAGCTTGGCTTCCTTCTTTAGTATCCTTAATTTCCAAGCCCAGTTGATATTCTTCCTCTGGTACCGGGAAAGCAAGAAATTCTGTAATTTTGAGGTTCTAATTGTTCTTCTTCAGCTGCTTCCCCTGATTCTAGAGCTCCTTCAACAAATATGGAAAGAGAAATGTGTATATCATGATATTCATGTTGAGGATACTTATAGATCTACTGCCCATTTTGGAAGATGGATTATTTTCCAGATATGGACCTGATGCTGCAACAAGGATTAAAGAAACCCTTTGTAGTAATAAGCCCTTCTCTACTCAACAAATTTTGGAATATCTTTAAACTTGCACTGGTTCAAATGTCCTAATTCACGGGTGGGTTAGTAACATGGTTCTTACAACACCCAAATGTTTTTAAAGTTCAAATTTTAAAATAATTTGTAGAAAAATTGTGCATGCAGGAAATCAAATGCATTCATTACAGAAATGTAAAATTAACTCAGAAGCAAAGGAACTAAAATTAAATGTTGTGAGTGTAAAACTGGCCCAATATTTAGATAATCTAATATCCAATCAAAATTAAAATGAACTTGCAATCCACCCTATAATATAAATCCATAAAGATCCCGACTTGAAAGAATTCCTACTATTTGCTAAAGAAAGAGCAATCTTGCATACTATTAAAAGGAAATATACACTTACATCAAAAGCAAATGTAGGAAAAGAAAGAAATTTAAAAAACAGATATGCTTGAAACTAACTATGTGAGAGTAAACTATCTACATTTGCAAAAAGAGAAACATTCTAAATAAATCAAAGAAACTTGTGCAGAAAAGCAGAAACAAGGTTTTTGGGGTAACCCACTATAGTCGATGTGCAGGTTCTTACCTCTCATCTTACCATTCTCCCCTCCCCCTTGTTGTGTAATATAAAAACAACCTATCTAGAATCTAATCCCTTTAGCACCTCCTCGGCAACAACGCCAAAAATGTCGGGCTCTAATATGCACTATCTAACACAACACTTAATTGTAGACCCAGGAAGGTAACTTGTGAGATGCAAACACTGTATATGCAAGCTTAAAGCCTAACCTAATCTAATTTACCCTAATCTAGATTATTCCAATCTAGGGATTTATTCAAAGTGCATAATAAGAAGACTTCTAATCTATTAATTATAAAACTTATTCAAATGTAAAGTCCTAATATTAATTAGAATACTCTCACATCTATAAAACATTTAAATTCATGCCCTATCATAATAATAAAGATGAAAATACTCTTTAAATTAACTTCAAGACAATTCTAAAACTGAAGCATAAACTAGGAACTATCTAACATAACTCAAAAACTTAAATAAAGAGAAAACTATTTATCAACGCAGAAAATAGAATAGGTTACAGGAAGTGGACTAAGACATAGAAAACAGAATAAGTTTTAGAAAGCAAACTTATGAAGGTGATGTATCATTTAACCCTTTTAAAATATCTTATTACATTAATGGATTTTTAAGAAGTTTTAATACTATTCTAGAGTTTACTAATTCATCTTTAAAAATGAACTATTTCTGTGACCAAAACTATTGCAAACTAATTTATATTTTAAGACTAAAACAAAATAAATATAAGTTGCAGAATAAATACAATTAATATTTAAAAATGGAATTGAATAAACTTAAAGCTTTAAACTATAACGAAAATAAATGCCATTTATATATCCTACAACTTAGAAGAAAATATAATGAAAGTTATTTTATTGGGAACCAAATTTTACAAACTTAATGTATAATTTTCAAACTTAGAATTTGAATCTACAACAAAACAAATCAGACCTACAATACTAATATTTAAAATAGTATTTTCAAACTTCTCCTATTACTCGAGCTCGGTTCTAAACTAATGAATACTCTGAATATTATCTCATTACAGTAAATAACTTTTGATTCCTAAAGTTATTTTATTAAGCACAATTCTTATTTTTAATGGAAACAAAAACAATTAGCTAATCTAATTATAAACAGTTAAAATTACAAAGAAAGGGCTTATGGTCTGTGTTGGTGGATCCTTGCCAACAAGACCACAAGTGATTATAAAGTTTGCAGACTAAAAAGACTCAAGTTACAGGCATATAAAAAACATCAATAATATAAACTAGATCAAATTATGATTTACCAAATTAACTGTGCTTTATGAAAACACTACAACTTTGTCACATTCATAAAAAGAACCAGCAATTAGCAATGTAGTATTTCTATTGATCGTTCATTGTGCTCTGCATACATATCATCATCCTTGTATACATACACGCTATTCTATTTTCTCCATCTTATCTTTCTTACTTCCTCCATTTTCAATCTATGGATCTCTTTATATAGTTCGCAGGTTGAGATAACCATTCTCGTTTTTATAGTAACAAACTCAAACTACTCATTAAGAAGGAAACTATTCGGTCCTAAATTGACGGCTAACAAGATGTGCTTTGGTTTGCTGTCGAATAGCAAATCTTCATCTCTATGCACGTAGTGCCTAGTTATGAAGATTGCATTAATTTATACATGAGTCATCAATGAATTGAAGATGCGAGATTGGAGATGGATAAGCTCAGAGTTGTATGAACAAGCTAGCCACGTGTGGAGAAGCTTCAAAATAACTAACTGCTGCTGAATGCTAACGTGTGCTGTAGAAATCAAAGCATGCTGCATAAATGTAATTAGTCACAAATCCTTCTAGAAATAACCTTTAAACATTAAATCAAAGGAAATTAATGAATTATCATACCTTAATAACTTGCTGAATATTTGGGTGAATATGTGAAAATGTAGATTGATTTGTGGGACAAAAGGATCAAATGAAGATATCAAAGGTGCATATGGAGGGTGTAAAGAAGTATAAAAGAGTGTCAATTTGGCAAGCCAACACAGTTACATAAATTCAAGCCTAAGTGGAGAGAGGTTATCAAAATTCTACAGAGTTACATCACTTGTGAGGGCAGATTTTCCTTAGTCTTCAAATATCATATCATATTCCTCTAGCATTTAAATCAAGAGTCCAAAATGAATTTACCCTTTTTCTTTATAAAAATCCTGCAAAAAATGTCACATAGAGTAAAATGGCATAAAGACCACACTCAACAATCTATCTTTCATCATGGACTTATAAAGTTGATTGTTAACACAGTTCTTCAGAAAAAGGGTAGAACCTAGAAACACTTTGTGTTTTGGCCAAATATTCATACTCAACAAGAAGGTCAACCTAAAAAAAGGCAGATGAACAAACATCATTGCATTGTAAAGAGATTAAAGAGAGAAATAGTTGATGACTTGGTAAAATACAGTGTTCAAGAAGAAGGTTTAGTTTAGAAATTTGTAGAGTCTGTATATGAAGAGGTCAAAGGAGCACTTAATGAAAATTAAGAGCAGTTTTGAGAGAATATAGAAGAGATCCATAGAGTTGATATAAAATAGGAAGAAGGCAAGATTTCTTTGGAACAGAATCAAAGTTTCATAGGTATACAAGAACATATAATGGAGTTTCCTGTTCCAGATAAGATGAAAGCTGATAATCTACAGAGTTTAAATGAAAAGTCTAAAGAAGAGTCAGTTCCAGCAGGATTAAAATGTGAGATTGTAAAACTCTCAACTGTTAAGTATCAAGGCAAATCATTTGTAATGCTAGGAGGAGCAGAAATGAGATGGGGGCCTAAAACAAGAGCTAAAAATAAATTAAGACTTAGCATGAAAAAGATTTTAAATCCAAAGTTAGCTAAAGAGAAGGTTACTGTAATTGAAGACTCTTCATCTCAAGAAGACTTGGAAGAAGAAGAAGACATGGATTCTAATCAAGATCAGATTAAGAAGGAACAATCAATGAGTCTACAGTCATTACCAGAAAAAGACAAGGTTGCAAAATAGCCAGAAGTTTTCAACATTGAAAGAGATAGGTCTCTAGAAGTTCATGTAGAAGAAGCACATAAAGATGAAGAAGAAGATGATCTGATTTCTAGGAAAATGAACATTCCCTAGTTATCAGACAAGACTTCTACATCAAAAGAGGGACTATGCATAGATTCTGAAATCAAAAATTTGCAGAAAACAGTGAAGCAGTGTAAATATCAAATCAGTTTTCGGAATGAAACATATGAGGGTTTAGTCATGACTAACAGAAGGTTAAGGGAGTATCTTGATGACATAAACACACATTAACAGGAATTAGTTTCTATTTCAAAATAATCTTTAAGGAGAAAGAAGCAGACTCAAAGTTAGTTTGGGGAATTGAACCAAACAATTAGAGACTTGACCCAGCAGAATAAGAGACTGTCGAAAAAGATTGAAGATCTGGAAGCAGAGCAGCTGAGAACTAGAAGGCAGTCACATGCCTTAGAGGGGATTGCATTACTGGATGAGGCAACAAAAAACCTATAAATATTACTACTGACAGGTGTCATTTTTTGTAATAAATAATAGTTTATTTTGAAAAAACAATTATCTTAGTAGCAGTTTCGAGGCTTAACCTAAAAGTTAGTTAGTTAGTTATGTAACTATTTTTTGATGAAAGAAGGATAAAAGTAGGAAATTAGATGGAGGTAGGGTTCAAATTTTGACTCAAGGAGAGGATTTTTGAGCTATGATATCTCAAGCTAGCACTTATAACTCTTATGTAAGTTGATGATTGTTATTGATTATATATAAACTCATAAGCCTTTTTACCTGTCATGTTGTTTCATTTATGATTTGGTTGATTTCTCAGTCTATAATTTCATTTCTTGTTTAAAGGTTGTATTCATTTAAATGCTTGTACCTTGTGGGTGGAATTAGTATTTCATGTGTAATGTTTATGGCTTATTGGAATGTGTTTGATCCCCATTTTATCTAACTTGTGCATGATTCAGTTCTGTATTAGCTTGTGAATGTTTATTACCTCCTTTCTGATGAAGTTTTAAACCAAAACCCTAAAAAACCAATTTCATTCTATTTATTTTGAGATTTTGTTAGCTTTCTCTTGTGGTAGTCGAGGAACAATTCCTAGCACTAACATCTTTGGCACCGTTGCCAGGGACAAAATAGAAGTATACTTCCCTGGGTTTTCATCATTCAACTGATTTTGAGAGGTGAGCAAAATCAACAAATAATTTTGACTACTTTTTCACCAAACAGGGTCCAAAGTGGCTACCAAAAGGGTTGGAACCAGAAGAAACCCTACTTAACCTTTGCATCAAGGTGTGTCTGATCTAGAACACATTTTGAGGGGAGCTAGGAAAATTCAGAGATCACGATCTTCTCCTTCTTTATGTACTTTTGAGTTTTTTGACCTAGTATCACCTTTTCCACATTCAGAAGAGAAAAAATAAAGTATGTCATGATCAATACCTACTTTACCAGTTAGCAGCTTTCATGTTTTTACTGACCCATAGTGCTTTAAAAAAGAAAAAACTCAGTCTCCTGGAAAGATCCCGTTGTTTCAATTCAAAACCAACAAAATCCCTTTTCAGCCAAGTTCTAGTCTAGTAAACAAACCTTTTCCTTCACCAAACCCTAGTAGCTTCAAAATGGCAGCTCAACAACCTCTATACATGATGGATAGAATGGTGGCTACTAGGTATGCACCATTAGTCCTTCCTCAACCATTGAATGCCCTTCATAGAGGGGATTATCATAAATATTTACCAAGTTTCAATGGTTAGGGAGAAACAAATACTCAAGAAAATTGGGATGCCTTTTTTAGTTATGCAGATAACCAAAACATTGAAGCAAAAGATGTATGGATGAGAATGTTTGTGCAGAGTCTGGATGGGGAAGTTAGGAAGTGATTTAGGGAACTACCATCCAATTCAATCACCTTGATTGAGGAGTTACAGGATGCATTTATGAGGCAATGGGGTGACACAAAAGATCACACTTATTATATTACTGAATTTGGAGCCTTAAGGAGGAAAAAGGATGAAACCATAGAAGATTTTTCTAAAAGATTTAACAAGATGTATGGTAAGATTCCGACAGAAATCAAACCCTATGAAACTTCAGCAAATCTTAGTTATGTTAATGCTTTTGACCATGAATTCTCTTTACATCTAAGAGAGAGAAGACTCACATATCTATTAAACATGCAAGAAGCTGTATTAGAGGTAGAATCCAATATCTTAGCTTCGAACAGACTTAAAGTGAATTCAGATCAGCAAACATATGATAAAAAAGGTAAGAAAGAAGTGATTCCAGCACCCTCAACATTACAGTCGGCTGATAGTAAAATTGATGAAATGGCTAATTTAGTCAAGATTTTAACAACAAAACTAAATAAATTGGAACTGGAAAATAATTCAAACAGACATGCACAAGAAGGAGAAAGAAACCCTAATAATCCTAATCAATTTAGGCATCAGTTTTCACCCAGATTTATCTCTAGAGAGAGAATAAAAAATGATATATAGAGGGAGAGAAGAGAAAATGAGGATCAAAGAGTCCCCCCTCCACTACAAAATAATATGATAGATGAAACTGAAGAGGGTGAAGATGTGCAGGATGAAGATTTAAATTAAGATATGAATTATGTTGGAGAATTAGCAGCTGAAGGTTTCTTAACAGAAGATGAATATCTGAATTCAGAATTTTTTGATGCAAATGTTTACCAAATAGAAAGTGATTTGGATCCT
Source organism: Pseudotsuga menziesii (assembly GCA_001517045.1). Lineage (NCBI taxonomy): Eukaryota > Viridiplantae > Streptophyta > Pinopsida > Pinales > Pinaceae > Pseudotsuga > Pseudotsuga menziesii. The sequence goes on from LPNX011098484.1 coordinate 301,499, forward strand.
CAAATTTCAGCTAAGATAGGTCAATCAGAATGAATAAGGTCTATTAATTTAAGGTCTGGTCCAAAGCAGGTATCTCAGATTCCAAAGAAGAAAACAGTTTCATCTCCTAAACAGTCATCTAGTCAAGCACATGATAAGAGAACAGGCCAGGGTGAGTCATATAAGACTGTAGAAATTGAAGGGATAAACAGGAATGTGCAGACATTCAATTTTGAAAATGAATTGTGTAAAATCAAAATTCCAATCCCCTTTACTGAGTTAATGAAGAATCCATGTTATAGAAATCCAGTTCTCAAGATGATAAGTTCAACTGCTAATCAAATACCCTCAGATACTGTGGATTTACAGGAAGAACATCCTAAAATATTTATTGGTTCTGCTTTAGTTGATAAAACTGAAAGTGATTCAAACTCATCTCCACCTTTCTATATAATGTTGAATATTCATGATCAGATGATTCATAATTGTTTACTTGATTCTAGTGCTTCTCACAATTTGATGCCAAAAGTAGTCATTGAGGCTTTGGGGTTAAGTATCACAAAACCCTATCAAGACTTATATGCATTTGATTCTAGAGCTGTCAAATGTTTGGGAGTGATTAAGGATATGGTGGTTTATTTAATTTAGTTACCTATGAAGAGTGTCATTACGGATGTGGTGGTGGCAGATATTACTCCTAAATTTGGAATGTTACTTTCAAGATCTTGGGCCAAGAAGGTGAGGGGTACTTTACAAATGGATTTATCATATGCAACAATCCATGTTTTTGGAGGAGAGAATAGGAGATTGTATAGAGAATTACAGTATGCTTACATTGTCACTGATGACAAGAACCCAACAAATCATCCACTTTATGTTGTAGAGAAGGATTTGGGCTCATGCATGTTACATTTCAGCGATGACAATTCAACTAGTATGTTACAAGTCGAGAAGAAAAAACCAGTCAAACGTTCTATTGAACAAAAGGATGAGTTGTGGAAACTGTATTTTGATGGCTCTTCATCTAAAGAATGAGCAAGAGTAGGTATTTTTTTGGTTCCCCCTGGTGGTGAGTTGATAAGTTTGATGTATATATTGGATTTTGTAACTACAAACAATACAGCAAAGTATGAGGCTTTGATACTGGGTTTAAAGACTACAAAGGACCTGGGAATTCAACAAATTTTTGTTTCTGGCGACTCTGAATTAGTTGTCCAACAGGTAAGGGACAAATATCAAGTAAAGTAGGATTTGTTGAAAGTATATAGGAATGAGGTCTGGGACATGATTGATAACTTCTTTATTGCATTTAATATTTCCTTTATTCTTAGAGATCATAACCAGACAGCTGATTCACTTTAGCAGCCACACATTTCATAATTCCAAAGCAAACTCAGTTAAAATACCCCATTGAAGTCAGATATGGACCTTCAGTACTATATAATATCAAACAATGGAAGGTTTTTGAAGATGACATAGAAATAAAGAAATTTTTGGAATTGACTGGGGATTTTTCTAATTTGTTGATTGATCAAGATGAGGAGGAGGAAGTTGAAGAGGTTGATGAATATTCAGAAAATGAGGTTGCTAGACATAAAATTATTGAATTGAAAAGTAATTTTATTCCCAAAGGATTGGTTCCCCTTGAATTTTTTTTTTCAAAAGATGATACTCCATTGAAACCAACAATGCAATCTTTAGAAGAGAATGTTGTAGAATGTAATATTGGCACAGAAGAGCAGCCTAGAATGGTGAAGATTTCAAAATCTCTTTCAGCTGAGCAAAGAAACATATACATTAAATTATTGAAGGATCATGTTGATGTCTTTTCTTGGTCTTATGAGGACTTAATACTTATGACACAAATATTATTCAGCATAAAGTTCCTTTAAAGCCTAATGTAAAACCTTTCAGACAGAAATTAAGAAGAAAAAATCCTGCTTTTTTCCCAGTCATAGAGAAGGAGGTTAAAATATTCCACTTAGATACTCATCATGGGTGGCTAACCTAGTTCCAGTCAGGAAAAAGAATGGAGAGATAAGATTATGTGTGGACTTTCGTAATTTAAACATAGCTTCACTTAAAGACAATTACCCATTGCCTGAGATTGAGCAGGTTTTTGCACCAAGTAATGGGTGTTCAGAGAATGTCAATGGTGAATGGATTCTCGGGGTATAATCAGATTGCTAGGCATCCAGATGACAGGGAAAATACAGCTTTCACTACCCCTTGCGGTACCTTCATGTATGACAAGATTCCATTTGGTCTGATAAATGATGGTGCAACATTTCAAAGAGCTATGGAGATAGCCTTTGTTGGGTAAAAGGGAAAATTTGTTGTGATTTATTTGGATGAAATTACAGTGTTTTCACAATCTGATGAAGAACATCTAAAACACCTCAAACAAACATTTTTGAAGTGTAGGAAATTTGGACTGTCATTAAATCCAAAGAAGTCACATTTTGTTGTTCAGGAGGGAAAGCTTCTGGGAAATTTGGTTTCAGCAGATGGAATAAGGATAGATCCTAATAGAGTTAAAGCCATTTTAAAAATCAGTTTGCCTAGAAGTAAGAAGGACGTTTAGTCTTTCATTGGAAATATTATTTTTCTGAGATGGTTTATACCAAATTTTGCTGAAACTATAAAGCATATAACAACTATGTTAAGGAAAGATCAAGAAGTGAAATGGACAGTAAAGGCCAAGACCTCATTTGAGAAGATAAAGCAAGCCCTTACAGAAGCACCAGTGTTGGTGAGCCCTGATTTTTTGAAAGATTTTCTGACTTTTTCCTTTACATCACAAGACACAATAGTAGTTGTTTTATTATAGAAAAATGCAGAACGACTAGAGCAGCCAATTGCTTTCTTTAGTAAGGCTATCAGGGATTCAGAATTGAAGTATAGTGCTTTGGAAAAGCAAGCATATTCATTGGCAAAGGCATTGAAAATTTTCAGAATTTATATTTTTACATTCAAAGATCATTGCTTATGTTCCTAATGCTGCTATAAAAGACATTTTAACCCAGCCAGATTATGAAAGAAAGAGGGGAAAGTGGATTGCAAAGATTATGGAGTATGATGTGGAAATCAATCCTACTAAGCTAGTGAAGGGACATGGTTTAGCTAAATTGTTAGAAGACTCAAATTATGAAGCTCTTGGCCTCCATTTGATGGTAGAACAATCAGTACCAGAAGAATTACAAGAAGGGAAAGACAAAGAGAAAATTATAGATAGGTATGCAAACTTAGTTTGGTATGTTGACATTGTTCATTTCTTATTGTATTTACAATGTCCTAAACATTTAGACAAAAAAGCAGTTAGATCACTGAATTTGAAGGCCACTAAATATTGTTTAATAGATCAACAATTACTTTGGAAGGATCCAGGAGGAGTATTACTCAAATGTTTAGACAAGCCAGAGATTGAGGAAGTTATTTTAGAATCACATGAGGGTGCTTGTGGAGGGCATAAATAATGGAAGGCTACTACTTCTAAAATATTGAGGTCTGGGTACTATTGGCCTTCTCTATTTTTTTATGTATATCAGCGGGTTAGAGCTTGTGTTCCATGTCAAAAGTTTGCTGGTAAACAAAAACTTGTGTCTTTACCATTGAAGCCCATTGTTGTTAATGCTCCTTTCTAGTAGTGGGGCTTAGACTTTATAGGCAAAATAAACCCTTCTTCTTTTGGAAAACATAGATGGATTCTTACAGACATAGATCTTTTCACCAAATGGGTAGAATCCCTTCCTGCAAGGAATGCAACTGATAAGGTGATAATCAATTTTATTCAAGAGAATATTCTAAGTAGATTTGGGTGCCCTAAAAAATTGTTGGCTGATAATGCTAAAGCCTTCAAGTATAAAGCTTTGGTTACATTCTGTGAACAAAATGGAATTGTTCTGAACCATTCTACACCTTATTACCCTCAGGGAAATGGGTTAGCAAAATCAACAAATAAAAACATTATTCAGAGCATTAGAAAGTTGTTAAGTCAGAATAAGAGGTCATGGGATTCAATGCTAAAATATGCAATTTGGGAAGATAGGATAACTACTATGAAGGCAATTGGTTCCTCTCCTTTTCAGTTAGTACATGGCAGTGATGCTATATTTCCAGTTCAGTTAGGTATTCAAATAATGAAATTATTTCAAGATAGTTTGGAGGAACCCAATGATATTCAAAGGAGAATTTTTTCACTTATTGAATTACAACAAGAACGTGAAGTTGTATAAGAAAAGGCTCAAATGTACAGAAAACAAATCAAAGAAAGTTTTGACGGGAAGATTAAGGAGAATACCTTTTCTAGTGGAGACATGGTTTTAAGGTGGGATGCTAGAAAGGAACAAAAAGGTAAGCATGGTAAATTTGATAATTTATGATTTGGCCCTTTCATAATTTCATAACTGTTGGAGAACAATACCTTCATATTGCAAACTTTGGAGGGTGAGGAATTGTCTAATCCAGTAAATGGACTATTCCTCAAGCACTTTTATAGCCAATGAAGGTAAGAGACTTGTCTTTCATTGTATATACTGGTGTGACAGAGATTGAATAAAGACTCCATAACCCAATGGAATGTTTGCAGAGTAGTAGCTAGGTTTGGTTGCGTGAATAGAAGTCACTGATCCACAGTTTCTTGAAACCTCACAAGGAGGATTTCATCCCGCAATAGGAGTCAGATGTTATAACTAGATGTTGTTCTTAGGTTATTTGTCTTATTTTTTCAAGCATTGGTTTACCATGATTTTACATTTTAAATTGGTTTTGAGAATTTTTGGANGTTTATTTCAAAATTAAAGCTTATGCCTAACCTTTGTTTTTAAGCTTTGGTTAAAAAATATGCAAAACAAGATTCCTGTAGTGTAGGAGTGAAGGTCAAAGAACAAAAGCGTTACAAGAATCTCAAGCCTGTGAAATTATGGAAAATAGTGGTGTTGTTTTGCAATCGAAGACCATGGGAGATGTTTGAAACCTATGAGGATAGAAGGATATGTGTTTAGATCCCAGTGATCATTATAATAGGTGTATGAGAAGCTGCAAGGATCATGGTCATACCTGTCAGGTTTTCATTTAGTGAAGTCATTGAGGGAAGCGATTGGAGATCGTGGCAACTACTGAATGAAGCATTGGAGTTTTTAGAACACCTATCAAATACATAATGATGCATATTCAAGAGTTCAATTTATCATATTGACAACTTTGTAATCAGGTATTAAAATCATTGACAGAGTCGTGGTCTGTTTTGACACGGTGTTGGTTTTGTTGGGATATTGAAAAAATCGTAAACCTGTTTGTTACAAATTTGCTTGGATGCTAATTTCATCGTTGCAAAGAAACATCTTGAATATTTTTGAACCGGTATACATTCTAGGGTTATAGTATAGAAAATGAAAAAAAGTGGTAAAACAAACAGAGTTGAACCTATGGATATAAGCTAGGCAAAAAAATTTCCTGATTATGCAACAATTTTTCAAAGGGATAGTTGGTTTGATTTTTTCCAGAGAATCAATAGTTTCAACCTAGAATTATCATAGAGATTTGCACAAGGTTTAGATAAGAACATTGTTTCATTTGACACCCTCAAATTTGAACTCACCAGAGAGTTAATTGAAGAAGCCACAGACATAGCAGGTGATGGAGAAATTTGGTTCAAGAAAGTACCCTTCACTTTCAATTCAAAATATTTATTATTGTCAGAGTTCAAAACCCTAGACTTGGGCAAGGGTGTACAATTACATAAATTCAAGCCTGAGTGGAGAGAGGTTATCAGAATTCTACAGAGTTACATTACTTGTGAGGGAAGATTTGGCTTAGTCTTCAAATATCATATCAGATTCCTCCAGCATTTAAATAAAGACTCCAAAATGAACTTACCCTTTTTCTTTTTAAAAAGGCTGCAAAAAATGTCAGATAGAGTAAAAGGGCATAAAGACCACACTCAACAATCTATATTTCATCATGGACTTATAAAGTTGATTGTTAACAGAGTTCTTCAGAAAAAGGGTAGAACCTGGGAACACTTTGTGTTTTGGTCAGATATTCATACTCAACAAGAAGGTCAACCTAAAAAGAGGCAAATGAACAAACAATATTTCCTTGTAAAGAGATTAAAGAGAGAAATAGTTGATGACCTGGTAAACGACGGTGTTCAAGAAGAAGGTTCAGTTCAGAAATTTGAAGAGTTTGTATATGAAGAGGTCAGAGGAGCACTGAATGAAAATCAAGAGCAGTTTTGAGAGAATATAGAAGAGAGCCATAGGGTTGATATAAAAGAGGAAGAAGGAAGGAGTTCTTTGGTATACAAGAAGATTTAATGGAGTTTCTTGTTCAAGATAAGCTGAAAGCTGATAATATACAAAGTTCAAATGAAAAGTCTAAAGAAGAGTCAATTGCAGCAGGATTAAAAGGTGATATTGTACAACTCTTAGCTGTTAAGTATCAAGGAAAATCATTTGTAATGCTAGGAGGAGCAGAAATGAGATGGAGACCTAAAACAAGAGCTAAAAACAAATTAAGACTTAGCATGAAAAAGATTTTAAATCCAAATTTAGCTAAAGTGAAGGTTATTGTAATTGAAGACTCTTCATCTCAAGAATACTTGGAAGAAGAAGAAGACCTGGATTCTAAGCAAGGTCAGAGTAAGAAGGAACATTTAGTGACTCTAGAGTAATTACCAGAAAAAGACAAGGTTGTAGAACAGCCAGAAGTTTTCAATAGTGAAAGAGATAGGTCTCTAGAAGTTCCTGTAGAAGAATTACATAAAGACGAAGAAGATGATGATATAATTTCTAGGAAAATGAACATTCCCTGATTATCAGACAATACTTCTACAGTAAATGAGGGACTATGCATAGATTCTAAAATTGAAAATTTGTAGAAAACAGTGAAGCAGTGTAAATATCAAATTAGTTTTCTGAATGAAACAAACGAGGGTTTAGTCATGACTAACAGAAGGTTAAGGGAGGATCTTGATGACATAAACACACATTACCAGGAGTTAATTTCTTTTTCAAAAGAAGATTTAAGGAGAAAGAAGCGGACTTAAAGTCAGCTTGGGGAATTGAACCAAACAATTAGAGACTTGACCCAGCAGAATGAGAGACTTTCAAAGAAGATTGAAGATCTGGAAGCATAGAAGCTGAGAACTAGAAGGAAGTCACATGCCTTAGAGGGGATTGCATTACTAGATGAGGAAGAAAAAAACCTATAAAGATTACTACTGATAGGTGTCATTTTTTGTAATAGCTAATAGTTTATTTTAAAAAAACAATTATCTTAGTAGCAGTTTCGAGGCTTAACCTAAAAGTTAGTTAGTTAGTTATGTAACTATTTTTTTATGAAAGAAGGATAAAAGTAGGAAATTAGATGGAGGTAGGGTTTGAATTTTGACTCGAGGAGAGGCTTTTTGAGCTATGATATCTCAAGCTAGCACTTATAACTCTTATGTAAGTTGATGAACGTTATTGATTATATATAAACTAATAAGCCTTTTTACCTGTCATTTTGTTTCATTTCTGATCTGGTTGATTGCTCAGTCTACAATTTCATTTCTTGTTTAAAGGTTCTATTCATGTAAATGTGTGTAGCTTCTGGGTGGAATTAGTATTTCATGTGTAATGTTTATGGATTATCGGAATGTGTTTGATCCCCAGTTTATCTAACTTGTGCATGATTCAGTTCTGTATTAGCTTGTGAATGTTTATTACCTCCTTGTTGATGAATTTTTAAACCAAAACACTAAAAAACAAATTTCATTCTATTTCTTTTGAGATTGTGTTAGCTTGTTCTTGTGGTAGTCTAGGAACAAATTCTAGAACTAATATGATGAATGAAACTATTGTAGGTTGCTCAAAGATCCTCTAAACAATCATTTTCATCAAGAAGGCCTGAGTCCTGGGTGTCTAATTTTCCTTTTTGATCCACCATGTGCATCCCAACGTGCTTTCCTGATTTGTTTTGTGATCATGGAAAATCTTCCATATCAGAATTTGTTAGGATTTTTTTGTGTGCAGGTTTCATTCCCGTATCAGAACTAATTTTTGGCTCTGTTTCGAGGTTGGTCTTGGTATCTTAGTACACTATAAACGTAACTTCTATGGAGGAGTAAAGGGCTTGACATTCATATTTTGAAGCCTTGGTGCTTGGTTTTGTAGCTCTACAACTTTCTTGGAAGTATTAATTCAAAGTATTTCATGAGTGTCTTAGATTCATCACGGTATTCATTGTTAAGTCTATTTTCCCTTGTTTTCTTCGTTTTCATGTATGTGTAGTTTCTGCTAATGCGTTTCTAGTTGTATGAAAGGAATTCGTTCTCTGTTAAGCACCCCTTGCATCATATATTGTGTTTGTTGTTTGTTCATGGTAAATGTCTTGGAATTCATCCTATGTTAGATGCTCCATTTCAGTTTTCAGCCTTTGCTATTCCTTCTGCTAAATGAGTTTTAGGAGATTCATCAACAGATAGGTGCCTCCTCTATCATTGAGATTCTTCTCATACACCCCTGTCATCTGTCAAATATATTTTTCTGAATACTAACTCCTATTTTGCCTCAGATTACGAAGGTTATCACTAGTCATTATTGGTTGTAATTCATTGAATGTTTTAGGCTTTGACTCCATTCCCCAATGATATTTAATATCTGTCTATCTTACACTCTTTAAAATCCAAAAAACCCTTCCCCTCAAAAATCTATCCTTCTGAATGCTTGTTAAAAGCCAAATGTATATGTGAATGACCCTGTGACAAAGAGAGATCCCTCTCTGACTGTATAGGATAGAATGCAGTCTAAAGATTGGTTTGAAATGGTTACCCCAGTGATTATCCTACCACAACCATAGGAAAATTATTGGGTGATAACATATTGGCGCCGTTGTCGAGGACTAATTGCTATGTCTCCTCAGGGAAATGACATTGTTCTAGTTCTACGACCTGGTTGAGTAGATGGTCATAGACACATGTTGGCTGTATACTCTCTGGAGACTCCACTCAAATGTTTTGGGAGGTGACTCCACTGGGAAATGTTGATGACCATATTGGGGAACAAAGGTTAAAATCTTCACATGTTTGAGCTATAGAGTTGCATATTTGATTCTTGATTGTGAACAATGGTCAAACATCAAGAAGCTTATGCATCTTTCTCATGGAGACTCCATCTACAAAGAATCTGGTCTTCATAATGTTATATGGCAGCTCCATTGTCAAAGGGTTGCAAAGTGTGAGGAGTTGATTCAGTTTCTTCATCGTCAAGATGAGTTTTATAGCTATAAGGTATGCTCCTATGAATCATGCTCACATTCCTAGTTTTCCAAATTGAATACCTAATATAGATTGGAAACCATATCTTTCGAGATTCAAATATCAAAAGGGTGATGATGGCGCCCTTCATTTGTTTATATTTCTTAAGCATATACATAAGCTGGGAGTTGAATTGCATGAGGATTCTTTAATAAAAATGTTCATGGTCAGTTTAGAAGGAAATGCAAGGTCATGGTATGAGGGATTTCCAGCAGAGAATTTATATTCCCTTAGAGACTTTCATACAGTATTTCATGAACATTTTAAAGATCAATATCCATCTTTATTGCTAATTCAAGATTGTTGCACGCATGATAAAGGGTTCATTGAAAATTTGAAATACATATACGGTGTTGATCAGTATATGGATGAAGATATTTTAGAAATTTTACATGAATACTCATTTCAAAAAGAAATACAAACCAGTTACCATGATATTCAAGAAAATTCCCAGCAGTTGGTAATGTCTTCCTTGACCGAAATTGACATAAGCCAAAGCTCTAATTCAGCCAGTTACCTCTCTTTCCCTGAAGCTAACAATAGTTCACAACATTATTGTCAATATTTTTGTGACCAAGAAGGAAGTTGGGAATGTCAATCATATTGTCCCTCATATCATTCAACTTCTAAAATTGAGTTACAAGAGGAGGTAGCCCTAGTCCAATCAAAAATCACACTTTTGCAGCAGCAATTTATTCAAAGACATAATATGTTTTATGAAGAATGCAATAAACATGTTACAAACTCTGTTAGTGGTGGTTTTAAAGAAAATATTAGTCCACCTGTATATGATGAGTAGGAAGGTGATGTAGAGGAAGAGGATCATACTAATTTTCTTTATGAAGAATGTAATTAGCATGTTGAAAATTTTGTTAGTAATGTTTTTAAAGAAAATTTCAGCTTGCCTATATATGATGAATGTAAGGATGGATACTTGGATAATGCACCTCAAGAACCAGCAGACTGCAATAATATATTGAATTGCCAAGAAGAAGAGGAGGATTCCAAATCAGATATTTCTTATGTTTTTCAAATTTAGAAATTATTTTGCATGATTCTATTGAAGAACATGATGATATTTCCTTTGAAACACTTGAAAGGAATCAGGTTTTAAATTATGATATTTTAGATGAAGAAGTTGATGACTCATCTGCACATTATCATGAACACATTTTTCAATATTCCGTCGAAGAGAAGTTTGGCAGGGTTCTAGAGGAGTTACAATTGGAGTAGCCTTGTCATGACAAGCACATAACATAAATTTTTGCAGGTTGTCATGACACAGTGGTTGAATATATGGAGAAGCTTTGCGGTGGGAATGGTTGGTTATGTGTTTTCAGTAAAGATTGGGTCTTCTATCATAACCTTTTACCATTCAGTTCTTCCTTTCTAATTTAGATCAAGCATGATGAAGGAGCTCAATCATTAGATCAATTGGTTGGTTGGATTCATTGGAATTTAGAATTTACTTGATTGGGCATTGTTGTTCAGCAAGTAGGGTAGGTAGGTACGAAGAATCTCGACATGGCGAGCATTTATTTTAGCAATTTTTCAGCTTGTTTTCAATATCAGTTCAGTTTTGTTTTGAGAGCATGTTGAGGATTTCAAGAAATCTTGGGACCAGCCCAATGGATCAGGAACTTGGCCTACGGGGTTCTTTGCTACCTCACAGGGAGGATAGCATCCTCGAGTTGGAGCCGTTGTTAGCACCTGTGCTAAAATTTGAAGATGCATCTGCACTAATTCCCTTGCAAAGGCTAAGACCAGTAAAATGAAAGAGTAAGGTCTGAAAATTTTGCATATCACATGACTTTGAAGGATATTGATGGGGTTTCTACCTGTTCTAATGGGTTTATCCATTGCTTTGAAGTGAAATATTATTGATAATCCCAAGTTTTAGCCTTATAAATATGTCTGAATATAAAAATCTGATCAAGATTAAATGTTGACCGGATTGGATGGCCTAGACGCACAGTAGAGAAGATCAAAGGCCTCAAATCATTTCTGCCAAGGAAAAATCGGGAGAGGAAAAGCGGAAAAGAAAAAAATCAGTTGGGAAAAGATGGTAAACCCAAATTTCATTTTCCACAGTCTGAGATTTGATGGTCAAGGATGGACTCAGGATAAATCCATCGTCCAAGGAAAAGGAGAAAGGAAAAAAGGAAAAAATATGGCCATAAAAAGTAGAAAGCCTGCTTTCTGCTTTCTACCAGCCTATAATACGTCCCCACTTCGATCACAGATCAACGGTTCAGAACACTTCCGCATTTTTAGTCTCATATGAATGGCTCAGAAAGGAGAAAAAAGGCGGGAGAGAAAATAAAGAGAATTCGATCATGGAAAGTTGGAAGCCCACTTTCCGCCAACCCGTGAGATAGATGGTTCAGAGAGCTTTCATCGAAGATCAATGGCTCAGAAAGGAGCAGAAAGGTGTAATTAGAAAGAAAAAATACAGAAATTTGGTTACGAAAAGTTAGAATCCCTCTTTCCATGATCCATAGGATTGGTGGTTCAGAGAGCTTCCGCTGAAGATCAACAACTTGAAAAGGAGAAGAAAGGAAGAATCAGAAACCAGGAATACAAAAATTTGGTTATCAAAAGTTAGAATCTCACTTTCCACGATCTGCAGGATCGATGATTCAGAGATTTTTCACACAGATCAATAGCCCAGAAGGGAGCGAAAAGGCAAAATCGAAAAAATCAAAATGGAGCATTGTGAAAGCAAAAATCCTTCTTTCCACTTTTTGTATCCCACATCTTGATCTCAGATCAATGGCTGGGAAAGTTTATTCCTAATTCAATGGTCATGCGGAAAAGGGAAACATGCACATGGGATAAGTAGATTTCTCGATATGCAAAATCTGGTAGGCCCACCAAACTTTGACGATGGTGATCAAAGGTAGAATCAGATCTACATTGGAAAATAATTATGTTGGTTCAACTTGCATGAACCGAATAACTTTTCATATTTACAGAATGTTTTAGGGCTTGCATTCTTCAATGGTCAATATTTATGGTGGTTAAAGATCTACGAAGGAGATGAATTCCACTCATCTAACATGATCGTGGAAAGTAATTTTTCTAATATGTAGAATTGCTTAAAGGTATGCATATTTTCATGGAAGAGATCTAATTGGAAATAGATCTATCGCGGAGAACAATTCTGCTAATCCAACATGTATGGATAAATGAACATTTGAAATCTGTGGAATGTGGTAAGCCCTGTAGTATTGAACTATGGAGATATGGAGGAGAAATGAATCTACGGTGGGTATAAATTCTCCTGATACAACAAGCATGGGGGAATTAAGTTTTAAAATTTGTGAAATTGCTTAGTATTTCAATGGTGATGATTTGTAAGAGAAACGAATCTACAACGGAGGTTGATTTCACTGATACAACATGCGAGGACAAACAAAATTTCCAAATCTATGAAATTTGGTAGGCCCAACAAGGATTAACGGTGGAGATCTGAGTAGATTCTTGATCCATGACCCAGGATGACTTCTCAAGGAGAACTATCAAGGGATAAGTCAAGTTGAAAATTGAAAAATCAGGTATGAGATTTATCTTTCGGTGGCTCGGATTAATTTCCAATCCTGATCGACGGTTAAAAAACAATTTCGCTAGTTGAAGATGCAGGGATGAATGAAACTATTGTGGGTTGCTCGAAGATCCTTTGAATAGTCATTTTCATCAACTAGGCTTGAGTCCCAGGCGTGTAAATTTCCTTTTTGATCCACCACTTGCATCCTAGCGTGCTTTCCTGATTTATTTTGTGATCATGGCGAATCTATCAAATCAGAATTTGTTAGGATTTTTTTTGTGCAGGTTTGATTCTCGTATTAGAACTGATTTTTGGCTCTATTTCAATTTTGGTCTCAGGAGCTTAGTACAATATAAATGTAACCTCTACAGAGGATTAAAGGGTTCGACATTCATATTTTGAAGCCTATGTGCTTCGTTTTGTAGCTCTGCAACTATCTTGCAAGTATTAATGTAAATTATTTCATGAGTGTCTGAGATTCATCATGGTGTTCATTGTTTAGTCTATTTTCCCTTGTTTTCTTTATTTTCATGTATGTGTAGCTTCTACTAATGTGTTTCTAGTTGTATGCAAGGAATTCATTCTCTGTTAAGCGCTCATTGCACCATATAACATGTTTGTTATGTGTTCATGGTAAATCTCTTGGAATTCATCCTCTGTTAGATGCTCCATTTCAGTTATCAACCTTTATTGTTGCTTCTGTTAAAGGTGTTTCAGGAGATTCATCCATGGATAAGTGCCTCCTGTCTCATTGGGCTTCTTCTTATTTCCCCCTTCCATCTCTCAAAGATATTTTGTTGAATACTAACACCTATTTTTCCTCGGATTACAAAGGTTATCATTGGTCATTATTTGTTGTAAATCCTTGAATGTTTTAGGCTTTGAATCCATTTCCCAATGGTATTTAATATATGCCTGTCTTACACTCTTTAAAATCCAAACAACCCTTCCCCTCAGAAATTTAGCCTTCTAAATGCTTGTTTAAAGCCAAATGTATATGTGGATGACCCTGTGACAAAGAGAGAGCCCTCTTTGACTATATAGACTAGAATACAATCTAAAGAATGGTTTGAAATGGTTACCACAGTGATTCTCCTACCACAACCATAGGAAAATTATTGGGTGAAAACAATACTGACGATGCTCTAGTTGTCAATGTACCAACCATACATGGAGTTAAAAATAAATCTCTACTTACCAACCACCCATGTGCAGTTTGTGGCCTATATGGTCATTATTATGACCATTTCACAAACTTGCACGAGTATCATTCTTTCCTCAGTGACCTTCGAAAGCATTTTCATGAGTTTGAAATCACTGTCCTTGAGGAGATCCACCAAACGACTTCTTCCTTGGACACCAATAACACCATTTACACAATCTCTAATTCCAGTATCCCTTCCCCTTCCTCATTTGTGGAAGATCCATCCAATCTATCCCTATGCTACTTTCACAAGATGAAGAGATCCTTGAAATCACCACTAGTTTTACCTCATTTCATTTAGATTGGTTTGAAATGGTTATCCCAGTGATTCTCCTACCACAACCATAGGAAAATTATCGGGTGATAACAAGACCAATGATGCTCTAGTTGTCAACGTACCAACCATATGTGCAGTTAAAAATAAATCTCTACTTACCAACCACCCATGTGCATTTTGTGGCCTCTATGGTCATTATTACCACCATTTCACAAACTTTCACAAGTATCGGTCTCTCCTCAGTGACCTTCGCAAGCACTTCCGTGAGTTTGAAATCCATTTCCTTGAGGAGATCCACCCGACGACTTCTTCCTTGGACACTAATAACACCATTTACATGATCTATACTTCCAGTAGCCCATCCCCCTCCTCATCTGTAGAAGATCCATCCAATCTATCCATGTGCTACTTTCACAAGATGAATAGATCCTTGAAATTGCCACTGGTTTTACCTCATTTCATTTAGTCCACAGTGTGGATTCGGTTCTTCCCATTGAATTCCAGATTCCATCACTCCACCTTGTCATCAAGATTCTACTTGATACTTCACCATTGTAATAATTCCTACTTAATCTTGAACAAAATTATGAGGACCATCATGCTACTCTCCAAATGATCGAAGTGGCTAAGACCCAGTTGAAGTCCTATTATGACTCCCACATCTACCCAAACACCTTTAGATAGGGTGACCTCATCCTCATCTACGACCAAACCCATGATAAGACTGGAAAATGGAAGCTCAAATCTATGTGGTATGGCCCCTATTTCATCCATCGATGCCTCAGCAAGGGGGCATCTCTCCTCACTGACTCCGACGGTTGCCTCTTGAAGAATCCCTCCAATGAGCTCTACCTCAAGAGATTGTATGACTAAATTGACCAACCTGCATACCCCTATATCATAGTTTTTCTTTCTTGTTTTTCATCATTTTTACCATGAGTCTCACACTTTGTTTCCTTGGTTTCTCCATATGGATCCCACCTTGCCTTGCTATGTTGGTTTTACTGATGGTGCAAGTATATGGTATCCTAATCTCACATTGGCTGCATGGGTCCTTTATTCCCCATCAGATGAGTTGATCCATATTGACATAATGTGTGTTGGTATTGCTACCAAAAACCAGGATGAGTACAACGGTGTCACTGGTCTCCTGGCCCCCACCCTTCACATGGGGACTTGTCTCCCTGATTTATTCCTAGAATCCTTATTGTTTGTCACCAAGTTGAATAACTATTATCAGGTACATGATCCCTAAATATTTAGAAAGTTCATGTGCACTAGACACTTAGGTAGACATTTTGATTCTATTTCATTCATGCATGTTCCCAGAAGTCTCAATAGTGCAGAAGACCAAATGACTAATGTCGTTCTAGAGTGGCACATCAATCATCGCATATAGGAAATAAACTTCACCATACATCATCATATATTCATACATACATATGTCATATAAATCATATAGGCATAGTCATTATCACAACAAGAGACTCATAAAACCCATAAAAATACAAAAATATGCATCCACATGCATTCATAGCATATCATCCTATTCAGTAGAAAAAGAGAAACCCCACAAGCTTTCTCATTTGATCATACATATCATACAAAAATCCCCATGCTCAAATGATTTGGGGGAAGCGTCACAAGCTTCTATTCTGAGTCATCCTCTTGTAACTCAGTGTCCTCCTCAGTTTCCTTATCCTCATATGAGATTTCCTTTTTCATCAACACATACCCTTGTGTCACCTCTCTAACATACTCAGCAACAACCATGATCCTCCTCATTAGAGAGATCCACTCTGGAGGAGATCTATATTAGCACACTGTGATTAGATCGTCATCTAGGTACTTCCACCCATCGTTAGTGACCCCATCCAATAACCACTCCACGTACATCCGTAGTGAGTACAATGTAGCACTATGCTGCCTCCTCTGCCCATGAACGGGTGGATCTAATCCCTTCACCCTGCTCCTGCATCGTTGGTACTCCACTGGAGGGTTCGATCCCACGTGTGCACATGCATATAGTATGTCATCAGTATCTATCACATGTATGATATAGATACCACTATTCTAGTAAACTATATATTATTGAAACCACAAAGAGTCATGTATATGTACTATTAGGTCCCCATACCTTCCCTCAAGGTCGAGGCTACTCCAGATCTCCCCGGTAATCCATCCCAACGTATGGATAGTCCTATATGAGGATAGGAAGCTTCCTCTATTGTGAAAAAATATCACAGGTGAATAAATGACCCACCAAGTTGCCTCCCTCCCTGATCATCATCTCCCACCAATTCCTCATGTGAGGCTTGCAAGGTTCACCATCACACACCACCTGATGTGTTCGTAGTGTCGATTATCGCTCAAAGAAGAATGAGCAAAGAAAGGATGGGAATCAGAAGTCCCCATCCACCAATATAGCTTGGTTCAACCCATTCTGAACCATTTTCAAGTATGTCTAGGCACACCCATAGTAGGTTCCCCTTAGCACACTCTCGACCATCAGTAGCTGGATTCTCAAGATCTTTTGAGGACCTTTTGATCCTAGTATTCGCAACACCAACGTTGTTATTTTTTCTTATATCTTATTAGCTTAGTTAGGATATTTCTATGAAATAATAACAAGTACAACAATATGCATAAGAGAGAACAGATACACAAGACACAAATATTTTCATCAGGGAACCATAAAGGAGAAAACCCCACAAACTTCCTTAGAATAGTACAGTCACAAATATTGTATCATAATAAGAAGTATATAGCAACTATCTATCGCTCCTCCTTGTCTCTCTCTCTCTCATGTGAACTTGAGTGAGTGTGAGGTGTGTATAAATGAGGGAGGGAACCTCCCTATTTATAATAATCAAGTGACTGACCTATTACATGACTGGGGTCTGTTATCACCCAATAGGTTTCCTACGGTTGTGGTAGGAAATCACTAAGGTAACCATTTGAAACCAACCTTTAGACTGTATTCTAGACCATACAATTAGAGGGCTCTCGCTTTGTCGTGGGAACATTAACATACACATTTGGATTTAAACAAGCATTGAGAAGGCTAGATTTTTTAGGGGAAGGTTTGTTTGGGTTTTAAAGGGTGTAAGACAAACAAACAAGCAACACCATTGGGAAATGCAGTCACATCCTAAATCATTCAAGGGTATTATAGTGAAAATGAGTGGGGATTTTCCTTTGTAATTCAAATCAAAGTGGGTGTTAGATTCAGTCAAATATCTTCAAGTGGTGGTAGGAGAAAGGAGAAAGAGCCCAGTGAAGCAAGATGCACCTATATATGGATGAATCTCTTGCACCACCTTTAGCAGAAGCAAAAATAAAGGCTAATAACTGAAGCATAGCACCTAACATAGGGTGAATTCTATGACACTCATCATGAACACATTACAAATGCAATATATGATGCAAGGAGCGCTTAATAAAACAAATTACTCACATACAACTAGAAAGAATTAGCAGAAAATTACACAAATGAAAATGATACAAAAAGGAAACACAAACTAAACATGGAACACAGTGATGAATCTCAGAAATGTAGAAGAATATTTCTCATTAACACTTCCAAGAAAGTTGTAGAGCCACAAAAACCATAAAAACTAGGCACATAGGACTTCAAAAAATGAAAGTCCAACCCTTTCTTCCTCTCTTGAGGCTATATTTAGAGTGTCATGGGCTCTTGAGACCAACCTTGAACCAGAGCCAAAATAAGTTACAGCGTGGTGATCAAAACCGCACAAACCAAACCTTAACAAATTTTGAGTTGGAAGATTCACCATGATCACGAGAAAATTAGGAAAGCACGTTGGGATGCGCGTGATGGATAAAAATGTAAAACTAGACACCTGGGACTCAGACCTGCTTGGTGAAAATGACTGGTTTTAGGATATTCAAACATCATGCAACAGTTTTAATCCTCCTTTCTTCTTCCACCTGTGAAATCATTCTGGACCAATGATATTTTAGCCGAAACAAGGATATGGAAGCATGTGTCTGAACCTGCACTCTCTGTAAAATTATGTTGAGTTCTAGGAAATTAAACCAACAACACTTTGAACTAGTGAATTTTTTCTCAACCATAGATCTCGATTAAGATTTGATCCTTGCAGTCGAAACCTGTGGGGTCTACAAGATTCCGCAAATTCGAAAAGTTAATTTCTCCTCGCATGTTGTATCAGAAAAATCAACCCCCTTCGTAGATTCATTTCTCCTACAGATCGTCATTGTTGAAATATCCATTCCCTAATCAATTCCACAAATTTTAAAACTTAATTACCCCATGCACTTTCAATCTGTGTAATCAACCTCAGTTGTTAATATTCCACATAATCAAATCTTAGTCATCAAAACCTACACCTCGTACCGAATTCCACAAATCTAAAATGTTCATTTATCCATGCATGTTGGATTAGCGAAATTATTCTCCACCGTAGATCTGATTCTAACTTTGATCTGGCCCATTGAAAACTGTGGGGTTTACCAGATTTCACAAATTGGGAGAGCTACTTATCTCATGCGCATGTTTCCATTTTTTGCACCATTGATCCTAAGTAAACACTCTCCAAGCCATTGATATGATACCAAGTTGCAGGCTGCGGAAAGCAGAAGTCAGGATTTCCGCTTTCACGATGCTGAATTTTTATGTTTCTACTTTCCACCTTTCAACTCCCTTTTGGGTCATTGATATATGCGGGATCAATCTAAACTGTTGATCTTGCAGAAAGCAAAAAGAAGGATTCTAAATTTTCATAACCAAATTTTTGCATTTTCCACTTTTCGATTTCCACTCTTCTACTCCTTTTTGAGTCGTTGATCTTTGACGGAAGCTCTCCGGACCATTGATCTTACGGAAAGAGGAAAGCGGGATTCCAAACTTTCTATAACAAAACTTTTGTATTTCCACTATTCTACTATTTTTCGAGCCATTGATCTTTGGAGAAATACTTCTGAAACATCGATATCGGACTGTGGAAAGCAGAAGTCAGGCTTACCAACTTTTATAACCCAAATTATGCCCTTTCTGCTTCTGCCTTTTAGCTTCCCACTTTCTCCTGGACCGTTGATTTATCTCGACGCCACCCTTGACCGTCAAATATTAGACTGAAAAAAACATAAATAGGATTTACCACTTTCCATAACTAAGTCTTTTCCTTTTCCGCTCTTCTGCTCCTAATTTTTCCCTGGCAGAAATTTTTTGTGGCCTTTGATTTTTCTTTTCTATGTATCCAAGTCGTTCCTTCCTGTCATCTTTTGACCTTAATCATATTTTTCATATTCATGCATATTTATAAGGCTAAAACTTGGGATTTTTAATAATTTTTCTCTTTAAAGCACTGGATAAAACCCTTAGAACATGCAGAAGCCCCATCAATATCTTTAGAGTCACGTGATATGGAAAAATTTTAGACCTTACTCTTTCTTTTACTAGTCTAAACCTTTGCAGGGGAATTAGTGCAGATGCCTATGTGAAAATCTTCAAAATTTAGCACAGGTTCTAACAACGGCTCCTACTCAAGGATTCTATCCTCCCTATGAGGTAGAAAAGAACCCTGTAGACCAAGTGCATGATCCATTGGGCTGGTCCCAAGCTTTTCCTGAAATCCCCAACATGCTCTGAAAACAAAAACTAAACTGATACTGAAAACAAACTGAAAATTGCTAAAAATAAATGCTTTCCATTTCGAGCTTATTCACACCTACCTACCCTACTTACAAATCACCAATGTCCAATCAAGTAAATGCTGACCTCTAATGAATCCAATCAAGAAAATGATCCAATGATTGAGCTCCTTCATCATGCTTGATCAGAAATGAAGGACTTAATCACAAAAGGTTATGATGAAAAATATCATCTTTACTGTAGAGACATAACCAACCATCATTATTGAAAATATTTTCCACATATTCAGCTACTAGATCATGACAACCTAAATTTTTTTATGTTATGTACCTTCCATGACAAATATGCTCCATATATTCAGCCACCGAAACATAAAATCCATTACCATCTTCAAATTTTTCTATCATTTGCTTGCCTTAATAACGCTACTCAAACTGTAACTCCACATGCACACTGTCAAACTGTTTTTCACCAGAGCCTTGAAAGTAATGCTCATGACATTCTTCAAATGGAGCATTCAATAATCTCCTTTAAAATTTTTGAAGTGACATCTTGATTCTCTTTATCTACTTCAGTAGAAATATCATCCCCTCCTTCAAGAAAATCAAGTGAAATGAACTCTTCTTGACATGGAAATTCTGAATTTGAAGAGCATGAAGAGACATCCCATTTAGGACCCTCATATTCCAAGTAGCCATCCTCATATTCATCATATATGTGTGGACTGAAATCTTCTTAAAAACCACTACAGACAAAGTTTGTAACATGCTAATTGCATTCTTCATAAAACAAATTGTAACACCTCCTGTACAACAGCAAGATAATTATCTTCTTGCTCATAAAGAGAAGGATTGGAATGCAAAGCAGATTCTATTTGTTCACCCTTCTCATTATCCATTCCTAAAACTTCCATGACATTATTCATAACCTCAAGTTTATTTGTGTGATTAGAAACTCTTAATCTTTGTTTCAGAAAATCAAATGAGGCAAAACACAATGGAAAATAGCTACTTTCATCCTGTTGATTGTAATATTCATAAAAAGAAGGATTGGAATGTAAAGCATACTTTAGTTTTTTATCCTTCTTATCTTCCACCAGTGGAGAATACTTTGTATGTTCATGTAAATATTTAGGAGAAATTTGAGTTTTAAAAACATACAAAGGTCCTTCTTCAACCATTAACTCTGGATCGTATTCCTCTTTTAATTCAAACTGCAAAGGAACTTCAGGAATTATTTGATTCCTTGGAGGAGGAAAGGGTCTTCTAAAATTCTGGTTTCTATTTTGTTGCTCTTTATTTTCCATGGGAGGTGGTCTATTATCCATAGTGAGCCTCTCCATCAAATTTTCCATGGATTTCATCATTGTGTCCATTTTGGCCTCTTGTGAGTTAGAGGAGGAGGGTTGTTCAGACTCTCCATCCTTCCATATTTCTTCCTCTTCTCTCCTTTTCTCCCTAGAAGCAGTCAAGTTTATCTCTATTTATATGGAATCATTACTTTTGGTCTTCACAATTGTATTTCCACAAAAATGGTCCAAAACATTATTATTTACTATGGTTTACCCTCACTTTCTCCTAAAATGGGTCAAAAACCATAAAAAAGGGTCGAAACCCCTAAAAAGGGTTCAAAAAACCTGAAAAGGAGAATAGACCAGAAAACCATAAGAAAACACCATGGGTCAAAAAATACCATGGGTAACCACATTGGGTCAAAAAACACTAGAACCATTCTATAAATACATTGTGAAGGGCTCTCCCAAAATACCTTTTTCCCATTTTTAATTTTGTGAGTACGTTGGGACACCTTTTTCTCTTAGGTATTCACACACCGTTTTTCCATTATCCCATTCCCACTTAGTACATCGAGAGATTCTCCATACCCACCTGGAGAACCATCCTGTGGAGAGGTGGACCACTTCCGAGATGTCCAAGGTGGTCCACTTTACAAGAAAGAAGGTATATCTTTTATTTTCTTGTATTTATTTAGTTTAGCCCTCGTATATTCAAAAACGTTAAAAATATTTGCTATGTGTTACTAATCTTGTTGGTTGTTTTAGTTTTCCATGAACTGTCCCTTACAATCCCATTGATGTAAGGATGGTCCTTTTGCATGTAACAGAGGAGAAATACCCACCATAGTTTTTGTGACTTCGCTGGTCAATCCTCTCAAATCCTTGTTTTTGCAGGTTAACTATAGGTTTTCCTTCAGTTTCTGCCTTCAACCCACATCGATCGGGCCCCCTCGCGATCAATCTGAACCTTTACCACATCATTTCCTGCTACACCAGCCCGTGTCAACTCAATTTTTTTAAAATTTTTCCTGTTCGGGGCCAGTCGCACTTATCGAATTGGAAGTCACGAACCAGCCACTCCTTTTCCACTGATAAGCGCAACCTAGCTCACAACCTTAGCCTCGATACACATGACCTTGCTCACACAGCCCAATCGCGCCTATCCTAGCCAATGGAGCGACCCCTGTCGCCCTTGTGACCCTATTTCGAGCCAGTCAGTCATGCCTGATACTCTATTAGGTGTGACTAGGTTCTTTTCTTTCCAAATCGCCTATGCCCCTCTATCATGTGCAACCCAGATCACGTATGTTCCTCTAACGGGTGCGACAGTCAGTTTACAGTCTGTTTTCTGGGCCTGTTTCAGACCCTTTTTTGTCCCACACTCTGTCCAGACTTATTTTTCCTTTCCAGACCTTATTTGTTATAGCCCCTTGCTTGTTTCCAGCAAAAATTTCCTTGTCACTTATTTGTTTCAATATTGGAAGGAAACTTTTTACATACAGGTGCACACAAATTCACACCATTAAGTGAACACACTCGGTTCATGACCCCGAGCAAATCCCTAAAAATAATTAATGAACTTAATAACATTTGGATTGGGGTATAAACCCCATTCTCTTAACTATGGGAAGTACTTGGGCATATCCCTAAAACTCATTGTGAGGAGTACCACAAGAACCTCGAAGTAGTTGGCCATTCAGAGGACCTACCAAGCGAAAAGGGAAACGACCCCTACCTGATTTTCTAGTTCCAGCCCGTGAGGAAAACCAAGAGTTGTTAGTTTGTGGAAAAGAGTTTATCATTTTTATCTGAGTCATGGAGTGAGGGGTACATCCCCAATATGCAATCCATCAGACAACATTGGTGGCCAAGTGACTCCCTTGAACCATTAGGAAGTCGATTAAAACTGGGGTCCATATTCATTTCCCGTCACTACACCGGGTCAGCATTGCTCCACCACGTTATTCCTATCATCTTAGGGGGTACACCCCTCATATCGGTTCTTTGAACCCTCACCGTCGAATCCATCTTCGAAGCCACTCACCACCTTCAGAGTCACACACAATCTCCGAGTCCGATTTGGATTCCTACCAATCCAAACCCACTTTCTTCACTGCCCCGTCTAGCCCCATGGTTTGCGCACATCCAGATCCCTTCGACAGAGGGATAGTTGGTGGTGGACCTAATTCCTTTCCACCCATCATCACAGGTATCCCTTCTAGTGGGACCATCACCATTGCACACAATGTTTTTAGTATGCTACCCACTAGTGGCGACCCTGCACCAGCTACCATGGTTCCTTTCATACCACCTTCTATATCTAGGGGCAGTGGCCCTTCCATGTCCATTTCAACTATCCCTACTATGGGAAGTCAACTTCATCCACCCCGAGTCATGCATGGGACCTATGTTCCTATTTCCATTGGCACCATTGTTGGTCCTCCCCAAGCCAACCTTATTTCTATAATACCTTTCATGGCTAGCCTCAACCTCCCATATTTGGCAAGTTTAACAAATGACCCCATTAGTCATCAACCACACTAGCCTCCCATGCCTACAAAACTTCCCTCTAACATCCCAAAGTTTGAGGGCAAGGCAGGCGAGGAGCCATGGAACCATATCATGTTTTTCCACTTGTGGTGCTCATTGAACAACATCGTGTATGACTCTGTTAGATTGAGGTTGTTCTAGCTCACACTTATGGGTGCTACAACCAAATGGTACATCAAGCTGCCTCAAGCCACTTACCCTGATTTCTCCTCACTTGCCTCAATGTTCCTTTAATACTTCCAACTTCCCATCTGATATGACGAGGGAGTGGAGATCCTTTTGTCTTGTTTCCAAACTACAGCTACCGACATCACAGATCATATCCATGAGTGGCAACGTCAACATAGCTTGTACAAGATCCAATTAGATGATAGGATATTCCTTTACTTGTTTCTCAAAATCGTACTCCACCCCATAGCTAAGGACGTCGCATCTAAGTGAGCCCAAAATGAGGAGGAATCCATCCTAAAGTCTTAGTAGTTCAACTTGATCTATGCCCAGTCCAGGTACTTATATACCATCATAACTGATGCTCCCTGAGCCAAAACCTCTCACCGTGATACGCCAATGGAATCCCATGCTGCTGATGGAGTCATCGACTCTATCACACAGCACCCTTAGTTCTACGTGGAACCTCCCATGATGCCACCACACCCAAGAAACACCCATTGTGTTTCCCAACCCAACTATTGTTAAATTTTCATATCCTTAACTAAGACATCAGTATATCATTTCATTTTTCATAATAAAAGCATATAAAACAGGATCACTGAAAGAAACAGTATCACAAGAACAACACAGATTTATCCTGGGAAAACCCTAAAGGGAAAAACCCAACAAAAGCTTCCTCAATATAGATGCCCCAAAAAGGGAAAAAGGTAAAGCCAACAAGGAGATCAAAAACCTGATTCTCCTCCTTCTCTAGCAACTCCTCTCCTCCACAAGTGCGCTATTCCAAGTGAGTGTGTGTGTCTCAAGTGAGGAGCACTGCACCTCTATTTATATTCATCCGTTCACCTAAAGTTTACTCAATTAACATGTCGGCTTAATTTAACTCATGTAGGCTCGAGTTACACATGTAGGCTCGAGTAACCACACTGGGGTGCTGATGACCCACCTTTACAATTTGAGGGGACTACCTCATGACTCTTATTAGTTCTTCCGATTAGGAGCATCGAGGTACAATGAAATACAAATGGTTCTCCCGGTTGGACCATCGAGGACCACAAAAGATACATAAAGAATATTCTTCTAAGTTACAATATTTCAACACTCCCCCTTAACGAGAAGGGTATTCTACATCAACAACAACAAGAGCAGAGATGGGGGACGTCATCAACATCAGCAGGGTAACACATCTATAAATCATTGGAAGCTTTTCAACATCATGTAGTCTTCATCTTCAATCTTCAATCTTCATCATCAACAACA